>CM076574.1:1315342641-1315852733 GCA_034641835.2 Pinus albicaulis | reverse complement strand
ATTGTGATAGGCCAAACGGTGGACGACCTGCATTGGAAAGTGTTTGCTGACCAATATTGAGGCCCCACCCAGGTTCGAAACTCAGTTAACCCACCTCATGAAAGGGCAAGCGGCTCAGTGTTAGAGCAATCCAATCAGCCAGGGACTTTAATGTTTTAGAAATGTTTCAAGTAATAGAGAATAGTTAATTATACAATGATATGTGGTTTAATGGTAAGTTTCACCGGGTGAAACTAACGAGACCGTGGTTCAAATCCCATTGAGAATATGGCCTCACTGGGTGAAACTAACGAGACCGCGGTTCAAATCCCATTGAGTATATGGCCTACTATGATCTCGCCTCAAGGAGTAGACTCCCCATTTCCTAGTCTCCGCTCTTGCTAAATCATAAGATCTGGTATATCTAGCTTATATCTGGCTTACACGTTGCTAGATATACTCTTGGTGTTATAAGGCTCTTGCTAAATCATAAGGTCTGGTATATCTGGCTTATATCTGGCTTAGAGGTTGCTGGATATACTCTTGGTGTTATAAGGCAGCCACAAAGGTTGATCCTGAACCTCCCCCAGATTAGTCCAAGGAAGAAAGTTTTTGTTGAGCAATATTGAGGCCCCACCTAGGTTTGAAACTCAATTAACACACCTAGCGTGTATGTGGGCAGTTGCATAATGCATTAGGTTCAGGAGTATAGGGTCAATCCCTCAGACATGACCCTGTGCCTCCTCAGAGACAGGCAGTAAGTTTAGGAATTCTCCTAATACCCAAAAAATAAAAAATAAAGGAAAAAGAAAGAAATTCTCCTAATACTGAAAAACCAAAAAAAAAAAACAGTAGTAATTATCGATTCTCGTGATAAAAAAAAGAAACGAAAAGAAAGCAGACAATAGTTAATTAGTAGTTTCCAACTTTTCACTAACATGTCCTAACTTTTTTTGATGTATATGCAGAAAGACTTTGACTTCAGGATGACTCAGGGGTTGCTTTGTCAAAGTTTACTTGCATGCCAAAAACTGTTCTGATGTCAACCGACATGGATAAAACATGATCATAAAGAGATAAAATCTGATAAAACTTCAACAAAAAGCATGGATGAAGTTCACACTCGACAACAAGACTGACGTGGGAAGAAACATCTAAAGAAAACTTTTTAAGGTTCCATCTTTCCACTCCTTAATGATAGGTTTAATAAAATAATCAGTTCTTAATGAAGGTGCTACCTCCCCATTAAGTTATAATCTTCTGTTCCCACATTTTAAGAGTAAAAGATATCATCTCAAGGCACTGGGGTTGTTATAAGTGAAATTGTAAGTAGATAGATTGTGATGTTGGGAGTTTGTAAGTGACTGGTGTGGACTTCTTAAGCCATGGGTGGTTATTAAGCATGGAGTTAAGCTTGAACCCTGGGGTTTTCCAGTTCATAATTAAGATAAAATCTATTCAATGGTCAGAAATTGAAAATTCAGAAGTTGCGTGAAGAGAAACACAGAATAAGCACCTGGAAAATAGTCTTGGAGAAGAAAGTGTACCCGCAACAGAATGAGCATCGACTCATGCTCAATTTCCAAAGGCCAAAATTATAACTAGTATGTATGGTAGAAGCTGGGAGAAAAACAGTGAATTTTTCCACTAAATACAGTTTCAAATTAATCACTGGCATGGTGCTAACTTTGTTAGAGGTAACAGATAGAAGATTGAAGTTTAAAAGACAATACACTCTGATGAATTAGGGATTACCATGGCATTAGAGGGCACATGCCAAATTACATTGTCATCTCCAAATGCACCCCTACGTAGTGTCCATCTGACACTTTGTGACTTGAACCTTTAAAATGCTTGCTCAGCCACTTCATCATTCAAGATTTATTGTGAGAGTATGATGGTACAATGTGACCTGCATGTCCCAAATAACATGAGCCAACAATGAAAACCATAATTAAATTATTAATGCCTTACTAATTTAATCCTTGAAAAGACGAAAAACATGAATCCAAGAAAGAAAATGATAAGGTTCTCATTAACCAGCTATTATATTTATAGATATGGCAGAATTTTTGATTGGTTGTTTCAGAATTTAAATAATTTTACTTATTCTCTCAAACATATGAAAAGACACTAAAATTACCAAGGTCATATTTCAACAAAAATCTTGCAGAAAATCAGATTGCAACTATGAAGATATTGTTCTAAATTTTAAAAATTATAGTAATAAAATCCATCTTCAACATGACTTAACATTTTATATCATATTAGAAAAATTTTGAGTCAGGGAACAAGTACAAGGTTCAGAGTTAAAATATTTGCGTCAAGGACAAGGAGATATCATATACAACTTTCTGAGTTGAGGTTATCACTAGAGAACATAGTCTTGAGTCTTAAACCAATACTTAATTAGGGACTTATGGAAATAAATGGGTACAAAATGTGAATTCATCCCTCATGAGTCATGGCACACACACAACTCCTAAGGCTTTACAACAACTGCAGCTACACCCATCACACTACCTTTTTAGGCTGAATTGTCCACACCTGAGGATTTGCAAGTTGCAATCACTGCAGATGCACCCATCACATCACCTTTTTAGGTTGAATTGTCCATATGTCCTAACCCACAGAAGATGTAGTTGAATAGTCTGTTATGCTGAATTCCACAGCTTTTGCCCACAACTGAGCATAAGTCCTTGCATGTGATGAGTGCACCAGACATGTATCATGGGAGCCACAAAACCTGCAAACAAAATTATCCATAAGTCCAAAATGGGGAGGATGTAACTGGCAATAACAAAGCTGAGAAAAATTCTCCCTTGCAATGAAATTCCAGATGTGACTCCTCACGAACAGAGAGCCATTCTTATCAAAATATTCTAAGAGAAACATGTTTTAAAGCTAAATGTATACAATTCATTAACCGCCCTACCATCCTACCGTGTCATATCCCTTGAGCACCCCCCAACACAGTGACTCCCTTGGTAGAAAAGGCCAAATAACTAAATATGTTTGCTCAAAAATGTAAAAACAACATCCAGATATGTGTGCTTTGTCTTTGAATGATAAGCAGGGTTCTTAGCCAAGAAAATTGCACTTTGGCTATCACAGTCTATCCTTATAGCTTGTTGTACCAACCCCATACTTGAACACAATCTTTGCAACCAAACTGCTTCCTTGCTTGCATGAGTGGCTGCTATGTATTCTGCCTTTGTAGTTGAAAGCGCCACTACAGACTGTCTTTTACTCATCCAACTGACTGCACCTCCAAATAGGCTAAACACATACCCACTTGTAGATCTTCTTTGGTCCAGATCTCCAGCCCAGTATGCATCAACAAAACTACGAATGTCCAACATTCTTTCCAATCCTGGTCTTCCCTGGTAGCACAAGCCATAATCACTAGTGCCACGTAAATATCTGAAAACCCGCTTCACTGCTGTCCAATGCTCCTTCCCCGGGTTTGACATAAACCTGCTCAATACTCCCACTGCATGTGCAATGTCTGGTCTAGTACAGACCATTGCATACATCAGGCTACCCACTGCACTTGCATATGGAACACAGCACATATCCTCCTCTTCTTCTTGTGTCTTGGGACACTGTTCAGCAGATAGCTTTATACCTACAGGAATAGGAACTTTCACCGGTTTACTATCCTGCATATTGAACCTCTACAATATAGTCTCGACATACTTCCTCTAATTTAACCAGAGCGTCCTCTTTGTCCGATCTCTCTTAATTTCCATGCCCAAAATATAGTTTGCAGCACCAAGATCCTTCATGTCGAATTTGGAGAACAGTTGGGTCTTCAAATCTTGGATAATTTCTTTGTCATTTCTAATCAACAACATATCATCCACATACAAGACCAAATAAATAACACGGTCACCAATTAATTTAAAATAAACACAGTGATCCTCCTTGCTTCTGGTGAAGCCAAGTCCCCGCATATAGGTATCAAATTTCTGATACCACATCCTTGGTGACTGTTTTAACCCATACAGAGACTTCTTCAACCTGCATACCAGTTCTTTCTTACCCTTCACCATAAAGCTTTCAGGTTGCTTCATGTAGATCTCCTCTTCTAGATCCCCGTGAAGAAATGTTGTCTTCACATCCATCTGTTCTATCTCAAAATAAAATGCAGCAGCAACAGATAAAATTAATCTAATAGAAGTAACTTTGGCAACAGGAGAAAAAATATCACCAAAATCAATTCCCGACACCTGGGAATAACCTTTTGCTACCAACCGAGCTTTGTATTTCTCCACCTTGCCTTCTACATTCATCTTCTTCTTAAACACCCATTTTCTCCCGATGGGATTCCTTCCAACCAGCAACTCCACCAGATCCCATGCCTCATTTTTATGCAAGGATGCCATTTCATCAACCATGGCCTCCTTCCAGAGTTTTCCATCCTCTGAATCTATTGCCTCCTTGACAGTTCTGGGATCATCATCAGTTATAGTTAAGGAAAAACCTGAACAAAAAGCAGATGGACTATACCTTCGGTTGCCTCCTTCCCCGAACTCGCTTCTCAAAGCTAGGCTTTGGCTCTTCCTCTTTCCGAATCTTCTTCTCGCTCGTAGAGTCCGATCTATCATCCTCCTTTAGCTCAAACTCTATCTTCTCAGGTTCCTTTGGTGGGACTTCATGTGTAACAACATCTTTCACCTCTCTAAACACCACATCTTGGCTATACACAACCTTCCTTGTTTCTGGGTTCCAAAGCTTGTAACCCTTTTAACCATCCTTATACCCAATAAAGATGCACCTTTCATATTTATTATCCAACTTGGTCCTTTTCTCCTTTGGAACATGTACATATGCATCACATCCAAATACCCTTAGATGTGAAAGAAAGAGTTTCTTACCAGTCCATACCTCATGTGGAGTCTTATCCTCCAATGTTGATGAAGGTGATCTGTTAACTAAGTAACATGCAGTCTCCACTGCCTCTGCCCAGAATTATTGTCCTAACCCGGTACCACTGAGCATGCTTCTTACCTTTTCCATCAGTGTTCTATTCATTCTTTCTGCAACTCCATTTTGCTAAGGTGTGTATGGAGTAGTCTTCTACCGTGCTATACCACACTTCTTACAGAACTCTTCAAATTCCTTCTTGCAGAACTCCCCACCATTATCTGTCCTCAACGCCTTTATCTTCTTCTCTGTCTAGTTTTCCACTAGAGCCTTAAATTCTTTAAATTTGTCAAAGACTTCAGATTTCTTCCTCAAGAAATATATCCATGTATTCCTTGAGAAGTCATCTATGAATGAAACATAGTACACAGACTTTCTCAGTAATGGAACTGACACAGGTCCAAACACATCACTGTGCACAAGCTCTAATATCTTGTTCGCACTCTTAGCACCAAAAGGAAAACTCACCTGATTCTGCTTCCCATATACACAATGTTCACAGAAATCGAAATCCAGAGAGAAATTAGACATACCTTCTCCCATACCATTTCTATGCAGTATCCGAAGGCCCTTCTCTCCAATATGTCCAAGCCTTTGATGCCATAGCATGGTCTTTTCTCCAGAGGCAACTAGGCTTTCCGCTCCAATTTCAGGAACCACATAACTGTTACACCCATCAATAACAGTGCTACCTTGTAGCTTGTACAGAGTTCCAATCTGAACTCCCCGCATTAATACCAGTGCTCCCCGAAACATCTTGCAGGCATCTTTCTTGAACACTATTTTTACACCTGCATCATTCATCTTGCTTACAGAAATCAGATTTTTGGCCAATGCAGGAATATGCAGAACACCAGGAAGTGTTCTAATCCTTCCACCTTGCAGCTTCAGCTTGACCTTTCCACATCCGACGATTCTGGCCTTCCTATCATCCCCTAGGAAGACATCACCACCATCATATTTCTCATACTCGCAGAACCACTCCCTATGAGGAGTGAAGTGAAAGGATGCACCTGAGTCAATCAACCATGACTCATGATCTACATGTGTACTTGAAGAAGAAGCCAAATACACATCCCCACCTTCATCCGAGGTGGTTTTTGCCTCTGCAGAAGGAGCTTCATCAGATCCCTTTCCTTTCTCAGGAGCTTTAGATCTGCATTCTTTTTTGTAGTGTCCTTCCTTTTCGCATTTCCAGCACACCTTTACAAACTTTCCGGGAGATTTAGATCTCCCACTCGAAACCTTATTCTTGTTTCTGTTCTGGGACCTTCCTCGTACAGATAAGGCATCTCCATTCTGACCCTCCATATTTCTCCGTCTCATTTCCTCCGACAGCAAGGCTGAGACAATGTCATCAAAATTCAAGGTAGTTGTATTGCTACCTATTTCAATAACCAGACTATCCCACGAGTCTGGTAGAGAACACAACAAACTGATGCACTTATCTTCATCTGAGATTTTAATATCAACAGATGACAGCTGACTTACCACAATATTGAAGGCGTTCAGATGCTTTGTCACCGAGTCTCCATCCTTCATCCTCAGGTTATACAGCTTTTTTTGCAGGAACAAATTATTCTCCAGAGACTTAGATTGGTACAAAGTCCCAAGTTTTTCCCACAAATTCTTCGTCGTAGCTTCCCCAGATACATTCAACAATACTGAATCTGAGACACACAACCTTATTGTGCTCTTAGCCTTATGATCCAGTTTCTTCTAGTCTTCATCTGACATTGTCGTTGGTTTAGTACCTGGATCTACCATGATCCACTGATCTTTATCCACCAACAGATCCTCCATCTTGACCTTCCACAACTCTAAACTATTACCATTAAATTTCTCGATCTCTATCTTTCCGCTGCTCGCCATCTTCTTTGACAGCAAGAATCAATCCCGCAGATCTCCCACTGAACAAGGTCTACCTCAGGCCCAAGCAAAAAACCCTCAGCAGCAAAGGCATCCCCTTGAAGCCGAAACAGCTCTTATACCAAATGTAGGTTTTAACCCTGAACAGAAATTATCTACACACGAATCTTATAGCAGAAAATAAACAATAGCAAGAGCATAAAACATAAAACAGATAAACATAGATATTTTCACCTGGATCCCAAATCAGGACGACCAACTTGATTTTTCATTATATTCCTTTTAGTGTTACAACACATATATATACATGTCGAAGCATACATAAATCCCAATCCATTAACCCTGGATTAGAACATAACCATAGTTCCCTTGACTGGATCTACAAAATACCAGGGGACGAAAACCATCGTACCCCAAAACCATGTGCAAACTCATGCACAAAACATGGGTGGGTCCCCCTATGAGTGGGACTGCATACCAAAAAAACTTTTACCGGGGTGTTGCCGCCCCCCCTGTTGTGCCCGGCGCAATGTACAGTGCGTGGGGCTAGTCGTGGAAAGAATATAACACATACCCAATAGGAACTTGCTTTGTGAATTGGTATGACAATAGTTGAATCTCTAGTTCTGGAATTTTTTCTTAATATTCTTTCTGGGTTATAAACTATAGCAGGAGGATTTGGGTCGGTGAGATCTGGTGCAGATTCTTTGTGAAGCCAGATTTCAGACCCACAACACAGAGAGGATGAAAGTTTATAATAGTTTTGAAAACAAACCAATTTGTAAGAATACTGAATTCACATGGTATGTGACTGGGCTTTATACTATTTAGGATTGATTCAACACATTCCCAAGGGAGTATGTGAGAACCAGTAGAGTCAGAAAGCCTACTAAAAACCAGTGGAGTCACCAGGTGGATGATTTTAACTGTTTTGAGAATTTACTTTTTGTCCACCATTAACAACTAGATACCAATCTTGAGATATTTTTTGGGTTTTCTGAGTTCTTTATATAGCACTAAGATTTTCAATAAGTGTCCCCAAGGGAGTCGACATTATGTTGGGTCCCTGTAATTTTTTCAAATTGGTAAGACAAAATAAACAAGGGTAACATCAAACCAACTTTAGAGTCCTAAGACCTAGCCTTCTTGGACTCAGAGAGGGCTCTCTCTATATTTGTATAAAAGATATAACTTGATGGATTTAGGATGCTAATTTTAGACTAGTTAAAATGATAAGGATTGTTTGTTTTGTTTGGTTTGGTTGCTTGTTAGGAAGAACATATAGAGTAAGAGAAGTTCAAACCATTGGGCTATGGAATCTGTAAAAGGTTTAAGGAGTACATCAATAAAGGTCAAGGGTGTTCCACAGGACAAGATAACAAAGCCAAATGGATCTTAATAGCTTATATGAATGTGAAATGAACACTAAGTTGTGAATTTAGTAGCTTTAAAGGGAAATTAAGGATCCTTTAACGTGTACTAGAACAAGAAGAGTCTTTAAGATCATTATTCTTAAGAAAGAACCAAAGGACAGGGCATACCATAAAATTCTTTGGTCAGACTTTACCAAGTAAACTTTAAGACAACAATTCAGCAAATCCTAGAGAGTAGGGAACTCCTAAATTCTCTAGCTATTCACTTTCCTACAAAGAAAACATTTAAGATAACAATTCAGTAATGATTAAAGAGCAGGGAACTCCTAAATTTTTCAATCAGACTTCAAAGACCTTTAAAGTGATTGTTCAAGATAGACCAAAGGATAGGTCAAACCATAAATTTATTTGGCCGAACTTTAGTAAGTAAACTTCAAATAAAGTCTTGAGAACAACATTTCAAGCATAACCAAAGGACAGGGAAAACCATAAACTTCTTCTGCTAGACTCTACTAAGTTAATCTCAAGAAAACAAACTAGGTAGACCTGGAGAGCAGGGAACTCCTAAATTCTCCAATCAGACCCAGCAGAGGAAAAAATTTAAATAACAGAAAGCAGACAGACTTAAGGTGTTGGACAACATATCTTAATCTAACTTTTCTCTTCTGTTATAAGAGAAATTTATATACAAAATGGAAAAATAGAAGGAAACAATTACAAGATTAGAATAACATCACCATTTAACAAAGTTCGTGAATACTGAAAACGTGCTTGTTCTATTGATATCCAATCCAAAACAGTTACAGCGCTCCAAAGCCAACTTCTTTACAACTCAGAGTCTATATAGTATTTAGCCCAACAACCAACAATAATAATGTATCATACAAGCAGTATTTAACTGCAAAATGAGGAGGTGATCCTATTCTAGGGCTTCTAACAATAGTATTTCAGAGTAAATGAACTCTTGACTTATGAGACCATGCAAGGCCCAAGGCAAGATATGACTCACTGTCAATCTAAAGTAATAATCTTTAACTTAACTGCTTTGAGCTAACCTTCTGGATATTTTTGACTTTATGACTTTATATTAATTTTATCATAACTTCTGAGCTACTTAAAATATCTTTCACTGTTTTTTGTAACTGTAGCTGCTTTGATTAAAGTAAAATGAGGCTTTAGCTGGAAAAAGGTGGTTGAGGAAGTAATGTTTAAGGGTTTCATTCATTTGGATCTGTCTCCACTGTCATTTGCCTTTGATTTATCATTTATCCTCTATTTAAGTCTCTAATTTGCACCCTTATTCTTTTAATCCTTTTTTCTGTTTTGTTGTCACTGTCTTTATCCTTGATTTTATGTGTTTAGCTTTTAAACCTGTCTTCTAACTCTGTTTTAAAACCATTTAAACCTTTGGATTATCTTTAATCCTGTGGCCTTTACTACTGTGGTTTTCTGACTGTTTTTCCCCTTCGCTTGCATCTCTGTTTGTCGGATGGTTTAGATAACCATCAATAATCATGATTTATCGGTGATCAAGCTTGGTATAACGCATTTGGGTCCTTTAATGAAACAAGCTCTCTGGATCGTCACCCATATCACTCATTAAAACAATTTGGGACCTTTGGAAAGTCAACGATGGCTTTCTGCCATTAAACCTGCACATGAAACACATGAATTAATTTAAAAAATTGCGTCGGCAGGGTTTTTATGTGTTTATCAAGGTTGTTTGGGTCGTGGGAGCACTTGTGGAGGCGAAAATGGCGGTCTAGGCCTTATCGCAAAGCCATAGGGCTCTGGATTGTTTGAATTGGGCGGCGACATAAAATTTTGGCCCGAAGCGGGAAAGCGGTATTCACGAGCAGGGAGGTGGTTTTCGCACTAAGCGAAGGCGGTAAATGGTTTCGGGGGAGCAGATGTGATTCCATACATCGGATGACGCATGGTAAAGGGTACGAGGGTGAAAACCGCCCATTTTGCTCGTTTTGGAAAAGCTAACCCCGGCGCATATAAATTTTCGATGAGGGTGGCGGGCCATTGGATCTCAGAGGATGAGATCGACGGTTGTTGGAAGATTTGGAAGGATGGGCAGGTCGGAAGATGGGGCCCAGGGACAGATGGCGGAGTCTCATTTGAGCACGAGGTTTGGTGGAGAACGGGCCGAGGGTAATAAAAACAAGCGGAAATGCTTTGTATAAGGTGGAGAGAGGGTTATATGAGAGGGTTTTTAATGAAGTGGGGGGGAGGGCTTATTCTCAGGATAGGATCAAGGTTTTATGGCCGTGGGTTAAGCATATGCGGGTAGGAGCTTAAGAAGAAGGAGCCCAGGTCAAATAAATAAGCAGATGCGCTTTGTTTATTAAGGTAAAGGGGAAAGGTTTAAAACATTAAAGGAGTCTAGTTTTATTAAATTAAATAGAGTTCTATTAATAAAAGTGGGTCTCAAATGTCAAATATAGTTTAAAACTAATGTAAAAAATGGTTTTTACATTATTTGTATGAGATAGAAGAAAGGAAAATGGATGCAAAGGAGGGTTTTTGTGGGGAAATGAAGTGTAAGGTATGGGAAAAAGGAATTTTGGCATGGGAAAGAAGTAAATGACAGGCTTTGTGAGGTTAAACATGAATTTTTCAGAGTGATAAGGTAAACTGAAGATATGAAATAAGGGATAGTGAAAATAGGTTTATAATGATAATGAAGGCAGTGAGATTTCTGAAAACACATAATGTTTCAATAAATATTGTTTTCAGAAGGCTCCCATCAATCTATAGTCATCCAAAGATAGTGAAAAATACTGATGACTAACAAATTAAAATGATTATAATAAAGTACTGACTTGTCATGAGGTTGTTGTGAGACAATTTGCATTTGGTTTAGTGATTTACATTAGCTTCAGTATATGTTTGGGTGATTGATTCAGTGATACAGTGATTCATATTCAAGTCTTAATACTCTGAGATCTGTATACAGATATTCTCCAAGAGAAACACGTACATTCGCACCTGTATGATGAAGAACAATAACGTATACAATATAATGCATGCTTGATTAGGGTTTGCAGTGGCAATGGTTGGTTTATATGATTGGGTAACAAAGTATTGTTGTATTGATGAGTTGGTATATTGGTTTGATATATATCGATCTAGTTTGATCTAGTTACGTTGGTTATATTTGAAGACTTGATGATTCAATATTTGAGTAGTTGATTTCAGGGTTGTTAGGAATGGATCCAATTTGAAACATTATGAAAAGTGATCCACAAAGAACTGAGGATAGTAGTATTCAGAAAAGGGGGTTGTAGCTCCCTTCCCGTAGAAGCTGGAAAATGAGAGAAGGTTGTAACCTTATGTAGGTGGGTGCCTGTGTATTGGTATGAGTCTACGCCAGTACAAGACTATAAGAAGTTTTTATTTATAATAAAAGAAGAAGACATAGATGACATCAATGGTGGTTTTCTCCCACATTGGGTTTCCACCAAAAAAATCCTGGTGTTCATGTGTGTTGATGTGTTTCTTATGTGTTGATGATCTATTTGCTTCTTACTCCTCATAGTTTCTGCTTAATACATGTTTAATGAATAAATGATTCACTTGTTAAAGAACAACATACGATGAAGTATATGTAAAGTTAGTTCATTGGATACGCAATTTTTCTTTCATCGTAGTAGCGTACATACACAGGTTCACTGAATAATAGTCGCATATAGAAATTGGAATAAGAAAAGAAAATTGAAGTAAGCTTTTAAAATATTGATTCACCCCCCCCCCCCCCCCCCCCCCCTCCTCTCAATATTCTTCCTAACATTACCCACTTTAACCAGCCTACTGGGGTTAACATGAGTTGAGGGCTACTATGACATGACCTAACCTCCAACTTCTAGTTAAGGAAGTGGGGCCTACAAACAATTTTTTTTGTCTTCCTGCTAAGACTAAAAGACACTTGGGGGCCAAAGAATCACCCTAGGTGGACAATCCATAACCTGAGGCTCTTTTTCACTACTTTGGGCCCAAAAGCACACCCATAATAAGGAATGCATGCAATTATAGGTCTCCAAACGCATGCAAAACACTGCATCCATGCGATTATAGCCCAATTCCTCTAGTTTTGAGCATGCAGTCCTGAGATTTGTGCCATTTTTCAGGCTAGCCTCCAGACCACTGCCCAAAACTTCCTGTAACTTTCAAGAATGATAAATAACATGATGAAAAATCCATTCATACAAAAATTGAACAAGATCTTGACCTAACCATGCCTAACTGTAACAATCATTTCGTCAAACACATGGTAAACATGCAAGCTACAAGTCATGAACGCATATATGATTATATGAGTCTAAAAATTATCTAAGAAACACCAAGAAGGCATAATTCCCTCTCATAATAGTAGCAAGAACACTTGTTAGCATATGCATTCATTATCCATCAAATACTTATCAAATCCTGAGAAAATCCATAGCTAGAACACATTATAGATCCATGCTTATAACCAACATATAACCATATTATTAACCATGAAAAAACAACCATCAAAACATCATAATAAAAAGTGATCATATATTACCATAGGGAATCACTCTTATTAAATTATGCAAATGCCAACCAATTTAGAGACTTCCACGTACCAGCTGACCATAGATTGGGATGAACCAAATCGTTGTTTTAGCCAATCACCCTCGTGCCATTTTCCAAGCATGAATGTGGGATATCAAGACACAAACAACCAGGGCTTCCCAGAGATTAAACCACCTCCACCCTCAGGCTACCTCGATCTTTCCAAAACCAGTCAAGAGATCACAAAGCCCAAAACAAGCTTAAATGCCTCAGAATTTCTTCACCAATACCTTGAGGAATTTTCATGTCTCCACCCACCTATTGAGGGCTTCTTGGAGATTAAACCACCTCCACTCCCAACCCTTTGGAATTTTCCTAAGACCACCTCACCCTGTTCCAAAACATTCTGGTAATCCAAAGCTCAACCAGAAAAGAATTCCACCACACCATGGTTATCTAGGAAATGACAAGGCAAGGTTGAAACCATTATCTAACTAGGCAAAACCCATGTCAATGACAACAAATGAACCAACACCTCAGTTATAAAATCACACATGCAACCTATTACCTACAAATTCCTCCTGTTGAAGCTGCTTGATCCAACCTTCCTTGCTTGTTCTTTGCTTTCCTTGTCCTTCTTTTGCTTGCTTTCTTGCTTTCCTCCCTTGGCGCCCTTCTCCTCTCTCAAATCTGACCCAAGCCAAAACTAAAAAAATTCATAATGACCAAAATATAAGCTAAAAAATCCATGAACTGATCCTCAGAAGCCTTTTTATCAATGAGGCCTCTAATCTCTTCATTTTCCTTAATTTTCCCTTCAATTTCCTCCTCATGAAAATATGTGTCCCTTCACCTCTCTTTTCTCCTATTTGTTGATTTGTGTAGCTTGGGAGGTACTCCAAGCCCGAGGCTTCGAGGTTTGGAGGACAAAGCGCCACAAGGGCAGCTTGTGGGCTTAGAACCCAAGTGATGAGTTTTGCACTCATCGTGATTTGGGACAAAACCATAATGAAGATATGGAATATGATGGATGAGGATGAAAGTGCTCGATGATATGATTCCAACGCATAAAGAATTGTCTGAATCCGAGTTGTAGTTAGAGAGAAATAAAGTTTTGAAGTTGACTATGTAATTATTGGTTGCCAAGTTAAGCTGGCTTGGTGTAAAATAGTGCCAATAGAAGGGTCTCTTCATGTGATTTCGTTGGAGCCTTAAAGGCTATAAATAGAGGATGCGTTGGATTCATTTCCTCATCCAAGTTTGGAAAACATTACCTCTGAAATTTTCATGGAGAAAAGGAGTACAAACAGTCGAGAATTAACTTAGAAATCAGCGTGGGTTTTCCTGTTTTGCTTTAGGTACAATGTGGTGTGAACAATGTTGGTTGAAGGTTGATTTGTTGGTGTGTTTTCAAGGCAAGGAATCCACAACAAAGACAAGTCAAGCATGGATAATATTTGCCATAAAACAACGTGGAAATAAGCTATAGGTACAATGTAAATATGGGGTTATTTTATGCACTAATGACAAGTCTGAATTGACTATTTTAAGTGCGAACTGGTGCCAAAAGGAACAGACACCAAGGCTGAGTTTGAAGAAGGGTGAATGCAGTGCTTTAGGGCATTTTGTTTGGGCATGTTGGGAGATCAAGGACTACAGTAAGTTATTGAGTTAGGCCGCATGCCATAGCCAACAACTTGAGGCTATTTCTAGGTTGCTTTACAGGTGTTAAGGTAGGAAAGGAGACAACATAGTGTTGGAAGGGTCTCACCTTGAAGGACCACAATCCTAGAGGCTTGAAGTGTTGAACTGTGTGGAGGTTAAGGGCTAGTAGGTGTGCCCTAACAAGTGGTGCAACAATCAACAAGTGAATCAAGGTGAAACAACAATGCATTTGGGAGGATTGTTGGGTCAAGTGTTTACAAGTATTGGATCAGTTGGAGTAGCCAATGGAAGTCGTGTGTTGGAGTTGAAGTGGGTGTCAGAAGACTTCAATTAGGAGTAGATTCCACATTGATTGGATTGGGTGCCATAGGACTATCTTGAAGGACGAAGAGCAGCTGAGGGTCGAATGAACGGCGGTGTCGAAATGAAACACTATGATGGATAAGAGTTGTTGCTAACTTGGAAGATTGGAGCTTGGGTATTAGCCAGCCTAGAGGAGCATATTGGATTAGCCCAAGTACACTCTATAAAAGGATGTGCAACAATGTTAGGGGGTAGCCCTCCTAGAGTCTCGATGCGTAGATGCCTTGATGGACTAAGGAACTACTAGTGAGCAGTTCGGAAGCGAAGGACTGACAGGACGAGATAAGACATTGTGTTTGTCAGTGTATCTTGTATACCAAATACTGTTGTATTATTCAAATTTGGTTTAATATAACTAAGATTGGGGATTGTATATTATAGTATAATTTTGTTTAAAATTGTGAATATTGTGCATATGTGATTTACTGCTTTATATTTTCTATTGTGCAAAGTAGTTTATGGTTGAGATTCTTGGTTTGGTAGCATCAATGATTTAAGACTCTAACCTAGATCCAAGGTCGTGGAAATTCAACAGGGTATCAGAGTGTGTTTGAACTACTTTGGAAGCTAGTAAATTAGATTTTGCACAACGAAGTACAACATGAGAGGGAGTTGGTCACATTGTGAGTGAAGGAATTCACTACAATGTCGAAGTTGTAGGTAGGTATATAGTATGAGGATAGGTTGGAAGGGTTTTCCAACTACACTCCTTGGAAGGAAAGGATCGAGTTGGTCTTGCAAGTCAACAGGATCTGGGAGTTTTCCGAGAAATAGGTCAAGCAACCATAAAGGATACGAAAGCGAGGATGATAATCCTTGATGGTGTGAAAGGTTCCTCGATACCTCATGTGTCTGAGAAGAACAATGTGCATGAGACATGGATGGCTCTTCAAAAAAAATTCCAGAACAAGAACGAGAACTGGGTACTGGTACTGGAGGATAAATTGAAATCCACCAATATGTTGAAGGGTGAAGGAATCACTTCATATCTAACAAGGTTGTCTCAAGTTCAAGATGAGCTTGATGTCATCGGTGTCAAAGTTTTAGATGAAGATATAGTAAGGATTTTCGAGGAATGTAAGCCATTCACCAAAGGAATCATTGCGAGAGAGAAGCTGCCAGAATGGAATAGACTGTGGGATGAATTCATTCAAGAATATTTGCGAGACGAAAATATTCAACCATCGAGGAAGGAAGGTGAGGATATGGCTCTTGCATCAAAAATGAAGGGTAAGCCAAAGAAAGACTTGAGTAAAATTAAGTGTTTTAACTGTGGTGAGATGGGTCCTTTTTCGTCAAGATGTCTGTCGAAAACATGAAATGACGAGAAAGTGAAGAAGAAAGCAAAGCAGACCTTTGGTGTTGTTGCTTCAGCAGAGATGGATGAGATTGGAAGAAGAGTATTTTTCTATGATTACTCATTTCTCACATGGTACTATTCGAGAGGATGGATGGTACGTGGACAATGGTGCAACGAAGCACATGACAAGGTCACAGGAGGTTTTTGAGACTCTAGATGAATGGGGCTCGAAGTTGCACATGGTGTTGGGCGACAAGAGTCAGTTAGAGATCCGAGGATTGAGGGTGGTGCCATTCAAGATGGAGACAGGACGTATGATGTGGGTACATGATGTATTGTTTGTACCAAGACTCAGATATAGTGTGATCTCCATCTCGATGATAGAGAGGAAGGGGTTTGATTTATTGTTCCAGGATGGGAAGGTAAACTCAGGCCTAGAGGCTCTAAGTCTGATGGGATTGTGCTTGGATTCAGAGAGCATGGTCTCTACAAGTTTACGGGAAAGTCTGAGCATCATGGGAAGAAGCAAGGACAAGTACAGGTTCCAGAGAAGCAGGAGTAGGTGTAGGTGCAAGTGAAGGCTTCGTAGGAGAAGGTACAGGTTCCCGAGAAGAAGTTACAATTTCAAGAGAAGGTCCAGGTTCCAGAGGCTCAGAGATAGTCAAGTTCTAGAGGGAGTTTGTAGATTCATAAGGAGACACTGCAACCCAAAAAGAGTGAATGGTTAGTGGGGAGAAATATTTCTTCCACATCTGGCAAGAAGGAATCATGGAAATATTGGAAAATGATACTGGAGAAGAAAAAGAAGCAGGAGGCTTCTAGTGATAGCAACACTTTTAAGAAAATCATAGTTCATATTACAGGGATTGTTGCAATTGTGAGCAATAGGAATTGGGAAAGTATTGCGAGCAGAGATGATGAAGATGAAGTACTTCATTGGCATGGAGTTATCTCCCTCGCTAAGAGGGAGTGTTGATTTGTGTAGCTTGGGAGGTACTCCAAGCCCAAGGGTTCAGGGTTTGGAGGAAAAAGCGCCACAAGGGTAGCTTGTGGGGTTGGATCCCAAGTGAGGGGTTTTGTACCCGTCACGATTTGGGCCAAGCCCATGATAAAGATATGACATGTGTGATAGTGCTCAATGATACGATTCCAACGCATCAAGAATCATCTGAATCTGAGTTGTCGTTTGAGAGAAATGAATTTTTGAAGTTGACTGTGTAATTATTGGTTGCCAAGTTAGGTCGACTTGGTGTAAAATAGTGCCCATAGAATGGTCTCTTCATGTGATTTCATTGGAGCCTTACAAGCTATAAATAGAGGACGTTTTGGAGTCATTTCCTCATCCAATTTTGGGCAACGTTACCTCTGAAATTTTTGCAGAGAAAAGGAGCCACAAAAAGGAGTACATACAATTAAGAATTAGCTCTGAAATCAATGTGGGCTTTTTTGTTTTGTTGTCGGTACAGTGTGGCGTGAACAAGGTTGGTTGAAGACTGATTAAGGGTTGATTTGTTGGTGCGTTTGCAAGGCAAGGAATCTGCAACAAAGACAAGTCAAGCATGGATAAGGTATGCCCTAAAATAATGTGGAAAGGAGTTGTAGGTACAATGTAAATCTCGGGTTGTTTTATGAGCTAATGACTGGTCTGAATTTACTGTTTTAAGTGAAGACTGGTGCCAAAAGGAGTAGACACCAAGGATGAGTTTAAAGAAGGTTGAACATAATTGTTTAGGGGATTTTTCTTGGGCCTGTTGGGAGATTGAAGACTACAACAAGTTGTTGAGCTAGGCCGTAGGCCATAACCAACAACTTGAGGCTATTTCTAGGTTGCTTTGCAGGTGTTAAGGCATGAAAAGGGGCAATGTAGTGTTGGAAGGGTATCACCTTGGAGGACCGTAGCCCGAGAGAATTGAAGTGCTGAACTATGTGGAGGTTAAGGGCTGATAGGTGTGCCCTAACAAGTGGTGCAACAATCAACATGTGAAGCAAGGTGAAACAATAATGCATTTGGGAGGACTGTTGAGTCAAGTGTTGACCAGTATTGGATCATTTGGAGCAACCTATGGAAGCCATGTATTGGAGTTGACGTGGGTGTCAAAAGACTTCAATTAGGAGCAGATTCTATAAGGATTGGATTGGGTTCCATAGGATTGTTGGAGGGCAGCATGTTGGCTACCCAAAGTAGCCCTAGATGAGTTATTTTGAAGGAAAAAGAACAGTTGAAGGTCGGGTGAAGGACGATTCTGAAGTGCAACACTCTGATGGACGAGATTTGTTTCTATCCTGATGGATTGGAGCTTGTGTATTGGCCAACCTAGAGGAGTAGATTGGATCAACCCAAGTACACTCTACAAAAGGACGTGTAGCAGTGTAGAGTCTCGATGTGTAGATGGCTTGCTGGACTAAGGCACTACTAGTGAGCAGTCTGAAAGCGAAGGACCGACAGGATGAGATACGACATTGTGTTTGTCAGTGTATCTTGTATACAATAGACTACTGTATTATTTAGATTTGGTTTAATATAACTAAGATTGGGGATTGTACATTATTGTACAATTTTTTTTTAAACTGTGTATATTGTGCATATGTGATTTATTTCTTTATATTTTTTGTTGTGCAAAGTATTTTATGATTTAAATTATTGGTTTGGTAGCGTCGATGATTTAAGACTCTAACCTAGACCCAAGGTCATGGAAATTCAACACTATTTTCCTTTATTTTTATAAATAAATGCCAATTAATGTCTCTTGCCTTTTCCAATGCCTTTGCCAATTTCCTTAGCCATAAACAAACCGAAAATGATGCCCACTATAATTTTTTTCCCAACATTCAGCATGGAATACATGTCCCATGACCTTGGTCTTATCAAGATCATGAGTCACATAATTATGCTCATGCTCATTTAGTTTCCTTGACTCATAGCATACCACCTGCCCCTCCTACATCAAGACTCAACCACGTCCTCTCTTGCAAGAATTTCTACATACCACGAACTCTTTATCAGGATTTGCAATCTTTAGAACTTGAGAATTTGTAAGCAAATGCTTCATCTACTCAAAACTAGCTGCACATTACTCTGTCCATTAAAATTTCTTTCCTTTCCTCTGCAATGATGTAATAGGATAGGAAATCCATGAGAATTTCTTGATTAACCTCCTGTAATAACTTGCTAGTCCCATGAATGATCTAACCTCATCCACATTCATAGGACTTTCCCATTCCATGATAGCTCTGATCTTTCCAAGGTCTACTGTTATACCTTCCTTAGAAACAACATGTCCCAAGTAATGAACTTTTGTCTAAAATAAACTACGCTTACTAAGCTTGGCATACAACTGATACTCTCTCAACAATCTTAACAATTTTACTAGATGTTTTGCATGCTCTTCCTCGTTCTTAGAATATATCAAAATGTCATCAATGAACATTGTTAGGTCCCTATATACTAATGTAGCCCCTTATTGTTATTGTTAGTGTAGCCCCTTTATTGTTATTGTTGTGCCCATGTAGTCCCCATATTGTTATTGTTGTTCCCCATAACAATAACAATAACTATTGTTATTGTTGTGTCCTTGCATTATTATTTTTATGTAGGCTCTAATTATATTGTGACCCCTTAGATTCCTATATATAGAAATGAGGTTTTTTCATTTAAATATCCAAGAATTATTTATTTATGTAATGTAAAAGAGGTTTCCTCCTTGAAGAGGCTAATTTTTAAGTTGTTGATCTATCTTCTCTTCTATTTTGTGAGCTAGTTGCATAACATTTGTTATCAAAGCTTGGGATTCTAGGGTCTCTTCTTCAAACAAGTCATCTTGGAATTTTCGCTATAACGTTTATTTCTATGAGGCTTCAGAAGTTGAAATTTTAATAATGTGGAGCCGAAATATTGGTGAACTTGTGTAAAAATTCCAGATTTTGGTTCTCTATATTTTTAGAGATATGATCCAGGAAAGTTAGAGTTTGTGCAGGTTCCAAAATTCGGTCTCAAATAGGTGACCTAGGGAAAATTGTCATAACTTCGTTTCAGGCATTGGAATTGAATTATGTAAAAAGTGCTTGAAAGTGCACAGATTGTAGTTTTTCATGTAGCAATTTCAGAGCCAAAGGTCAAAACAGTGACAAGTGGCACTCCGTATTGGAGATCCAAAATCACAAAGATACAATAGTTTCAATATCAAGCTCCTAAAAAGCTAGAAAAAGGTGTGTATTTTTTAATTTTGCATAAAGTTTGTTTGAAGTGATTTAAAGGGTATATTGAAGCATATATATATGCATTTGGTCCTAAAATTCCTCCCATACAAAAGAATTCTACACCCATTAAGCCCTCAAAAGGCTCTACTATGACGCATGAAGAGGAAGAAGTGCAACATGATATATAAAAATTACGAGACCAAGTGCAACAAATTTCGCTCTCACAAAGAGTAACCAAAAATGAAATGGAAGCTAATATGGATGATTTGAAGCATGGTTTAAAACCAAACATGGATGGTTTGAAGAATGGTTTAAAATCAGACATAGATGGTTTGAAGAATGACATGGAAGCTAAGATCGATGGTATAGAAGAAAAACATAAAGGCAGCATGGAAGACTTGAACATTGGTCTAAAAGCAGACATGGAAGGTTTGAAGGAAGGTTTGACAAAGTTGCTACAAGAAATTATTCCTAATTGCGAAAATTTAGTAGATGAAACTCATGATGAGAACAAAAGAAATGTTAATCATGATTTCATAGACTCCAATGTTGGATTGAAGACCCACCATATTCCAAAGATCGATATGAGGAAGTTTGATGGCAAGGATCTGACAACATGGATACTACAGATGGAGCAATATTTTGATCTCCATAATGTGCAAAACACACGAAAGGTACGCATTGCAATTCTATATTTAGAACCCAATCAATTTGTATGATATCGATGGATTTGTTCTCGCAAACTACTTGTCACTTAGTCAATTTTTACGAAGGAAATGATAGCACATTATGAGGATACAAAAAGCAACACCTTCTTTAGCCAATTCATAAATCTCAAACAAAAAGGTTTAATGGTGGAATACATTGAGGACTTTAAAAAATTGAATATAAGCGTAAATGATATTCCAGGGGAGATAGGATTGATGTATTCATAGGGATTATAAAGGATAACATCCAACATGAGGTTCACCATTGGGAACCTAATTCATTGGAGAAATAATTCAGGTTGGCAAGAAAAATTGAAAGCAAATTTATGGCAACAAGGAAGCCTACCACTCACAACTATAAATATGGAAGTGTTGTTGCTCCTAGCCTCCCACAACCTACAAGTTTGATAGCACAATAATTGGAAGAAAAAAGAGAAAAAGGGATTTGTTATAGTTGTGATAGCAAATACAGTAAAGGCCATAAGCGTGCTGAGAATAAATTATTTTACATAGATTGTGAAGAGAAGGAAGAAAAGGAACATGAAACTTCAAAAGAGGAGGATATACACCAAGAACCAACCTTAGAGAAAGAAGAAATGAATCTGACCATATATTGTAATGCATTGGCAAGAATTGCGCCAAAGGACAATCAAAGGCAGCAAAAGAGGTGCGTTCCTAGGAAGTTACCAGCGAGGGCCCAATAATCATTTGGAGTCCTTTGAGGGCTCCTATTTTGGCAGTCACGCTAGCGATGCCCCTCAGATCCCTATACACGACCAAAAGGAGGAGGCCCCTGTTTGGGAAATGCATAGAAGCAGAAGCGGACCTAGGAAATCCACCATAGTGCACCAGGAGCACCCCATGCCTCGTAAAACTGAGCCTCTTCTGGTTTGAGAGGCTGTGGGGGAAGACACCAACATATGGATCATGGACTCAGAGGGCATTTGGATGTGTGTACCAAATTCTGAGTACCCCAGTCGCTCCCATTCTCTACGCACCTGCGTCTAGGCCTCCACGTTGACCTACTGCTGAGGAGGAGGCCATAGCGCAGGAGTACGCCTGTCATATCTTGGAGGAGGATCCAAACAAAAAGGATGATATAGAAACACCATGACTGCACAGTCACTCAACTCTTTTTAGTTTTCTATTATTTTAGATCTTATCATAGCAATTTTACTTTCACAAGTGCTACGACACATTTTGTAATTTTCTGTCTGATGTTATTACATGGTTGGTTTCCTCCAAGGATGTAGCCCCATACCTGCACTACTTTGAAAGCAATGAAGGTTGGGATTGGATAAGCGCAACTTACCAACTCAGCCTTTAGCATATGTAATGTTTTATTTCAAATTAATATAGTTTAGCCTAACTTACCCAAAAAATATGCATTGGCAAGAATTACCACTCCTCAAACTATCAAGATAGAAGGACATATCAAGAAGAAAAAATTAATAATTTTGATTGATTCGGGCAATACACATAATTTTATTCACTATAAGAGAGCTAAGGAATTGAATTTCTTCCTATATCCAACACCGGAGTGTCAAGTGATGGTTGCAAATAGAGGAACTATAAATTGCTCTAGAAAGCGCCATAATATCAAGCTAACCATGGGGCAATATGTATTGAATAGCCCAATGCTTTCCATTCTAATTGGTGTTATTGATGTTGTACTAGGAGTTCAATGGTTACAATCTTTGGGTATGATAAATTTTAATTTTCAATAACTTTTCTTGAAATTTTTTGGGAAGGAAAGGAAATTGAATTAAGGGGTATCGTAGGGATACCAAGAAATATAACCAGCTCTAATGGCATGACAAAACTTCTAAATAAAGAATGATGAAGCATAATTACACAATTATGCACACTAGAGTTTCAAACATCAAAATCATCTATTTCTCCAGATCTCTAGAAAGCCTTGGACAATCATTCCAAGGTATTTGAGATTCCTAAAGGCCTCCCACCTATTTGTGATCATGATCATGCTATTCATTTGATTCCAAGAAGTGTTCCTCCAAACATCAGGCCTTACAGATATCCCTATGCCCAAAAGAGAAAATTTGAACGTATGATTGCAGAAATGCTAGAGGCTGGTATCATTAAACCTAGTCAAATTTATTTCTTTGCTCTAGTAGTATTGATGCACAAGAAGGATGAATCATGGTGCATGTGTCTGGATTATAGCGAGCTCAACAAGCTCACTATTGAAGATAAATTTCCTATTCCTGTCATTGATGAATTATAGGGAGCAATTTACTTCACCAAGTTGGATCTCCGTTCAAATATCATCAAATTAGATTGGAGACCAAAGGCATTCTGAAAACAACATTTAGAACTCATGGGGGTCATTATGAATTTTTGGTCATACCTTTTGGCCGTACCAATGCACCTTCTACATTTCAAGGGTTGATGAATTCCATTTTCAAACCCTTAAAAAATTATTGTTAGTATTTTTTGATGATATACTAATCTACAACATGTCTTGGAAGGATCATTTTCAACATGTTGACATAGTGCTCAAGATATTGGAGGAGAAATAATTATATGCAAAAACCTCCAAATATTTCTTTGGAGTATAGGAGGTGGACTATCTTGGTCATATTGTATCTCATAAGGGTGTTAAGGTAGACCCTAACAAAATTAAATCCATTAAGGAATGGAAAATCCCCACAACCATGAAGCATCTGCAAGGATTTCTTGGGTTAACATGGTATTATCACAATTTTGTTAAGAATTATGGGAAAATAGAAGCACCTCTAACAACATTACTAAAGAAAGATACATTTTCTTGGACTCCAAAAGCAACTAAGGCCTTTGAACATCTTAAAGAGGCAATGTGCCAAGCACTGGTCTTAGCTACGCCAGACTTCACAAAAACCTTTATTGTTGAATGTGATGCCTCGGGAAATGGAATTGGTGTTGTTTTATTGCAAGAAGGAAGACCCATTGCTTTTGAAAGTCGTCCAATCAAAGGAAAGTATTTACAAAAACCTATTTATGAGAAGGAAATGTTGGCAATAATACATGCACTGCAGCAATGGCAACCTTACCTAATGGGAAGCCACTTCAAGGTAAAAATAGATCATGATAGACTTAAATACTTTTTGGAACAAAGATTATCTTCAGAAGAGCAACAAAAATGGGTCACAAAGATGTTGGGTTATGACTTTGAAATCTTCTACAAAAAAGGGAAGCTAAATGTTTTTGCAGATGCACTCTCAAGAAAGGATGAGGATGTGGAAGAATTTCTTTGTGCCATTTCTATTATCCAACCAAATTGGATAATTGAAGCAATGGAGGAATGGAAGAATGACAAAGAACTATGGACACTCATCAAAAGCTGCAGCAAGATTCCAATACATCTAATACATTTAGCTAGAAAAATGATTCATTATGGTACAAAGATCACTTATATCTTTGTAAGAATTCCCATATAAAACAAAAGATTCTTTTGGAATTGAACACCTCTCCCTTAGGAGGACACTCAAGATTTTTCTTTTTGGGATGGCCTTAAATCTGATATTCAAAATTTTGTGGCAGAATATTTGGTCTGCCAACAAAGTAAAGTTGAGACAATTAAGACCCCAGGTCTTCTACAACCTTTATCCATTCCAAGTCAATGTTGGGAGGAGGTTTCAATGTATTTTATCATAGTTTTACCCCAAGTCTGAAGGAAAGAGTGCCATCATGGTGGTAGTTGATAGACTTACCAAGTATGCACACTTTTGTGCCTTATCTCATCCATTTAAAGTCAGTACAGTTGCTACTACATTTATGGAAACAATTCAAAAGCTACATGGAAACCCAAAGAATATTGTAAGCGACAAAGATCCCATTTTCACTGGAAAAATTTGGATGAAATTATTTTATTGTCTATATAATCAACTAGCTCATAGCTCATCTTATCATCCTCAATCTGATGGGAAAACTGAGATAGTGAACAAATATTTGGAAGGGTATCTTTGTCACTTTGTATTTGATAAACAAACACAATGGGTCAAGTGGTTACCTCTAGCTGAATGGTGGTATAACACTTGCTTCCATACTGCAGCAAAATTGATCCCATTTATGGCACTTTATGGATATCATCCATCGTCCATCACATCATCTTTAAGAGAAAATTTTAAGGTTCAAGTAGTAGAAGATCACATCGAGCATAAACAATAGGTTATCCAAATCTTAAAGGATAACCTCACTTTGTCACAAAATCAAATGAAACAACAGGTAGATCAACATCACAATGAAAGAAGTTTTGACGTAGGCGACTAGGTAATTTTACGGCTACAACCATACAAACAAATGTCCCTCAAGCAAGCTAAGAAGGATAATAAATTATCGCCAAAGTATTATGGTCCTTACAAGGTGTTGGAAAAGATTGGTACTACGGAATACAAATTGGAGCTTCCTGCTTCTTCGTGAGAGCACCTAGTTTTCCATGTTTCATGCTTAAAGAAGGTTATAGATGACAAGCTCCCACTTCAGATAATATTTCCAAAACTTGATGAGGAAGGAAAAATCATATTGGAACCTAAAGCACTCATGGAAACAAGAACTCAAAAACTACTAAATCTATCAATTTCAGAGTGTTACACCATTTTTTGGTCATCTAACCTATTGTCATTAGATGGACCCAAGTACACCATGTAAGACCAATTTTACCCTAAGTAAAATTGCTTTCACTATGTGAAATAACTTAGTAAAACACCTTTATTAAGTTGTTTATGGTCTAAACAGGAAACCCCAAAAGGAAATAATAAACAAATCTATATTTGTTTATATTTCCTCAAGAAATAATTAGTTGAATATCAATTCAATTATTATTCCTGGTCATATTTAACCCAAAACAAGGAAATCAATTAAATAAATCCTTATTTATTTGATTATTTCCTAGGAATAAGTTATTTAATCCTCATTTAAATAATATTCCGAGTTAAATTTGACTAAATCATTTATAAATAATTATTTATTTAATTATATTTCCACCATTTCCTTAAAATAATAAATTATTTATTTATTTATTTATGATTTATAAATAAAGGATTTGACCCAAGTCAAAAATCCTTTTCCCTCTAATAAATATAATAAAATATTCCTAAAAGGTGGCTCTAGAATTTGGTTAATAATATTTTATTCATACACCAAGTTCTAGAATACCCTAATATTTTGTTATAAATAGAAGGGTTTTCCCATTCATTTGTCACCTTTCATTGCCTACTAGATCACTCTGGATCTATGCTCTTGGTCTGACTTTGAGCCATCATCATTGTCAAATTTTCTACCATTCCACTTTGTGAGATCCCTTTGAGTTCTATGTTTGTCTGGGTTTTCTACACCAACAAGAGAGAGAAATTTTAGATCTGAAGTGTTGAGGACTTTCAAGAACCCATCCCATCGAGGAAGATTGGAAACACCTTTCTTGTTTTCCTCTCAGGTGCCCTTTAATATAAAAAATTATTTCAAAAACATTGTTCTTGTCTTGTCTATTGGATGCATGGAGCAAAATTTCATTTTCATTGCTTAATGTCTTTTTATGCATAGATTTGGATTTGTGCAGCTTTGTCTTGATCAACTAACTGCAGATTTGAAGATATTGGCAGCCATAATTAATGTTAGGGCTATTTGTTATGTGTAGCTAAAGTGGTATTTTTCCGACAAAAGATTCATACTAACAATTGGTGACTCCATACGGGTTTTATTTTGCAACCGCTGTCGTTGTATCTATTCCTGCATATCCAGCTATTTCAGACCCCGGGGTTTCTCTTCAGTTTTTTTATTTTTCCTATTTTTATGGTGTTTTTCACCTCTAAAATCCTCAAACATTAAAATTTTTAACTTTCGTGTATTTCTGGCCCTATTGCGCAGGTGACAGACATCAGCTGCAACTGAGACAACTTTTTCTGAAATCTGCCGCTGAGAGACCTGGATCTGCAAGTCGCACTTATCAGCCCCAAACCTGCGACTTGGCCTAGAGGGCGCACTTTTTTGCCCCAAAACTACGACCTGGACTAAAAACAGGTCAGAACCTGCGACCTGCACTTTTTTCTGCACTTTTCCAACAATTTTTTTGGGTTTGTCTGAAGCTTCTGTCAGGGTTTTCCAGCCTCTGTCTCCACTCGTTTAGACCTATTTCTAATCTGTTTCACTCAACTAAGTGGGAATCTTGCCCCTTAGGGCTTTAGTACCCTCCACTTTTTGTGGAAGAGTTTTAGCTGTTTCAGACATCTGAATTTTTAGAGTTTCAGCCTTGTTCTTTTAAGATCTGATACCTCATTTTCAGATCCCTTTAGATTCGCTCTTCTCCCTTTCAAATCACCTCATATAGTTTTGTTTGGGTTTACCTCTAGGGTCACCTCCTTGTCCCTTCTACCTTTATTTGATTTCCCCCTTTGTTGCAGCAACCTTGTCTCTGCCTCTTTGTTGTTTTCTGCACCTCTTTTCAGCAGATTTCTCCTTTAGATCCCTGTCCCTCCCGACCTTAGATCTATTGGCCTCTTTTTAGTGTGTTTTGCTTAGATTTTTTCCCTATTTTAGACTAGTTTTGAGAGACCCGTCTTCTTGGGTTAGATCGATGCATTGTTAGCTGTTAATTTTCTATTATTTCAGTCTTACTTACTTTTCTCTGCAGATTTATTTTCAGTTACGCAGCACACTTTTTCTTTTACTCTCAAAACGTCTAGGTTTAAAAATTAAAATTAACACACGCCACACACTGGCCTTAAGTGAAGAAGAGCCTGGTTAACACCGCCTGGCAAAGACTTTAAAATCAATTGACACTGCACCTCTCTGCCCTTATTTCGACATTGACCTCACTTGATTTTGCACCTCCCTGCCCTTGTCGGTTTTTCTTCTTCCCATCATCATTGCACCTCCAATGTGTTTATCTCGGAGACTTCTTGGCCTTCACCCTCAGTTTCTGGTTGGTCGAATTACTCCTTCCCGTCGTCGTCGAGTTAGTCCTCCCCCGAGTCTGCACTCCGACTCTTCTTTTGATTCTTCGGGTTCTCCCCCTCCTTCCGGTTCTCCCCCTGTTACCTTCACCATGTCTAGTTCAGGACCTAACGCTAGCGGCAACCCCAGTCCTATTGTTGGGTCTGTTTCTAGTGGAACCACCATTGGAACTACCTCGACTGTCCCTTTGCTCCCTTATATTGCTGGTCTCAGTCTCCCTGATTTCAATCAGTTGATCAACGATCCTATCCGCCACGATGTTAGTTGGCCTGCTATGCCAACCAAGCTCCCCTCCAACATTCCCAAGTTCGAAGGCCTTGCTAGTGAAGATCCCTCCAACCATATCTGATCTTTCCACATGTGGTGTTCATCCAATTCCATTACTGATGATTCCATCTGTCTTAGATTGTTCCAACGCATGCTTACCGGTGAAGCTTCTAAATGGTATGTTTATCAGATCGCCTCTTCCCATACTGCCTTTGAGACCATTTCCCAAGCCTGCTTATCTTATTTCTAGCTCCCTCTCCTATACGACACTGGTACCTAACTCTTTATTTCTTTCCGTCAATCATCTTCGACTCGCCTTTATGCTCATGTCCAGGAATGGCGGAGAAGAAGGAGCTTATGTCGAGCTCCCACCTTTGAAGATCGGGTCTATATGGATTGGTTCCTTTGCTCTCTCTTACCTTCCATCGACAAAGATGTTGCATCCCAGTTCCCTCAAACTGAATAAGGCGCCCTCCAAATAGCCTTGAAATATGACCTTATCTATGCTCAATCTGGTTATGTTTATACCGTCCTTCCTAACCTCCCCAAACTCGGTGGCGCTAACGCCCCGAGGGCATCTCACTCTACCGACGGTATCGTTGGAGCTCTTTCACATACCTACACTCAACCTCCTATGGGCTATGGTTTCCCTCCAGGAGGGGCCAACACCTCCAACACTTTCCCTCCAAGTAGCATGTATCCAGAATACGACATGCCTCCTCCTTTTGCCCACCCTCCTGCTTACCTCAATGTTGCCCATCCTAACCCTTATCCATACCCATAGCCTGGTGTCCCATCTCCTCCAACATTTGGACCTCCAACTCCCTTGCCTTATCCACCCCCGCAACAGCAACTACTACCCCCGCCAGGGCAAGTATTTGCACAACAGGGCGCGACTAATCCTCCTTTTCAAAGAAAGCGGAAAGGAAATCAAAATCAATCTACCCCTGGTAATCGTGGATCCAATCCTCCAAGTATTGATTCTAACACTGTTAACTAGCCACCGGGCTCTCAGCCCAAGCCGAACAGGCCTCTTTGCACCAATAAACCTTGTTCGTGTTGCAGTGTTTATGGTCATTACACTCACGATTGTCCCATATTACCACAGATGCAGCAGATGTGGGAGTCTCAGGCTACATTGCGGGGACAACATACCTCCCCTACTGTTACCCCCAATGCGGCTACTTCTCAACCAGTCGTGTTTACCGATCCTTTCCCTCAACAAGGATTTGTGGCTACTCAACCACCTCATGCCCCGGTAACCACTCAACCTTCCCCTTTTGGTTCCTCCGATTACCAGATTCTCATGATGACTTCTACCAACCTCTCCCTGTTGACCTTAACCTTCAAACTCGGTCTCGTCAGTACCCCATGCCTCCCGCTTCGTCTGCCCCCGAGTCCCCATCTCCAGGTCCTATAAAGCCTCTTTCTACATCCAATGGTCCCTTGTAGATCCCTCAACCCAAAGCTGAGATTCATACCAAGGTTCCTAAGGGCCCATTACGCCGAAATGTTGCTTCCGGTCGAGCTGCTCATTCGTATAGCGTAGTAGGTGATTTGGCGCAGTCTCCTGCCTCCATTTCAACACTAGAACTCCTCCAGTCGTGTCCTTCTCAAAGGAAGTATCTACTATCCGCAATGGGCGTTGTAGATCCTGCTGATGAACAATTGATTGTCTTCGACGCCCGTCAGTCAGATCATCCTCCCCTTCCTGCTTCCGTCGCTTTCCAAATCCCAGTCAAAATCTAAAACGCTAATGTGTCTCGATGTATTATTGATGAGGGGGCATCTACCTGTGTGATGTCTGCTTTGGTTTGGAAACAACTCGGATCTCCTGAGCTGGCCCCTTCCACAATCACCCTTCGTGCGTGGGATGGCCATGCCTCCCAGCCCATTAGCCTATTCTTTAACTGTCCTATCACCCTTGCTGGCAAGACCGTTTGCGTTGACGTTGAAGTCATCGACACCCCTCTTGACTATAACATTTTTTTAGGGCATAGCTACACCTATGCCATGTCTGTTGTCCCATCTGTGGTCCACCGCAAGATGTTTTTCCCTCACAATGGAAAGATAGTCACCATCGACCAGTTGAAATATCATGAACCAAAATCTAAGACCTCCCCTGAGTCCACCATCTCTTCTGTAGCTGATAATCAAACCGTCGATTCTTTGATCAGTGTCTCCCCCGGTGTTTACAAAGACTCCTCGTTGCTTGGAACCTTCCCTGGCCTTCCTCCTCCTCCTGTCTCTAATCCCAGCTTGGCGAATGTTTGCATGATGCAATCGTCTCTCGCTGACCTTAAGCAGCCCGCTTTGGCTAGTCAGCAACCTCAACCTCACCCACCACAACCAGCTCCTAGCCCTTCGCCCCCGCTAGCCAGACTTCTTCCTTTTGAATCTTCTTCTACAGTTAGTCCCCACACGCCTCTCTTCCCTCCTGGGTCGGTTCCACCCGATTTCAACCACCTTGGCACCATTCCTCCTGGTCATTACCCCGCTGGTGAGATCCCTTTCCTTGCTCCCCCTCCCGGAGTTTATTCGGTCCCCATCTTGGCCACCCTATCCCTCCCCAACTTGACCTTGGGTATACCTGTTTGGTACCTTAACCCTCCAACCACTATCCCATCTGGTCACCCCACACCTTACCTTGCTTTGACACTGGTTCAACCGCTCCCCTTAACTTCTTCTGTTTCTACAGTGCCCCTAGCACCTCGCCAGAACCCTTCTCTTGTTGTGGCAGCTCCGGAAAAGAAAGGTAAAACTCTCAAGGGGGCATCCAATGACAAGGCTACCCTGTCACACCCTGCCCCTCCTCAGCCGCCAAAGCACACTATCCAGTGTGCCTTGTGCGATGTTGTCAGTCATGCCACCCATACATGTCCTGAGTTATTGAATCTCAAGACCATGGTCAATGAAACGTTTCCGGAATCTGATATCCCTTAGGTCTATGTTACTATACCTGATTCAATCCCGAAACTTAAAAACTTGCGCACCAATCACCCTTGTTCTTTGTGCGATTTCCATGGCCATTATACCCACCTCTGCCCCCGCCTTGACGAGTATTGTTCCTCTTTAGCCGCATACCACCAATTCAAAGCTACACATGACCATATACCTTCTTCACTAGCACCAGACGACCTGTCTACCTCAATTAACACTCCCCCTCCTGATATTGAAATGACAGAGTCTTCAGCCACAATTTCTTACCTCTCATCATCATTACGATCCTCGGCGGTCGGCCTCTTAGTGCCTCCCCCCGATGTTTCGCCTGACCACCCATTTTCTTATTCTTCTATCACCCCCCATGATGTCGTGCATGTGAGCCTTTCCCCCCACAATCAGGAGTCTCATATTTCCCCTTCATCAGGTGATCCTCTTCCCCCCACTCTTCCCATCTTCCAATCAGATGAAGACATTATGGAAGCCACGACCGAACCTGATTTTTCGTGGGATGATATGCACCATCGTGCATACTTCGTTCCACATCAATCCCATGACCAATATGTTGTCGAATCTAAAGACTTCATTCCCGATAAAGTCAATTGGTTTAAAAACCCCATCCCTGCACCTGACGCTTTCGAAGAAGGTAATATGGCCAATATCTCTCCTACCATCAAAATTGACATTTCTGTCAAATCAGGAATCGAAGAACATATCGCCTTGGGCGCCCAATGCACTCCGGAGGAAATTGAAGCCTACACCAAAATCTTCAAAGAATTCCGCGATATTTTCGCCTGGTCCTACTCAGAAATGCCCGGATTCGATCCAGCCATTGTCGAACACCATATCGACACATGGCCTGATGCCAATCCAGTCCATCAAAATTTGAGACCCATTCATCCTTCCAGACGTGAAGCAATCAAAGCCGAAATCAATAAGCTCAAGCAAGCTGGTTTCATTTATCCCATCGAATACACCACTTGGGTGTCCAACCCAGTTCCCGTCCTCAAAAAACAAGGCACCATCCGCGTCTGCACGGACTTTCGCGATCTGAACAAAGCTTGTCCCAAAGACAACTTCCCCACACCATTTATTGACCAAATCATTGATGAATGTGCAGGGCACGAGGTCCTATCCTTTATGGATGGATTCTCTGGATACAACCAAATCGTTATCCGTCGTGCTGATCAACTTAAAACCGCGTTCATTAGTCCGTGGGGCACTTTCGCATATCGAGTCATGCCATTTGGCCTTAAAAACGTTGGCGCCACTTTTCAACAAGCGATGTCTTATTGTTTCCATGACTTAACTCATATTATCCTTACCTATTTAGATGACCTTACTGCGCATTCTAAACATCGGGCGCAACACCTCCATGATCTGCGTACCATTTTCCTCCGATGTCGTAAGTATAATATCCGCCTTAACCCTTTGAAATGTGTCTTTTGTGTTCCTGTCGGTCGTCTCCTAGGCTTCATAGTGTATAACTCCTAACCCCTTGAAAGTTCAAGCCATTCGTGAACTTCCTATTCCTCGTACCTTACGCCAACTACAAAGTCTCCAAGGTAAAGCTAATTTTCTTCGCCGATTTGTTCCTGATTATGCCACTACCGCACATGGGTTCCTTAGAATTCTTCAATCTAACACCCCATTTGTCTGGGATACCTATGCTCAAGATTCTTTTGATGCCCTCAAACATGCTCTCACATCCGCTCCCTTGATCCGTCCTCCTGACTTCGATCGGGACTTCATCCTGTACATCTCCGCTTTCGCCTATTCGGTAGCTAGTGTCCTTATCGAGGAAGATGATAACGATATCGAACATGTGATCTATTATGTCAGTAAGAACCTTGCTGGTCCGCCTGTATCCTACTCTCATGAACAAAAATTAGCGCTGGCTGTCATGTTCTCGGTCCAAAAACTACGTCATTACATCCTCATGTGTTCCACCAAGGTTGTGACTAATTCCAACCCCATGGCTTTCCTATTGAGTCGACGCATCCTCAATGGGAAGTATGCTCGTTGGGTTGTTGTCCTTCAAGAAGTCGACCTCGAATTTTTCACCCCAAAATTTAAGAAAGGTTTAGTCCTCGCTGAACACATTTTTGACTTACCTACCGGTACGCAGGATCCTCCAATTAATGATGCTCTTCCCGATGAACACTTATTCGCCATCACCACCGACGACCCTTGGTACGGTGACATCCTTACCTACTTGCGAACCCAAAAGTTCGCCCTTCATCTTGATCGTGATGCTCGACGACGTATCTGACACCAAGCCCCTCGCTACCTTCTGATCAGTGACGACCTTTATCGTCGCGAAGTAGATACTGTCCTTCATCGTTGCCTCACACACACTGAAGCCGAGCAAATCCTCAATGCCTGTCATAGCGGTGCTTGTGGCGGCCACCTCTCTAGTCTTGCTACCACCTAAAAAATCATGTGCGCTGGGCATTTTTGGCCTTCTCTCTTCAGTGATTGCATTGAAGCAATCAAACACTGTTCCAATTGCCAACATTTCGCCCCTAAGACACAAGCTCCTCCCACTCCCCTCCATCCCGTTGTCACAACGGGTCCTTTATGTAAATGGGCCATCGACTTTATGGAGTGTCGACCCCCATCTACTGGTAACCACAAATATATCATTGTGGCGGTTGACTATTTCACAAAATGGGTCGAGGTTATTCCAACATTCAACAATACGGCAACCACCACTGCCCTCTTTTTCTTTAACCACGTCATTGTTCGATTTGGGGTTCCAAAACAATTGGTCTTTGACCATGGCCGACATTTTGAAGATGAGATATGGCGCGAGCTATCCTCACTATTGGGTTTTGAGCACCAATATTCATCATCCTATTACCCCCAAGGTAATGGCCAAGTTGAATCAGTCAACAAAATTCTTAAGACCATGCTTCAACGAACGGTGAATAAACACAAAACCAATTGGCATCTTATGCTTTTCCCTGCTTTGTGGGCTTATAGAACTTCTATTAAAACCGCCACCGGTTTCACTCCTTTCCACCTTGTTTTTGGCGAGGAGGCAGTCTTACCGATCGAGTGTGAAATTACTTCCCTTCACTTGGCTGTCGAACTTCTCCCTGATACCCAACCTCTAGAACAACGACTCATCATGCTTGAGCACGCCTCTGAAGACCGTCGTGTTTCATTACAAACTCTTGAAGCGGCCAAAAAGCGCACCAAAGCTCAGTATGACCGAAAAGTCCACCCTTGCACCTTTCATGAAGGTGACCTTGTTCTAGTATATGACCAAGGCCATGATGCCCTCGGTCATGGGAAGTTTGACTCATTATGGCTAGGTCCTTACATTATTAGTAAAGATCTTGGTAATGGAGCATACCTTTTAGAGGACTTCGAAGGCCACCCCCTTCCTAATCCTCGAAATGCACTCTATCTTAATAAATATTACCCTTAGCATTTCCCTCTTGAAATGCATGTTTTATTTTTCTTTTAGATAGCCAACATCTGTTTGTTTTTCGTGCTTCGCTACTTCACCAGGACACATGTTGTCCACAAAGGCTCACTTCACCTCTCATCAAAATCGGATTTCCTCACTGACAACACTTTTCCTTGGGGCACCACTTTGCCTCCATACTTGTCCTTGTTCTTGTCGATTTCTGTCATGAGATACCATCTTGTACTCATGCTTTTATGGTCCCCTTTGGAACTCCCCCCACTTTATCATCATCACTAGTGTTAGTCTGTCAGTCGCTCTACTATTTTCTCTCGTGCCTTAGTTGAGGATCCCTTATTGCCTCACATACAGCGGATCTCCTTCTGTCGACATCAGCTCATTCCCTCCAGAAGACAAGTCTAGAGGGCAGTGTACCTTGGTTCCAGCTTCTACACTTGTTCGGTGCCTCGAATCAGGAAAAGGGATTTCTCATTACCCTGTGACTAGATTGTTTCTCCACTCCAGCTCCTTTTAGCATGATCAAGATCCGTATACTTGATGGTCCAGTGATGCAGCAGCTGCTATTAGTGATTCCCGGGTGTGTGTGAGATGTCTCAACCCTCATGAGGGGGTGGCCCTGCAGGTAGCCCCCCACATGCCCGGATGACCTCTTCATTGTAGCCTTCGATGCAGCTCCATATATTTGATGATGATGGCCTTAGCCGCTTGCAACACCTTTATTATTTTCATGTATCCGTTAGATTTTGCAAGCCCTTCCCCGTTTATAGGGGGCATTTGGGTTGTATTTGTATCTCATGTACTCAGATATTCTTTTATAAGTCCTGGCTATTATCCTAGGCACAACATGTATGTGGGATTCACCATTCTATCTTTCATCTGGCTCGTGTTTATGCCAGCATGTACTTTATAGTTCGGTTCCTTGTTTACTGAATGCACTATTCTTTTGTACTTTGTTTCGGAGGGCATAGGTATGCCTCCCCCACCGCCTTTAGCACAGGTACCATCTCATAAAAAGAGACTTGTTGCACCTGTAAGTCTCGTCTCCTCAGGGTCTAGTCCTTTAGCACATTAGACTACCTTACATTTCTCTCTCTGACTTCCCTCTTGATGCCTGGTGATTGAGTTCTTACAACGTACTTCGGTCATACGATTTGCTCCCAACACTCGTACGCTGGGGGGCAATCTGTTACACCATTTTTTGGTCATCTAACCTATTGTCATTAGATGGACCCAAGTACACCATGTAAGACCAATTTTACCCTAAGTAAAATTGCTTTCACTATTTGAAATAACTTAGTAAAACACCTTTTTAAAGTTGTTTATGGTCTAAACAGAAAACCCCAAAAGGAAATATTAAACACATCTATATTTGTTTATATTTCCTTAAGAAATAATTAGTTAAACATCAATTCAATTATTATTCCTGGTCATATTTAACCCAAAACAAGGAAATCAATTAAATAAATCCTTATTTATTTGATTATTTCCTAGGAATAAGTTATTTAATCCTCATTTAAATAATATTCCGAGTTAAATTTGACTAAATCATTTATAAATAATTAAATAAATCATTATTTATTTAATTGAATTTCCACCATTTCCTTAAAATAATAAATAAACTATTTATTTATTTATTATTTATAAATACAGGATTTGACCCAAGTCAAAAATCATTTTCCCTCCAATAAATATAATAAAATATTCCTAAAAGGTGGTTCTAGAATTTGGTTAATAATATTTTATTCATACACCAAGTTCTAGAATACCCTAATATTTTGTTATAAATAGAAGGGTTTTCCCATTCATTTGTCACCTTTCATTGCCTACTTGATCACTCTGGATCTATGCTCTTGGTCTGACTTTGAGCCATCATCATTGTCAAATTTTTTATCATTCCACTTTGTGAGCTCCCTTTGAGTTCTATGTTTGTTTGAGTTTTCTACACCAACAAGAGAGAGAAATTTTAGATCTGAAGTGCTAAGGACTTTCAAGAACCCATCCCATCGAGGAGGATTGGAAACACCTTTCTTGTTTTCCTCTCAGGTGCCCTTTAATATAAAAAAAAATTTCAAAAACATTGTTCTTGTCTTGTCTATTGGATGCATGGAGCAAAATTTCGTTTTCACTGCTTAATGTCTTTTTATGCATAGATCTGGATTTGTGCAGCTTTGTCTTGATCAACTAACTACAGATTTGAAGATATTGGCAGCCATAATTAATGTTAGGGCTATTTTTTATGCGTAGCTAAAGTGGTCTTTTTCCGACAAAAGATTCATACTAACACAGAGTATCTTATCAAGTGGAAGAACTTACCCGCTGAAAATTCCACACGGGAGAATGATAATTTTATACAGAAGCATCTAGAACTACTCAAGCGTTGAGGAAAACACTTTTTTGAAGGAGAGGGGCATGTTAGGTCCCTATAATACTTGCGTATCCCCCTTATTGTTATTTTTGTGCCCATGTAGTCCCCATATTGTTATTATTGTGCCCCATAGGAGCCCATTATTGTTATTGTTGTGCCCTTAAATTTTTTTTGTTATGTAGACTCTGATTATATTGTGATCCTTAGACTCCTATATATAATAATTAGGTTTTGTCATTTGAATAATCTAAGAATTGTTCATTTATGTAATTTAAAGGAGGTTTCCCCCTCGAAGAGACTAATTTTTAATTTGTTGATCTATCTTTTCTTCTATTTTGTGAGTTGGTTGCATAACAAACGCTGTCACAAAATTGTCCAAGTAAGGACACAACACACTATTCATCAAACACATGAAAGTATTTGGAGTGTTAATAAAACCAAAAGGAACCACAACAAACTCATAATGCCCATAACTGGTCCATAATGCAATGTTGTAAATGTCCTCTTTTGTTTCTCCCTTAAACTAATCAAACACATCGTTGATCCTCGACAATGAATACATGTTCTTAATGGTTACCTTGTTCAATTTTTTGTAATCAATACACAACTTGAAAGTACCATCATTCTTCTTTACAAACAATACAGGTGCACCCTAAGGTGATACTCTTAGCCTTATGTATCCCTTGTTAAGAATTTCCTTCAACTATAACTTCAGTTCCACTAACTTTGGAGTGTTCATCGTGTAAGGTGCCTTTGATGTTGGTGTTTCTCCTGGCACCAACTCAATAGAGAGTTCCACTTCCCTATGAGGTAGTAACTTTGAAATATCTGCAGGAAATACATCTTGAAACTGTTGCAAAATTGAATATCTCTTCAAGACTTACGCTTCCTCAACATCTTTACCTTTGTCACTGGAAACATGCACTACAAACTATACACATCCTTTCCTGAAACTGCGTTTTTCCTGCATAGTTGTAACCATTTTTACCGATGTAGGCTTCTTATTTCCCTACAATATTCTCTTTTTCCATTGTCATCCAATAACTCAATAGTCTTCTCGTAACAATCTAACTTGGTCTTGTGAAGGTACAACTAATCCATAGTCAACACCATACTATATGATTCCAATGGAAGCACATTTAGATATGTTGATGTAAACATATCATTAAACTCAAATGCATAATATCTCACCCAATGATGAACTCTTTTCTTAGTACCTGTAGCCAACTGCACCACCCAATTAGATTCTTCATGCACTTCTTTTGCTAAAACCACACTTATCCACCAAGTCAGTATTAACATAACAATAATTAGATCTAGGGTCAATCAAAATAGAAACAACTTGATCACAAAGCTTACCTTCCATCTCAATAATGGATGTCTGGTGATCAAGCTGCTTGTTATTGTTGAATATTGCAACAAGAAATAGTGAAAGTGGCATTCGGAAACATCATCCTTGATCCTAGTGAAAAATAAGCACCTACACTAGGTGGGGCCCACACAGGCTATTTTTAAGTGTATGTCTATTTTTAGAATGGTGAGCATATTATAAAATTAGCTGGATGTTGATTCTAGATGGTTGAGAAAATTCTATCTTTGGATGAATTTTTATTTTTAGAAGATGGGCGAAGTCTATTTATAGATCGCAAATCTAAAAATAGAATGCATGTCGATTATTATTAACCCTTAATAATAATCAGACAATAAATAGTAACCTATTCTCTTGGAGCACTTGATTTTAGTGAACAGATGTGGTGAATCAGTGGGCTGAAGGAATTACACAATTCCTAGGGTGGTTGGTGGGTCATGCATGGAGGACTTCATGATAACTGATTGTGGCAAGTTGTAACAGAGTTGGAAGAGTAGTTATGTGAGTTGTTATTTAGTTTAACTCAATTCAGTGATTTAAACTCAGTTGTGCTAGTTGTAACTGAACATACACTAGTGAAAGATGACTGAATTAATTATTTAATTAATTCACAAGTAGTGTCTTACTTGCAATAGAAGAACTACATCAGTTAACTACTTGCATGTCAGATCGAGTGGAGACCTAGTGGAGAGATAGGTGAAAGGGTGAGATGGACTATTTGTTGTGACTATAGTGATGCATTCAATGCATCTACACAAACATTTGAGTTGCTAATGAGGATTGCGCAGTGTAAGGAAGGCAAGATCGAATTCATTTAGGGATCTTCTTCAACAGGGGTTGCACAGTGGAGGCAGGCTGTCAAGAGGCAAGAAATTGGTGCATAGATATGCAAATTTTTGCATGACAGTATGTGATGAATTGTATATTGTACTGAGAGCTCTATGCTATGAGCTTTGTATGAGATTGTTACATGTTCCATTGATATACATAATATATGATAGTTGGGGTTTTTAGCTTTAAGCTTTCCTGGTAAAACATCTTGTTATGTGTGATTGATTTTTTCTTCATGTGTTTGCAATTGGCGATTTAATTTCCGCAAATAATTAAGTAGAAGGATTTCGTATTTAACATAAGAATTAAATTGTTAGATCAAGAGAATCCAGTAATATACATGCATATTGTATAATTTCTACATGGTATCAGAGTAGTGTTAATCACTGGAGATTGCAATATTGAAGCGGTGCTGAGTTTTTTGCTGGTGGACAATTCGAAATTGCTGCAAGAATTTCTTGGTGCAACAGTTGAGCATACATTGAAATAGCTTTCAATAGGTTGTGGTTGGAGTATGCACTCGAGGGCAGATCAAACTACATAGCCTAGAAGGATAGGATGGAGGCGGTGCTTGAAGATAATGGCTTGAAGGAATTCATCGAGAGAGATGTTCCTAAGCCCACTTCGGCGGATGCTGCAGTACTTGACGCATGGAAAAAGAAAGTAGAAAGGGCGATGAGGATTATGTTGAAGGTGTGAGAGATCATATTGTTTCAAGCCTTCATGGGAAAGGCAGTCCATATGATATGTGGAAGGCTTTGACAGATCTTTTCCAAAGCAGCAGTGACCATAGGAAATTGGGGCTGAAGGATAAACTTAGAAAAATCAAGATGGAGAAGAACGACACTATTCCGGTATACTTGACAAATTTTTTCCAATGCAGGGATGAGCTTGGGAGTGTAGGATTCAGTGTTGTGGTTGATGATTTGGTGAGCTTGGCTCTCCTTGGACTTCCGAAGAGTTGGCACAATTATGAAGACTCTGTCAATGGACGGGAAAAACTGCCATATTGGGAGTGACTTTGGTCGGATCTAGTGCAGGAGGAGATAAGGCAGAACACCAAAGATGGCTCTTCATCAAAGCATGACGATGAAGAGGACTGTGCTTTGGCTTCCAAGGCGTAGAAGAAGAAGGGGAAGGAATTCCATTCTAGATTTGAGGCCGGAGAAGATGGCAAGGAGCACAACATGTCCAAAGTGAAGTGTTTTCACTGTCACGAGTTTGGACATATTGCCACAAATTGTCCACACAAGAAGAAGAACAAGATGGTTGTTGGAGCCGTAGCTGGTGAGGCTCTTGCCTCACAATTTGAGCTTTACTTCTCGTTGACCGCATGCATGGTGTCTAGTGCACTAGGATTAGGGTGGTACTTTGATAGTGGTGCTTCCTTTCACATGACGGGAGATGAGAAAATTTTCAGTGACTTGGTGGAGAAAGATCTCCAGATGCATGTTGAGTTGGGCGACGATGGACGATACAGTGTGACCGGCATTGGTACCATTGCCTTTCAAAGGGCGTCAGGTAAACTCTTTCATTTAAAAGATGTTGTGCATGTTTCAGGTTTAAAGAAGAATTTAATCTCAGTCGCAATGTTAGAGGATAGAGGCTATGATGTTGTCTTTAGTGAAGGAAAAGTGTTCCTACGACACAAAGCAATAGGGAAAGCCAATAAGGTTGGGATTGTATTTAAGAACCTCTACAGACTTGAAGTAGATGGGATTTCTACAGATCTTCCTACTGTTGGGAAGTGTGAGAAATCCATGCAATTGAAGCTTGAGAGGGAGCTAGATTTTCATGCAGGTAAGAGTGAACCTCGGGATGTGGAGCAGCCACAAGATGAGGATCATGGAGTGGGAGCAACCACTCATGCAGAGAAATTTCGTGCCAGATGGACAGAGGGAGTCATGCAGCTATACCACCAAGTGAGAGGTGGGGTGACATGCATGATTAATCCTAAGAAGAGATTTATGGGCAGGATTCACTGAGATAGTGTGGATCTCATGAATTGAACCTGGCTACGAAGTGCCCATAGAGAAGCAGTAGCATGATCAGTTGGATTGATGCAGGCAGATCAAAGTGATAGTGTCAGATATTGGAGCGTGGATCAAAGTTGATAGCAAGTGCAGAGTTCAACAACGCAGTGGTTTCTGAAGACATGTACAGTAGCGAAGCAGAATTCATAAGACTTTGATGATAGATGCATTAGACTGATTGAGTTGTTTTGAGGCTTTCGGTTTCGGAAGTGTTGCATGTAAAGGTTGCAGGGTGAATGCATGGAGTTGCATGTCGCTTGCAAAGACAGTCCTTTCTTGTTGAGAGGGAGTGTTGAAGATTGCAACAAGAAATAGTGAAAGTGGCATCCAGAAACATCATCCTTGATCCTAGTGAAAAATAGGCACCTGCATTAGGTGGGGCCCACACGGGCTATTTTTAGGTGTATGTTTATTTTTAGAATGGTGAGCATATTCTAAAATTAGCAGGATGTTGATTCTAGATGGTTGAGAAATTTCTATCTTTGGATGAATTTCTATTTTTAGAAGATGGGTGAAGTCTATTTATAGATCGCAAATCTAAAAATAGAATGCATGTCGATAATTATTAGCCCTTAATAATAATCAAACAATAAAATAGTAACTTATTCTCTTGGAGCACTTGATTTTAGTGAACAGATGTGGCGCATCAGTGGGATGAAGGAATTATGCAATTCCTAGGGTGGTTGTTGAGTCATGCATGGAGGACTTCGTTATAACCGATTGTGACAAGTTGTAACAGAGTTGGTAGAGTAGCTATGTGAGTTGTTATTTAGTTTAACTCAGTTCAGTGAGTTAAACTCATTTGTGCTAGTTGTAACTGAACATACACTAGTGAAAGATGAGTGAATTAATTATTTAATTAATTCACAAGTAGTGTCTTACTTGCAACTGAATAAATACATCAATTAACTACTTGCATGTCAGATCCAGTGGAGACCTAGTGGAGAGATAGGTGAAAGGGTGAGATGGACTATCTGTTGTGACTATAGTGATGCATTCAATGCATCTACACGGACATTGGAGTTTCCAATGAGGATTGCGCAGTGCAAGCAAGGCAAGATCAAATTCATTCAGGGATCTTCTTTAGTAGGGATTGCACAATGGAGGCAAGTTGTCAGGAGGCAAGAAATTGGTGCATAAATATGCAAATTTCTGCATGACAGTGTGTGACAATTGTATATTGTGCTGAGAGCTCTATGCTATGAGCTTTATATGAGATTGTTACATGTTCCATTGATATACATAATATATGATAGTTGGGGTTTTTAGCTTTAAGCTTTCCCGGTAAAACATCTTGTCATGTGTGATTGATTTTTTCTTCAAGTGTTTGCAATTGGCAATTTAATTTCCACAAAGAATTAAGTAGAAGGATTATGTATTTAACATAAGGATTAAATTGTTAGGTCGGGAGAATTTGGTAATATACATGCATATTGTATAATTTCTACAGTTATCAAATGTTGCATAGATCCGAGGAACGCTCTGTCCAACATCCCCAACTGTCTATGCCTCATGCACACTATAGATCTGAGGTCTGCCACCCTGATACAACAGACAATCCTTCTTGCGATGATATTTGCCACAAATCCAACACTGCAATTGTACCCTACCATTTCCTCTATTTTTTTGCTCTCCAGACTGAGGTCCATGTCCCTTCTCTACCGCATTAAATTTCTTGTAATGAGCAACATTTTCATTCTCACCTGCATCCTGAGGTCTTGCTTGCTTTGGTGGCCACTTTCCTTTAGCCTTGTCATTCCATTTCCAATCTTGCTTAGACTCAAACTTATGCTTTGATTGCTCATAACAATGCTTCAACTTCCTAATGAATTACTCCAATGAATGAGGCTCATCATACTCAATCTAATCTTTGAATGTTAATGGCAGTCCACTTAAATCTTCGAACCTTCGTCTTCTCATCCTTAAGATATGGCACTTACCTCGACAACTCCAGAAATGTAGTTGTGTACTCCTCATCTGTCATAGATCCCATCTTCAACTCATTGAACTCCTTAGCCATCATAGTACATCTCAAATAAATACTTCTTCCTAAAGAGGATTTTGAATTCATGCCAACTCATCTCCTCTGCCCTAATGCCCCTGGCATGTTTCACATCTTCCAACTAGATATCTTCCTTTCCTTTGAGACTGCAAATGACTATCCTAGCTTTCATATTTTTTGTATAATCATGCAACTTAAAAAACTTATTCATTCCAAGCAACCATTTGCATCTTTTGGTTTCTTCAGCTCTCTATCAAATGTAGGAGGCTTGGCTTTCTTGAAATCGTCTGGAAAGTATACCCTCTCACTCCTCTTGTAAGGATGATAATGATGATGACCATAATACTTGTTTGAACCATAACTATAATATAACCCATAACCACTACCTCTCATGTCAGGTGTATCCAAGAACCTACCATCTTTGACTATGTCATCCTTGTTCAACCTGTGCCCTCCATGAGACTTGCTACCATATGCCCCATTAGTCCTGTCCTTCTATCCATAACTGGTCTACAATTGTCCCCGTCTCTACAAATCTGATAAGCTCTGAAGGATAACTGCATTGACCTCGACTTGCTTTTCCTGTGCCTTGACAAGTCTTTCTTATGACTGAATGATCATGTCATCATTCACATTGCAACTTCTGATTTTTGCCTTTAGACTTCTCAAGGTATCTTCTATGTCAAGATAATATTCTGTTAGTTGATCTGTAGGGAGAGTTGCGTGAATTGTAGTCCACCATTCTTCTTTTCATCTCTGACCCTCTTCTTCTTGCAAACATACCATGTCAAATAACCGAATATAAACATAATCAAAATACTTCATTGAAGTTCAGGGGAGGCTATCTCATATGCAAAATTAGTCCAAATTAGCACGATACATGTATATACATAATCATATCAATATATCGACATCATGCATGATAACAATAATTGCATATAATGACCTCATGCATGTTAACCAAAACCATGACTATGCATGCATAACAACATGCATCTAGCCCATCTAATCCAAGTATTTGAACCAAGCTCTGATACCACCCTATGGTATCATATATCACCCAAAGAGAAAGGAACCCACTCTGATACCACCCTATAAACACCTCCTCCCACATTTACCCACTTTAATTTCCCTGTCAGGGTAAACGTGAGTTGAAGGCTACTATGACATGACTCGACCTCCAATTTTAGTTAATGAAGTGAGGCCTACAAACTGAAACTTTTTTGACATCCTATAGGGACTACATGACACTCAAGGGCCAAAGAACCACCCTAGGTGGCCAATACCTGAGCTAAGGTCCCTTTTCACTTCCCTGGGCCAATAACCACAGCCACAACAAGGCATGCATGTAGTTATAGGCCTCCAATGATCAAGAGATCAAGTGTTATGATAAAAAATGAAAGTGCTCAAAATAGGTCCGAACTTGAGCGATCGGAAAGGTATCGTCGTTGCGATTTCGACGCCGCAAACGGTTCGAAAAACCGATGTCATATGAGGAAGATATCACGTTCTGTCTGTTTTCCCAAACAACAAATTTTTGTGACTGGATGCCCAATCAGCATGCAGGTACAGTCAGCAGGTATATACTTGGAATATTCCATTTTTTCCCAGCCAACAGGATCGTGCCACATGCTTAATCTAGGTCGTTGAATGTTGGTGGTATGGAGGAATTTGGACGTTTGATGGGTTTATGATTGGCCAATGGATGAGCGACACGTGGCCAGCCCGGAGGCCACCACGTGTCCTCAGGAGGGTTGGTTAAAATTTTATGTAGTCCGGGGGGGGGTCGACCTCGCGACCTCCTGCCCGCAGCAAAGATCTGTTACTAACTCCTCTACACTACGTGACTTAACTATATACGGTCACTGCTTAATTTTATGGTTTGTAAAGTTTTGCATTGGGGGCTTGGGAGGCCAGCCCCCCCTCCATGTGCCCAGGCGCTGGAACTGTGGCCTTAAACCAAACCTTAACCGTATTCATCGACAGTCAATACCAAGTCTCGTTCACATGAGTTTTAAACCACGACAATCAATAGTTATCTGGCAACAACGTGACATAAAACTCCAGCGGGTTTTATTGTGATCGCATGGTGGGGGTTAAAGGTTTTAAATGCGATGGTTAACAGAACCTTATCACTTCGAGTTCCAAGCCTTTACACAGAGTTTTAAACGGTCAAGTGTGGAGGTTATGGCGAGGTCGGTCTAAACTTTAAATGTTATCTTTAAATCGTCTAACTATTTTGGAGCGCACCCCTAAATTTTAGGGCTTTCCATCAATTTAACTACAGTTAAGTGTTTGTCTCCACATTTAGTGGAGCTTTTCTAGCTGTCATTGGGAAAAATGCATGGGGGGGTCAATTTTTGACCAATTTTGGTGAAACAAGAGTCTACCTAGACTAATTTGAGCATTTTGGAGCCATTGGTGCAGAGAAAACAAACATTAGAGGCCTGTAAACACATGTAATTTACAATTTTGAGCATAATGACAAAGAGGGACATGCCATTGGGAGTTGAACCAACAGATGTAGCCTAGGAGGGGTGGACTGATTCATCATGCCTACTATGTAAAACTTATGTGTGGATGTTTTTCTCTGTTATACACTATTGTTCAATGTTTTTAAGGCTTATTTACATGCTTAACGTTCACTAATTCATCTAAATTTCATGGTTAAAACTCTCATTCCTTAAGCAAACATATGGAGACAAATTGGACATGTTTATATTACTGAAAGGACACTTAGAACAACATAACTAATACATTCCTTTCAGATCATCCAACTACATGCACAATAATGCATCCATGTAGTTATAGCCCAATTCCTCCAGTTTTGAGCATGTGATCCCGAGATCTGTGCCACCTTTCAGGCCAGACTCCAAACCACTGCCCAAAACTTCCTGTAACTTTCAAGAATGATAAATGAAATGATGACAAAGTCATTCATACAAAACTTGAACAAGATATTGAACTAACCAGACCTAACCATAATTGTCATTTCGTCAAACACATGGTAAACATATAAGCTACAGGTCACGAATGCGTGTCTAATTATAGGAGTTTGAAACTAATATGAGAATCATCAAGAAGGTCTAATGCCCTCTCATAATAGCTGCAATAACACTTGTTAACCCATGCATTCATTGGCCATCAAATACTTATCAAATATTGATCAAAGCCATAGCTAGAGCACATTACATATGCATGCTCATAACCAACAAATAACCAAATTATTAACCATGACAGAACAACCATCAAATCATCATAATAAAAAGTACAAGTGTTCATAGATTACCATAGGAAATAACTCTTATTAACTTATGCAAAATCAACCAAGTCGGAGGCTTCCATGTACCACCCGACCATAGATTGGTCTAAACCAAATCTTTCTTTATGCCAATCACCCATGTGCCATATATCCAAGCATGAATGTGGGATCTCAAGACATAAACAACTAGGGCTTCCCAAAGATTAAACCACCTCCACCCTCATGCTACCACGATCTCGCCAAAACCGATCAAGAGATCGCAAAGCCCAAAACAAACTTGGAAGCCTCATAATTTCTTCACCAATACCTTGAGGAATTTTCCTGTCTCCACCCACCTATCGAGGGCTTCCCGGAGATTAAACCACGTCCACCCCCAACCATTGGTAATTTTGCTGAGACCACCTAACTCAGTTCCAAAACCTTCCAACAATCCAAATCTCAACCAAAAAAGAATCCCATCACACCATGACTATCCAAAAAATGGAAACGCAAGGTTGAAACCAATGTCTAATATGGCAAAACACATGATAATGACAACAAATGAACCAAATAAACAAATGCATGTACCATGCATTCACACCTTAACTAGGAAATCACACATGCAACCTGTTATCTACAAAATCCTCCTGCTAAAGCTGCTTGATCCAACCTTCATTGCTTGTCCTTTGTTTTCCTTGTCCTTCCTTTGCTTTCTTCTTCCCTTGGTGCTCTTATCCTCTCTCAACTCTGATCCAAGCCAAAAATGACAAAAGTTGTAATGATCAAAAGCTAGACTGACAAAATCTGGAACTGGTCCTCATAAGCCTTTTTATCATCGAGGCCTCTAATTTCTTCATTTTCCCTTCAATTTCCTCCTCATGCAAATATGTGTCCCTTCACCTCCCTTTTCTCATGTTTTCCTTTATTTTCATAAATAAATGCCAATTAATGCCTCTTGCCTTTGCCAATTTCCTTAGCCATAAATAAACTAAAAGTGATGCCCACTATAGATTTTGTCCCAACATTCAACTTGGAATACGTGTCCCATGACCTTGGTCTTATTTTTCCTTTATTAACCTTTAATTCACGAACTTTTAACCTGAAGTTGTTACAAACATTTTGTAAAATATTATACAAACAAACAATAAACATGTTCTCTGTCATGTTTATCTTATTCATATAAGAAGAAGGGATTTAGAAAATCCATTTTGGACCCTTTTGTTTCCTATTCAATTCTCTTCATGGTTGATTGGTTTCTCTAACTAGTTGCCTTATTTTGTTTAGCATCCACACTAATAAACCCTCCAATACCAATTAGGAGGATACATGCAGTGCATCATGATGAAAATTCATGAAACTAACAACAATTTTTAAAATTCATGGGTGTAATCCATTCAAGCAAACACAACAACATTTGACAATCAAAACATATAGTGTAAGTACAAGTAAAGGCCATAAATAAAATCAATGAGCAAAACACTTAACTTTGAAAATAGATGCACAATCAACTATAGACATAGGACCTTCCACCCAACCATAGAATTGTTGCTTTAGATCTCTCATTAGCAAGTCACCTCCAAGCTAGGGCTATGAATCCACAAGCAAAGGTGGCTATTATCCCATCACAACAAACTAATTCCTATAGCTAGTCCAATTCATTAACTCTCTTTACACAACCCAAGGAATGAGATCACATTCTCTACCGCACAATCCCTCAAGCTATCCCACTTCATTTGAAGGCTTGATCATAGGATAGCCACAAAAATTTTGTATTGTGGACTTCAAATTTTTCATAGACAACAAGAAAAGCTCATATCAACATACTCATATTTTTTTTGGGTAACTTTCTTGGCGGAAAATCACTTAAAAGCCTAACAACTTGCTTCTTCATGCATTTTCTAGATCCAAGAGGCCGTCCTCAATACTTACCATGGATTCCTATAATCTTCCAACACTATAACTCTCCTCTTCTATTTTGTTGAAGTTGTAAAATTTGTCTTCCATTCCCATTAGAATTTCCTTTGCTTCCATGAAAGTTTGACTCTCACATTTCCCAAATTTAATTATACACAACCCCATGCTTTTTGTAACTACGTGAGATGACATTTCTCACTAGTCCCTCACATACATTTAATGATTTTGTTATGAAATATTAAAAAAGGAAATAAAAGGTTCATACTAATTTTTTTTTTTTTTTTGTAAATCAGAGGAATCGGCAACATCAGACAGCTTTCACACACGAGGCGCGGGGTCAAACCCCCTGGCTACCACTATAACCTCTCAGGGACTGCCCAGCCTGCAAGAATGGTACCCGGATAAGACGAGGCTCGAACTCGTGACTTGCTTAATAGCACGAACGCCTTAACAGTGCGTCCGCTAGCCACTAGATCATGCCCCTGCGGGCAAAAGGGTGAGTGGGCTTAGCCTAGGTTCAACTTTTCCCCGCGACTAGTCACCGTCCTCACTCAGGTTTGAGCACAAGCTGACCGTCATGATGAGTCCGACTTTACCAACCAGCCACCTCCGCCGATCTTCATACTAAAATGATTTTAGAAAGGTGATTTTGGATTAATATGCATGTGAAACCCCTTGGATTGCCCTTTCACCCCCTCTCTTATTTAAACACAACCCCCATGTCTTTAACCTTAACTGTCTACAATTGATAGTTCATTTTATTTTATTATTTTTTATATGCAAAGTTTACATATTACATTGCTTGGCACATGGCCATGCATCATCTTTAGAATATACATTGCTAAAGCAAGACTTAAAAACTAGGGGTGTTACATTTTGCCATCTAAGGATTCAATTTTTTTTAGTTCTAATTCCTTCCCCAATACTTCAATTCCCTTTCTTAGCTATTCAATTGCTTCCTTCTTTATTATTTGACCACCTTTTTTAACTATTGAAACTCCTTCCTTGATCATTTGATTCCTTTTGCCTAAGAGAAAGTTCCACATGGCCAAATAATGTTTCTTCTTCTCTTCCCGCTTTCCACATCTTTGTATAGCCATTTAAAGTTCCTACATGTTAGTGTAGAAAGACCAAGGTAAAGTAAATTAATTATTTCATTGAATTAACTCTTTAGACATTTCAAATTAAAAATTGCCTTTCAATAAAAGGGGGGTTAATTAGGATTTGGCCACCTCAAGGTTCAAGGAGGAAAGTCTCAATTTTCCTATCAAAACTAATCACAATATAAAAGGGAAGAGGTAAATAAGTGAAGAGAGGGCTCGATTTGGCAATCAAGGTTGATCACCAAATTAGGACAAGGGAGCAATAAATGTAGTAAAGAGAGGCCTTGGTTTGGTGGTCTGGATCAATTATGAAATTGAGCTAAGGGGAGACTTTGGTAAGTGCTCAAAATTTGAGAAGAGGAGTTCAAAGTTTGGGAGGAGCGTCCATGTTCAAGAAAAGCCTTAAGGAAGTCTGCTTTTAAGGACTGAAAGCGATTGAAAATTTGGAACCCATTCTCACTATCAATTGAGGAGGGATGCCCCAATTTAGCAATTGGGCCAAATGCAAAATTGTGACAAGGAAATCATAGTTCAAAGATAAGTTTGAGATGAGCCCTGACTTAGCAATTGAGGTTGAACACTAAATAAACATGAGGAAATTGTGAATTTAGTGAAGAGAGGTCATGGTTGGAGAATTTGGGCCGACTCAACAATTCAAACTTAACACTTTTTGGCAGGACTTCATTATTTGGAAGAAAACATTCAAAGAGTTCAAACAAAGGATGAAAGAGTTTAAAGGATCACAAAATATAAGTTGATGGCAAAGGTGGCTTAATTTGAAGGTCAAGCCTAGTTTGAAATTAGGGCATACCCATACTTGGGTTCGAAGGAGGACAACGTGATTTGGTTATTGGTGCTAATAAAAAACACAAGACAAGCATGAGGCAAGATAAGAGAGATTGATTTGTTAATTGGCTTAATGGCCAAAAATTGAAAAGTCAAATTACCCAATCTGAAAATATAGAGGAGTTAAGTCAACAATTAAAGAATGGAAGGGGAAAAATAGAACACAAATTCAAAAATATCAATTTAAGAAACAAGGAAACAATGATTGGGTGCACTGTTAAAGCACTCCTATATTCCCCGCCCTATTTCGAGTGTTATTTTTAGACATAACTATGATGTAGCCGTGTTATTTTTAGACATAACTATGATGTAGCCTCACCAATATCGAACTTAAATTAAACTCAAAATAACAATTTCACTCTGGATAATTAAAACTGCAATTTAAAAAATAAAATTGATTTTAAAATTAAAAATAAAAGTCAACACAAGAAGAAGAATAAGTTTAATCAGAAAATAAAACCTGATTTATAAATTAAAATATAAATGTGGAAAGCAGGGCATGGCAATCCACCCTGATTTGAAAAACCAGAAAACAACCCAAAAAAATTGGATGAACAAAGACGATAGAAAAAGAAAGTTTAAAGAAGAGGAAAACACAAGACACAATCAATCAAGTAAAACATAAAAGCTCACACTTCGCTATCTTAAATCAACGATATGATTGTCGTTTTTTTATGGTAATGCGACTCTCTGCGCGGATCAAATTGGTGTCTTTCTGTTCTTCCGCCTCCTTACTCTGAAGGTTTTCTGAAGTCTGTGACCTTGATTCGGATCTCAGCAGCACCGCATTGCCTTTTGAGGTATTGATTTTCTCCTAAATTTCGATTTGCCACCTATTTCTGTTGAGGGTTCATTCGCAGAAGATTAAAACATTGACCTTTGGAGATTTTTCTGACCGGGTTCAAATTTAGACTATGTAATTTTGTGGGTTTTTGCTTTCTCTGATAAGAACGAATTTCAATCAAAAAAATAAGGCGGCTTTAGGGGCACAATGTGCGGTATTTTGTCTTTCAGCATGGTATTGTGCCCTTATTGTAAGCCCTGGTCTATATTGGCCATAAGTTCTGCATTTCTGAGTGATTTTGGGTTCTGAGAAGCCTTTGTTTTGTGATTAGGGGTTAGGGTCATATCTTTTTGATTTTTGAACCATATGGGGTTGTGATTAGACGGTCTCAATGTCGTTTCGAGATTCTAATTAGGCTTTAGATCTGGTCCGTTAGCGAGAGTTTTTCTTATTGTTTTTTTTTTCTTAATTTGGTTGTCCAGTGTTTCCGACATCTACCCCATCTATTTTGTTACCCTGGTATTGATTGTGGGTTTCCATCTTCTTGGTTTATAAATCTATCTTGGACGTATATTTCATTGGTACACCGCCTATGGTGATTTTAGGATTAATTAGGTCCTTTATGTTTTCTTGGGTTTTAGTGATTACGGTTTTCTGAATTGTACATCGTTTGATGGTCTGTTACTTGTATTGTTTTTAACTGCAAAAGGTTGTTTAACCTATGTATTTACATAATTCAATTAGTTATGGATTATTAATGACTAGTTTAACTGTGTAATTCATCGATTTCATTTTAATGTCCATTTTGTTTTGGCTTTGTTGGAGAACACTTTTATTTGTTGCTACTTTTCACTGGACAAGACACGAGGATAAAATCGCAATGTATTCGAATCTGCGTCTTTAATTGGTTTCAATAAACGTCTCAAAGTATTCCTTAGTCTTGGTTCATGTTTGCCCTTGTGTTATATTTAACCATAGTTATGATTCGACCTAACTGAACGATTGTCAATCTGCTTTTATGGTTGGAAATTTGTTGTCATTGTTGATATATTTAGGATGTATCATTATTTCTATGAAATTCAGTTAGAGTAGAAAATACTGATGGCATTTTGATTTCATTGAAGGATTGATGGAGCGATCTTTTATAGTGAATATGATGAATATGATTTTGATTGATGCTGAGGCTTGTCAGCCATTTTACGGATCCATTCTATGCTCAGTAAAGGGACTTTCTTGTAGTAAAGGGCCTTTCTCTGGCTGGTGTGAAGGTCATTATGAGTTTTTGATTATGCCATTTGGACTTACTCAATTGGGATGCGATTTAGCATAGACTGGTGGGAGTTTACCACAACTAATCCAAGTTAAATCCTCTTGTATTCATACAAATTTACTTAAAATTTCCATGACACAATCATAGAGTTTTGATCTTGCTGCTAAATGATCTGTGCAAGCTTCGAAAGCTGCTACAAGCATGTGGGTGCTTAGTAAACATGGAATTACATATAAACCGTGAGTTTTTCCAATGCTAAATAAAAAGAAGATGGTGAAAATTTTAGCAAGCATTATTTAGAAACACGAGAATGCCACCTCCACGGGGTTTGGCTCTAAGTGCATACCCATGATGGTTTTAAATTTAATGATCGCTTTTCTGTATCCATTTATTTTTAAACTATAATGACTCTTCCTGATCTATCTTTTCCTAATCAACGATGGTCACTGTGAATCATTCCCCACATATTTTCTTCATCAGTGATGGTTACTATGAATAATCCTTATATCTTTTAATAATCCTCTGCGCTGGTCTACCTTGTGGCTTTTTCTTGAACTGCATTTTTTTATTTTTATTTTCTAGATTGGATTATTCTGCTTCCAAGGTTTTTCAAGTAAGTCTATGTGGAATGCGGGAAACCCTTGGGAACTTCCCCATATTCTGTGAATGTTACCCAGGGTAAACCTGTTGGTGCTGTTTATAGCGCCTAACCTGGCAGGTACATCATGTGAGTCATGCAGCAGAGTCAGCTTGCTCACCAGGTTGAGTTTGCCCTTAGATTTGTGCTGCATTTATCAAAATTCCAGTTGAATTTATGATCCAGTTAATAAGCCCAGACATCGTGGTTACCATTTTTTTTCTTAATGTTGGTTTTAATAAGAATGCATAATGAAATCAAAGGCAAGAGATGAATGTGAGCACAAGTGTTCTGAATTCCACATATATTTATTATTATTAACTCCTTGATAATACATAAATGTGAATATAGTACACTGCTGCTATAATTGTGAAACTTAAAATTCTTCTTAAAGATAAAGTAATCTTGAAGACGAAATTTAGAGTTAAAGCACATCTTAATTTCCTAAAACAACACTCTACACATCAGAATGCCAGAAAGACATGATAAAGGCTTAAAACACAATGGTCCTTCTGCCCAAATCAGATATTTAATGTCTACTTCACACCAGGTTTTAGTCAGAAGTGATAAGCATTGGGAACTGTAATTTTTTATGTTTCTCATATAGTCGATCACTGACATTTTCTATTCTTAATTTTCCCAGCCAGGGAACTCACTTTAGAATGTAGATGCACAATTGCAAATTAACCTGTAGCTTCTCATCCATTGCACAAATCAGGATGGAACTTTATGCCCCGAATGAACAATGTGATGGTGCTTAACTAGGAAAAGTGTTGAGTGTAATTGTTGAGGACAATCATTAGACATTTTTTGCACCTCCAAATTGTATCTCTTTGAGGTTTGTGATGCCCTCTGATAATTGATTCCTGGGTTAATTTTTCAAGTCTGTGGTCTCCTCACAACTGGATCCATCTTCATTATCCTGGGACGCTGTCCTGAGTCTGCTTACTTTTAGAGAAGGTTTGTGATGCCCTCTGATAATTGATTCCTGGGTTAATTTTTCAAGTCTGTGGTCTCCTTACAACTGGATCCATCTTCATTATCCTAGGACGCTGTCCTGAATCTGCTTACTTTTAGAGAAAGTTTGATGGGGTTCCTACTCTTAAGAATAAAAATAATCTGTAGTAAAGTGAAGGTGATGAGGTACGCACCTAAACAACAACCTGTCTCTTTGCTCAAAGTGCGTTGCAAATAGTTTCAATTCTTATAGCTATAACCTACACAGGAAGATAATTGTTTCCTTCTCTATTGTTCAACATCTGTACTCATGGCTATGCCAACTTCTGCATAAGGACCTCAGTGCTTGTTCCATTTTTGACAATTACACTAGAGAAATTCCATGAATCTCTGATCTTGAAACTTAGACAAAACTTCAAAGCAGGGCCTTTGTTGGGAAAGTGCACAAATGCAAGCCCACGTCATAACTATTATCTGCACTGTTACATTGATAAAAGAAAACCGAAAGTTTCCAAGGGAATCTTGGCTCCAAAGATGAGTTTATGCTTGATTAGTTTTGGTGGTGTATTTGCAATGCTCTTGTATATTGATTGCCTCAAAAAATGTGCTCATAGGACTAAAAGAAAATCAAACTTCAATTCATGTAAATGGCCTTCCACTACTGTTTTGATCAGGTGTGGATATTCTTGATTTGCCTTATTCTAATGAAAAGTAAGCCCTTAGCATGCACTTGATTTGTTCTGCACAGAATATTCTCTTTTTTTTTAACCTTCGACGACACTTCTAACATTAATTTCACTCTTGAATCAAATCCATGGTTTGCCAATTAAGTGTACTGTGTATCCAATGAATTGTTTTTTTTTTTCTTGTAAAACTGTTGGTCTGAATCACTGTTAGTGTTCTAGGACTAAAGATTGAAGGCCCAAGGTTAAATTAATTTTATTTTCACTATTCTTTGTTTATGATGGATAAGTGTGTCTTCATATGTTCGAGATATATTGAGAAATAGTGCTCTGGATTTATTTTTATTTATTTATTTCCTTTTTAACTATAATTCTTAGTTTTAGTTTTACCTGAATGGTTAACTTGTGAATCCATCTCTAGTTTGGTGGAAGAATTGTTCAGGAATAAATGTTGTTTGGATACCAAGCATTGCTCTACTCAGCGGAGGGATTGTAAATGCATTTTTATCTTTATTGTTCGTAATGGCAGATAAGTTTACTTGCATCTACTTGTTTTTAGTCATGCAGGGTGCCGCGCTTGTGCTCCTTTTTCGGTGAATAGGTTCAAATATGAATGATCTGTTGAATGGTCTGTGTGTCAAGTTTTCCATGTAAAGCCTTAGTAAATGCTTGACTTCTTATCTAAGATGTCTTGAGTTTTCTGTTAAGGTCTTTCATATAGCCATTCTATTGTCATGCTTAGCCTACAGTGGACAGAAACATGTTTTGCCCATTTTGTTGGTAATCTAGATGATAAATATTATTCCCTGATGCAAATAAAATGTATACAACAATATGCAGGCAATGTTTTGATATCTATATTGGAATCTTGTGGTTGGTTATTTGTATGCTTGGATAATTGAATAATGCTTGGATGAAAATAATTATGTGCAATTTCTTTTGTGCAATTATTTCTAGGACTAAGGAGGTCAACCAGAGGTTACTGCAGCTTATTGAAGACAAAATAAGTAATATGGCAGAACTAGAAGCCAAGGGATCTGAGTTTGAGAGGAAAGCAGACAAGAAGATACAAGGATGGTCAATTTTTGGTTCTAAATATGATGATGCTGCGGAGTTATATGAGAAGGCTGGCAATTCCTACAAGCTTGCAAAATCTTGTAAGTTGGATTTTCGTTCGGCATTCAGACTCCTGTGTAGGTTACTGAAAAATTACATGATATCAAATAAGTATCGAGAGCAACTTTCTGTTATGACTATCTCTGCTACTTAGTAACATGAAATGATGAAATTCTGTATCCATGAAGTTCTGTATCATGCTAAGAGAATATAACCGGAAGCAGAAATGAATGATTGGTTGGAGTCAGTCATCTGTCATTATTAGAGTTGAACAGGGAAATAATCAGAACTTAAAAGAAACTTGTGAACTATGGTCTATGTATGAAATGTACACATGCATACATATATATTAATTATATGAAGGTGCCCAAATAGTAAAATTTATTATGTAAATTTAATCATAGAATAAATGTCTTAAACTCAACATGCATGCTTTTAACAAGGTCTATTCTCTGTACAGTGAAGAATGCTCTAATCTACATTGCAATGTAATGTTTCTTTTTGTCCATTTTTCAAGTGAGGACATACTAATTTGACCAATGGTGCATACATACATACAGAAAACTAGTTTTCTCATTTCGAACAATCAGTGAAGACGCTCTATACATACAAAGTGTAAGAGCTTTAGCCAAAATCTTACTAGGAGATACTAAGAAGAGTAATGGTGGGTCTCCATCCTCCAATATAATCATATGAGGCATTTTTAGGAATCAATGGAATAACCCCTTTGTTGAGATAGGCTGTTAAATTATTCAGAGAAAATGCCTCATTAGTCATGTAACATAGGCCATCTTCGACTATATCCCACATTTCCTTGAAAAAAAATGCACAAGGCAATCCATCAATGCCAAGAGACTTACCATTATTCATGGAGGACAGGGCTACAAAGAAGTCTACCTTGGAAAGCACATAATTTAATCAATCTCAATCTACCAGTGGTCCGCGTAGTTGCGTCCTCTAGGTGGAAGGGTGTGGGAAACGGTGTGCTCCCTATGTTTCCCACACTTTCGAGGTGTATTGTTATTTGTAAAGGGGGAAACACATTATTTGATCTAATCGAGGTAGCATTGGATAATTTGTGGAAATTGGAGGAAAACTTCTTGTAAAAGCCAAATTTGGGGCAAAATGAAGGGGAACTTGTTAACCCCTCATTAAAATTAGGAGGAATGACCCCAAAGGGAATCTATAAAAAGGAGAGTGGAGAATCATTTTATTGATCATGGATTGTTGATCTTTCTGATTTGAGCTGATGCTCTTGAGGGTTTTAAGACTGAAGAATTTTCAACCCCCACTCCGGTTATCAATTTTTCTTATCATTCCATGCATATAGTTTTAAATTTGAACATGATAAAATTACTAAAATCTGGATATGACAAAAATTTCTGAAAACACAAATTTGGTGATTTCACCACTGCTGGAAAATGAAGAAATAAAACACAACAAAAATATGACAGCCACACATAGAAAATGACATAGTGATTTTTGGTCAATGTGACCCTGGAAAAACCAGTGTTACACGGGGTCTCGCCCCCCCACCCAGGGGTCTAGATTCCTCGCCCCCTCGTGCTTCGGGGTTTTGGGGACTTCTAGGGGGCGTTTCCCTCACGCCCCCTCACGTCCCCGCACACCCCCTCACGACCCTTTTAGTTTATGGTTTCGTGTTAAAAGTTGGTGTGCCACTTAGCATGTTTGAGAATCCAAGTGATTCTGATTTAGATGGTGACATGGTTGATTCTGATATATTCGTGCAACAACTGAATGCAGAGACTAGTGGGGCATTACCTTGAGCATTTATGCTCATTTATCATTATGATGATATCATTTGATATTCATATGTTATGTTTTATGTTTTATGTTTCAGACATGACTTATTTACTTTTAAGTTTTATGTTTCAGACTTGAGTTGTAAACTTCAGTTTAAACTTTATTTTTAATCTTGATATAATAGGTCATATGATATCTTAAAGTTTATTTTCATTGTACATTGTTAGTAGTTACATCAATGATTATACAGTTACAAACTTACATGTATGATTGTATGATGTATGTTTTAAGTTTTAACTTAATTTGTTTCAGTTATATGATTCATCATTCATCGATTTATAATTTTATCATTTATGATTTATCTTTCATGATGCAAGTGTATGATGATTGTACATACATTCCTTGCAAAATATAGTTACATTATAAATATTAAATTTTATAATTTTTATGACCCTGACGTCCCCCTACGTTTCCTGAAAATTGGTAGGGAGCTTTTGCATAGGCCGCTCCCGCGCTCCCTTGCTCCCACCTCGTGGGGACTTGGTGGAACATTGGGAAAAACCCCCTACAACTCTTGGGGAAAACTAGTTTGAAAACTCTTCTTTATTTCTGAAAATGCTTTTACAGAGAAACTGAAATGCTTTTACAGAGAAATTGAAATACACAGTAAAAATTTCAGCAACCACAAATTTTCAACTTATCTCGATTTTTGTGCTTGCACTCTGCCTCGGAAAATGTGCCAACAGCAAACAAAAAATTACAGCATTAAATGCTGTATAGTCTTGAAAAATGTGTACATAAATCTACAGTAAGGCTGTATTGCTATATGGACTATACGGAAAAGTATAGCTGTACTTTCTCCTTGAAATCCGTGCCCAGCTACTTAGAAAACGTGCCCAACAGCCTCAGAATTGGGTGCCTTTAGTCTGCTGTCCTTTCACCTTGATTTCTGTGCCTTTCCCTTCCTCAAAATCTGTACTCAAAACTGCTGTACGGATTTTGTTGAAATTTGGTTACCGGAGGACAGGTGGTTCCCTAAGGCTTTGATTTTTGGCCTAGGGAAAAGTGTCCCAAAGACTTTAATTTTTCTCTTAAAGTGACTTTATAAAGTTATAAAGTCAAATCTAATTTAAAAGTGACTTTAAGTGATAAAGTTACTAAGTCTAATTTTAAAGTGACTTTAATAAAGTCAATGTGAAATTAGAAATTGAAAAGCGACTTTGGAAATAAATGACTAAGAGGGTCTTTATTAAAGTGGGGTGATTTAAAAAATAGAAAGTGAGATTTAAATGAGCATTTAATCTTAGCCGTAGATCTAAAGCTATCTCAACTATTGGATTTAGGGATTCCCCAAAAGTCACTTAGGGTTAGGTTAAAGGAGGAAAGGGAGAGAAAAGATCATTCATTCTTTCATGAGTAGATTGAGAGGAGGAGGAGAGAAAGCAAAGGATATTTCTGAGCAGTGAGAGGAAGAGGACAACAGCAAGGAGATGCAACAAATCCGTACAACAAGGACAGAGCACAGTTTTCAATGCAAGAGGGCACAAAAATTGAGGAGAGGAGAACAACATTTATTGCTGCTATATTGGCACATTTCCCAAGGAGGCTGTATGACAGTTTGAGGGACTGTTTTTTGATTTCTGTACAACAGAGAAACAACACAGAAATCGAGGCCATACAGCGGTTTCAAGGCAGCGGTACAACAACTTTCAGTAGGCCGTACAACACAGATTTCGAGGAGGTCGTACAGCTGCACAACACAGTTTTCTATGCTGTCTGTATAGCATTTAATGCTGCACATTTTTCTATAAATTTTTGTTTTGAGTTGGCACGAAAATTGAAGTGGAGTTTTGCACGGTTTTTGAGATAAGTACATTTATGAGGTTGTTGTAATTTTTTGCTGTATAATTTCTGTCTCACTGTAAAAGCAATATTCAGAAATAAAGAGAAGCTTTCGAACTAGTTTTCCCCAAGAGTTGTAGGGGGTTTTTCCAGGGTCATATTGACCAAAAATCAGCGTTTTAAAATTGTGTGTGACTGATTTATTTTTTTGAGTTTTTATTTCTGCATTTCAGTATTGTGAAGGTGAAGTGTTGGAAGTGTCAGAGGATGGGACACTATGCAGTTGTGTGTCTGGAGAAGAAGAAGGGGAAGAACCAGAACATGGCAGCATCAACAGAGATAGAGGACTTTTCGGATAGCTTTGATCGGGAGTTTGGGTTCATTGCATGTGAGTGCACTAGTGCAGGATCACCTGCCCTGGAGGTTGAGAGGGAGTGTGCATTTCCCTCCACTAGCGGAGCATCTTCAGGTATCTGGTATGTTGACAGTGGGGCTTCACGTCATATGACAGGAGTCCGTGAGTACTTCTCAGAGCTTTCAGAGAGTGGCACTGATATAGAGGTGGTACTTGGAGATGACAATGTTGTTAGAGCAGTCGGTGTGGGGACATTGACATTTGATAGGGAACCCAAACCTCCCTTGAAGGTGTCAGATGTTCTATATGTGCCAGGGATGAGGAAGAAACTCATATCTGTCTTAGCATTGGAGGACAGAGGATATGAGATATTGTTCAGTAGAGGACAGGTGCTTATATATCCCAGGGGTGCTCCAGCTGATTCAGCTAGAGTGATTGGTGTATGCCATGCAAAGGTGTACAAGTTTGCATTTCAGCCCCTTTTGGCATTGAGTAGTATTATCGGTAGTAGAGCTAGAAGTTCAGAGCTGTGTGAGATTTGGCACCGCAGGAAGGGGCACATGTATCATGGGGCCTTGAGGACATTGCGGGAGATCACTACAGGTGTGCCAGATTTCAGTACTGATCACCTAGATACATGCAGAGTATGTGCGATGGGCAAGTTTGCCAAATCCCCTTTTCCCAACAGTAACAGCAGATCGACTCGGATACTTGATTTGATTCATTCCGATGTGAGCGGTCAGATGTCTCATGTTTCCTTGAGTGGATATGAGTATTGTGTTTTATTCATTGATGATCACTCCAGGAAGACCTGGATTTATTTCTTGAAGACCAAGAGTGAGGTCTTCAAGTGGTTTCAGGAGTTCAGAGTTCTTGTGGAGACTCAGACAGGTTGGAAGATCAAGTCCCTGAGGTCAGACAGTGGAGGGGAGTACACCCTTGGTGAGTTTGTTGACTATTGTGCGGAGGTAGGCATTAGGAGGGAGTTCACAGTTCCTTACAACCCCCAGCAGAACGGGGTTGCGGAGAGGTAGAACAGATCCATTAGAGGGGCTGCCAAAGCCATGCTAAATGATTAGGGGTTACAGTTGTTTTTGTGGGCAGAGGCCTGCAACACTATTGTATATTTGCAGAATAGGAGTCCGCATCTTGCCTTGGGGCATGTGACTCTAGAGGAGGCTTTTTCTGGGAAGAAGCCTGACATTGGTCATCTTCGTATCTTTGGGTGTATTGCATACTCCTACGTACCCAAGGAGAAGAGGACCAAGCTAGAGCCCACCGCAGAGAAGGGTATCTTTGTGGGCTACAGTGAGACCTCGAAAGCCTTTCGGATTTATATTCCTGCACAGAGGAGAGTTGTTGTTAGGCGGGATGTGAAGTTTGAGGAGGACAGGGCTTTCAGGAGGTCACGGGAGTGAGAGTATCTGGATCGGCCAGACGCTCAGGAGCAACTGAGTCAGGCACAGGGATCCAGTGGGCAGGGATCAGGAGGATCAGGAGGTACATTGATTATGGTGTCAGGTCCATTAGTGAGTAGTGGCTCGCAGAGTTAGAGGGGTGGTGCTTTGAGCAGCATGCAGAGCAGTCCGCAGAGCAGTTTTGTTAATTTCTGCTTATGTTCTATGCCATTTCAGCTTAGGGCACAATACTGAAGAAGATAGAACATACTAATAGATCGATAGAAGACAAGCCAAAACAGAGATAGGAAATGGTGGCGTTACGGCGATCAGCGGGATGCTTCAACTAGCAAAGTCTCCAATAGGTCATTCAGCCAAGCGTGTCACACATATAACCCATAACAACCCAAACGAAGAATAGTCCATATATATATCACAACTCCAACGCTATCCAGAGAGAGAGAATTCCTCCACACAATTGTGTGTCAAATGAACTCTAAGTCTCTCCAATATATAGGAATCTTTGGGGGTGTGTGACACGTCCTTTAAGACATTTAAGTCTATATTTTATTCCAGGCCGACCTAGCGCATAAGTGGAATAAATTCAAAGTACATGTTCTGCTCATCCGATCGAGATTATATTTAGATCAATCTTACACCTCTCCGAAAGAGGGTAATAAAAATATTGGTATCTTCATCTGAGCATCACAACATGGAGTTTGGACCTAGTTGTCCAAAATTAACACTCCCTCTCAACTAGGGAGAACTCCATCCCCCTGTGCAATCCAAACATCGTGCGTCATCTCGCCGTAACTTGCTTTGCTGGCTTCTTTATTTTAGAACAGAAGTGGGTCAGTCACAAAGACATCATTCCCGGCTGATAGATTCAGCCCAGAGGTCCGAAAATTCTATAGGACTTACAAAGAGTCTCATACCAACCTGAAGTTGGTTCAATAAATTGAAATCGAGTGGTCCGAGAAACCTCTGGGCTTGATCCCAGGATCAGGTGGATGGATCCTTTGCATCCTGAATGGGGAAGTACGACAATCTCTGATGCGTCCATCAGTCTTTGCTACTAGTCTCTAGCTTTTCCCACCTCATTGGCCAAATGAGAGGTACTTCCCATGAGCCATGAACTCAATGGGTAGGATGCATACGGGGCACAGATAATGAGAGGTGAACCAACTCAATAATCACAACGGTGGCGTCCAAGCACACCAACAAAGTTTTGCAAGCCTAGTTTTGTGGTTGCTCATAGCTCCGAGAAGCTGTCCCTAAAGCCCCTTAGAGCTCCTCGAGCTCATCGTCAGCAGGACACATCGCGGTTGAGCACGTGCAGGGTTCTACGAGTTGGGAACATGACCTTCCCCAGGGGCCTCGGTGAGAGCCATCCGCGACATCGCCTCACATCCGGTTCTAGAGCCCGAGCCTTACGGTGCCTCGGCCAGCACCATATCACGGATAGTGGTACTAGCCATCTCAACATACTTGGATCTAAATGGTGGAACAAGGTTCTGGTTAACAATTTTCGCTACGGTTGTCACAAAGGATAACGGTGGCATCTAGCACGTATTTGAACAACTCGCCGAAGAGCTTTGCAGCAAAGTAGAAAGCTTTAGCTTCACAATAGGTCATGTCTTGTGACTGTTCAACACGGCGGTGCTCGAGGCTACCAAACTTCGCTGCTACGCGGTAGATCTGCTTGTGAAGTAGCATCGTGTGAAGTAGCATCCCGGTGGTGCTCTTACGATCCACCACACTGCCAGCCCAATCGACATCAGTATATCAAGGAGTGTCATACTCCCGGCAGTGTAACTGAGCCCAAGGTCTAACGTGCCCCAGAGATATCTCAAGAGTTTCTTGGCACCATCTCAGTGAATGTTATGATCAACCATGCGTTGACTCAAAGTATTCACTGCAAAACATACGTCCAGACTGGTGTTCACTAAGAACATCAAGGCCCCGACAAGTTGACGATACTCAGTAGGATTTGTCAATACGGGCCCAGCAGCGTTGCCACTCAACTTCTTGAAGTTGAGTTCCATTGGTTTTGACACGGACTTGCAGTCCACCATACCAAATCTTTTTAGAAGTTTCACAATGTATTTTCCTTGAGAAAGGAAAATCTCGTCAGGTCTCTGCTAGACCTCTAGGTCTAGGAAATAGTGCATCAGTCCTATGTCCTTTATCTCGAACTCAACAACGAGCTCCCTCTTGCATTGATGAATGAGAGGGTCAGCACCTGTCAGGAAGAGGTTGTCCTCATACAACACCAGAATGAGAGGCTTCTCTCTCTCAACCTTGAAGTAAAGATTCAGATTAGCATTACTACGAGTGAAGCCCAGCTTCATTAGGTAGCTATCTATCCTCTCGTACCAAGCTCTGGGTACTTGCTTCAGCCCATAGAGAGCTTCCTTCAACCTGCAGACATGGGTGTCCCTAACTTGGACTTCGAACCCTAGAGGTTGCTCTACATACACCTCTTCCTTTATTGCATCATGCCAAAAAGGCAGTCTTTACATCCATCTGATGAAGATTCCGTCCTTACGTAGCAGCAAGGGAAATAATAGATTATAGGTGCAATAATAATCAATGCCTTCCTAGAGAAGACTCGGGCAACACAATTTTCCATTAAATTCATGTCCGATCTTATATCGAGGTGACAACAGCTTTGTTCTAGGAACCATATCCCAGACATCATTCTCGCGTCTATGTAGACTTTGATGCTTTCCAGTTTCTGCAAATGATCCAAGCTCATATTGTACACATGGCAGCTAGATACTCCTGGTATTTATATGGCTTCTCGGTTTTCTTCCCCTTCTGAAGCCATATGTCTTTGAGCCATGAGGATCTTCTTTCGTTCAACAATGATATTAGCTCAGGAGCATATAAAGTTGAATTCTCCCTCTTAATGCCAACTTCTCTTGTGAGAGTAGACATTTATGTCAAATGAGGGCATCCCAGACACCAACTTGGAAAGGGGGACTTAATCTTCCACGGTCAAAGCCATCCAACAGGCTTTGCTGATCATGGTTCAAGATTCCAATAATGTGTCTGGAAGCTGCTGAAACACATTTTACCATTGCGCTCCAGTGAGACTGCTGCTATCTCATGCTGATTGCTACATAGGTGTCTATCTATGTCATTGTCCAACAGGGAGAATATCTCAGCTTGTTAGGAGTCCTGTTATTCTGAGGAGGTCTGCTGTAGCTTCCTCAACCAGCCCTCTTTAGTGCGATCCACAGAACTAGGGATCCAAACATGATTCCCTCTCTGCACTTGAGAGCTTCATCTACTTCATCTGACATCTCATCCAACACTGCTTCTTATTTACAGATCTTATGTGGTACCTTTCGGTTCGCAGATCTAGCACAGTCATAAGTGCCATTGTTGTTCATACTTTATTTTGATTTTTCCTCAGCCTCCTAGAGATTCGGGCCTTACTTCCAGTCCTTCAAACTCAGTCTGTTATGATCTCTCTTTGCTGTAGCTTCTGGTTATTAATACGGCCAGCTGTAGGAGAGTAATTATGGGCACCTTACAGCCCCACAAACTCCCATGCTGCCATGTTTAGAGGTGGTAAGGCCTGTGGCCTACCACAGATCTGATTGTAACTTAACAACCCCATGCTCCTCTCCACCTCGAGTTGTTGTCGTCATCATAGAGATACTGACACAACTATCATGGGAAAACTGTCAAGGAATTGTCGCAATTCAGCCTGAATATGGTGTATTTCCTTGACATGAAACTCTGCATATTCACTTTTCTCTCAAGAACATTGCATACTGCTTTGCCCATGTATCCTTCAGATTAATGTCACTAGCGGAACAAACCTTGCAACTTAAGCACTTATGAATGAGATCCTGCACGAATTGCACAACAACATTCCTCCTCTCCTCTGAAGGGCGGTTTGGCAGAAGGTTAATTTTTGCTTCATCAAACAGCAATATCATCTTGAGACTCTACAACGCTTTCAATAATAGCGCAATAGACTTACATGCCCAGATATTCAGTAATATTTATATATCATTCGGACAACCTAATTATCCCCAATAACATAGTGTCTTGGCTTTCTGATATGTATCTTTCAGAATAACAGACTTAAAAAAAAAATATGACCCCTTTTTAAGACAGAGATTAGATGAACCTGGGTTGTTTCAACTTGTTTGACCAACCTTGATACTGTGATATTGGTTCTTCTATGTACTGAAGTAAATTCAGTCTTTGCTGCCAGCAACCACAACTCATATATATATATTGACTTCAACTTAGGATAATATTGATTAACCAATGCACACAACGAGAGCGATCAATGCACAATCTCTTTTAACTACTGCAGGATCTAAATTCCTGTGGTTATACTACAGGTGCAGACCTCAGACTTCTGCGCACACATTCTCCGTTTCAGCCACACTACGTAACAAGAAATTTACCTGGCAATGAGATTAATCACCTACGTCGAAATTGTTAGCAACTCGAAAATGTTGCTAGTCGATGCTTATTTGCACTAGGTCTGCCTTTTTTCAAATCGCATTCTACAGGTATCAACGACCGTCACTTCAGAATTACCAATTCGATAATCCACTGTGCTTTGGTCTCGGCTTCCCGACAGAAGGCATTTCGGATACACGAAATTAAAGGGTTGTAAAAATAACACCCTTTCCATGACAATGCCGCTTGGTGATGGACTCAAAATTCGATACACAACAACTTCTGCGACAAATTTTCCCCGAAAAGTAGCAGCGATTGGGAGTTGTGTGAAGTATGTCCAATCACAGTTGAATTCCGTCGATTTGGGTCAACGCGTCAATCAGATTGTCGATGTGATGCTCATGTAATCACTCCCGTTGAAAAAAACATGTTAAAAAATCAGGAGCGAAGTTAAATATATCCCTGTAGCATCGTGGCTCTGTCCATTGATCGAAGGATGCAGACATTTTATATAAGCAATGAATTCTGTCCAAATGACGGTTGTGTCATGCAGAATCTGCGAGGATTAACTCGGTCATTGAAATCACTATAGCTAAGATAGGAAAGCATGGGACAAATCCGAGCAGGAAGTCCTGTGTGACACACGATTATTTGCTGAGCAGTTCGGCATTCACTGTGACGTCGATCACCAGCCGTGACGTCAATTTGACTGCAGCCTTCGAATTTCGTAACAGATATACCGACAATTTAAAGCTTTGTCACTTCCTGAAATGTACGCTGATTTTCTGCCCTCGACGCTTTGAAAAACATGCTGAGACTCTCTCTCAGCCCCTCGAACAATCTCCTTACGAAGGAACTTCGACCTCTCTCTTCCTAGGGCTATGGCATACGATTTGATCATGTCCACTCCAGCCATTGCGGTGGACAATTCAGCATCCAATATTTGCAGATTGTGAACTTTCATTTCATTGTCTAACGCCGATAGGTCCATTGCGGGGAAAACAACAATTTATCACGGACACACCTTAACCACGCAGTCAAAACACAGTTATGTTTACATTACAGAGATTTAACTCTTCAGAAAACTTCGTTTGACCTTCAAACAAGGGCGCAACATTTCAGCCTTCCAGCGTTTTTTTCTTTTTCGGCCTCCTTAGTGTTGGGAGGCAAGCTTCAGGGGTACTTCTTTCTTTCACCATGAATTTTGGGCTTGTTTTCATCTTAGCTCCGATACCATGTTAATTTCTGCTTATGTTCTATTGCCATTTCAGCTTAGGGCACAATACTGAAGAAGATAGAACATACTAATAGATCGATAGAAGACAAGCCAAAACAGAGATAGGAAATGGTGGTGTTACGGCGATCGGCAGGATGCTTCAACCAGAAAAGTCTCCAATAGGTCATTCAGCCAAGTATGTCACACATATAACCCAGAACAACCCAAACAAAGAATAGTCCATATATATATCACAGCTCCAACGCTATCCAGAGAGAGAGAATTCCTCCACACAATTGTGTGTCAAATGAACTCTAAGTCTCTCCAATATATACGAATCTTTGGGGGTGTGTGACACGTCCTTTAAGACATTTAAGTCTATATTTTATTCCAGGCCGACCTAGCACATAAGTGGAATAAATTCAAAGTACATGTTCTGCTCATCCGATCGAGATGATTTTTAGATCAATCTTACACCTCTCCGAAAGAGGAATCTAATAAAAATATTAGGATCGTCATCTGAGCAGTACAACCCGGAGTTTGGACCTAGTTGTCCAATTTTAACAAGTTTACTAGGGAGTCCACTGATGGACAGTTCACACGATACTTCAACATCTACAGGTTTAGGTTCAGGTAGGAGGACAACAAACAGACAGATAGGAGTTCAGGCTCCTGATGAGGAGGAGGAGTTTCATTCTCTAGTGGGAGAAGTGTGCTCAGGGAAGAGGAAGCCCAAGTGGCTTCAGGATACCTTGAGAGAGGCCACATCTCTTGCTGGGCCGAAGAGGCCGGTTAGAGAGAGCAGACCACCTGAGAGGTTTCGTAGCTATATGGCAATGGTTGCCAACATCGTTGATTCTGAGCCTTCTAGCTATGAGGAGGCAGCTAGCTGGTAGGTCTGGAGAGAGGCCATGCAGGAGGAGTATTCTTCTATCACGAATAATGATGTTTGGGAGGTGGTGCCGAGGTTTGAGGTCAAATCTGTGGTTACTTCCAGATGGCTTTACAAGGTAAAGCATGCTGCAGATGGCAGCATTGAGAAATTCAAGGCAAGGTTTGTGGCTAGAGTGTTCTCTTAGGTAGAGGGAGTAGATTATGAGGAGACCTTCGCTCCCGTGGCTTGATATACTTTGATTCACTCCATCATATTGATAGTAGCAGTGTGAAGACCACATTTCTCAATGGCTTCATATAGGAGGATGTGTACATTGAACAACCACAAGGCTTTGAGGTGCATGGGAAGGAGTCCCATGTGTGCAGACTGAAGAAGGCCCTTTATGGCCCGAAGCAAGCTCCTAGAGCTTGGTAGTCCAGGATAGATACATACTTTCAAGAGATGGGTTTCACAAAGAGTGATGCAGATCCGAACCTATACTTTATTGTGATAGGTGAGGAGCATCTCATTCCGGTGCTGTATGTGGATGACTTGGTCATTACGGGTGCAGAGAGACTCATAGAGAGCTGCAAGAGAGATCTTGCGTCGGAGTTTGAGATGAAGGACATTGGCTTGATGCATTTGTTTCTGGGTTTGGAGGTGTGGCAAGAGGAGGGGCATTTCTTCTTGGGGTAGGGGAAGTATATTGTGGACATCCTTGGCCGATTCCACATGGAGGATTGTAGATCCATGTTGACACTGATGATCACCAACTGGAAGAAGCTTCACGCTTCAGATTCTGAGTTGGTGGATCCCACATTGTATAGACAGCTGATTGGTTCCTTGATGTATTTGTTCAACACTAGACCAGATATATGTTTTGTAGTCAACATGATGAGTCAGTTCATGTGTGAGCCCAGGTGGGTGCATTGGGTTGCTGCAAAACACATTTTGCGGTACTTGCAAGGGACAATGGATTATGGTCTGGATTATAGGCAGGGAGATGGAGTGAGATTGGAAGGTTACACTGATTTTGATTGGGCAGATTGTGCTTCTGATAGGAAGAGCACTTCAGGGTGTTGTTTTGGGTTGGGTTCGGCAGTGGTGTCGTGGTTTAGTCGAAAGCAGCAGTCAGTAGCATTGAGTTCAGCGAAAGTAGAGTACATGGCAGCCAGTCTAGCTAGTTGTGAGGCCATATGGCTTTGCAAGATGTTGGTTAGCTTATTTGGTCAGCCGTTGAGACCTTCAATGATATACTATGATAATCAGAGTTGCGTTAAACTCACGGAGAATCCAGTATTTCATGATAGGTCAAAGCATATCGGCATCGGATATCACTTCATCAGAGACTATGTTCAGAAGGGAGATGTGAAGCTTGATTATATTCCCACTGATGAGCAAGTTGCAAATATTCTTACCAAAGCCTTACCACGGGGCAAGCATGTCTACTTCAAAGACAAGATGGGTGCGGTGAGGAACACCTTTCTCGATAAGAGGGAGTGTTGAAATTTGGTTACCAGAGGATAGGTGGTTCCCTAAGGCTTTGATCTTTGGCCTAGTGAAAAGTGTCCAAAAGAAATTAATTTTTCTCGTAAAGTGATTTTATAAAGTTATAAAGTCAAATCTAATTTAAAAGTGACTTTAAGTGATAAAGTTACTAAGTCTAATTTTAAAGTGACTTTAATAAAGACAATGTGAAATTAGAAAGTGAAAAGTGACTTTGGAAATAAATGACTAAGAGGGTCTTTATTAAAGTGGGGTGAATTAAAAAATAGAAAGTGAGATTTAAATGAGCATTTAATCTCGGTCCTAGATCTAAACCTATCTCGATTTAGGGATTCCCCAAAAGTCACTTATGGTTAGGTTAAAGGAGGAAAATGAGAGAAAAGATCATTCATTCTTTCATGAGCAGATTGAGAGAAGGAGGAGAGAAAGCAAAGGAGATTTCTGAGCAGTGAGAGGAAGAGAACAACAGCAAGGAGATTTAGAAAATATGTATAGCAAGGACAGAGCATGGTTTTCAAGGCAAGAGGGAATGAAAATTGAGGAGAGGAGAACAACATTTATTGTTTCTATATTGGCACGTTTCCCAAGGAGGCTATACAACAGTTTGAGGCGCTGTTTTTTGATTTTTGTACAGCAGAGAAACAACACATAAATCGAGGTCGTACAATAGTTTCAAGGCAGCCGTACAACACGGATTTTGAGGCAACCATATAGCAGCTTTCAACAAGATGTACAACAAAAATTTCGAGGCGGCCGTACAACCATACAACACTGTTTCTATGATGTTAGTACAACATTTAATGCTGCACGTTTTTTTGTAAATTTCTGTTTTGAGTTTGCAAGAAAATCGAGGTGGAGTTTTGCACGGCTTTCGAGATAAGTACATTTATGAGGTTGCTGTAATTTTTTGTTGTGTAATTTCTGTCTCACTATAAAAGCAATATTCAGAAATAAAGATAAGCTTTCGAACTAGTTTTCCCCAAGAGTTGTAGGGGGTTTTTCTAGGGTCATATTGACAAAAAATCAGCATGTCAAAATTCTGTGTGGCTAATTTATATTTCTGCATTTTAGCACTGTGAAATTTCCAGAATTTGTGTTTTTAGAAAATATTTATTTTTCAGCTTGTTGAATGTATGGCTATGGGAATGGGCATTTAACTTGATGGGAGAAATAAGGAGAAATTGAAAACCAAGGTTGGGAACAGAAATTTCTACAGATTTTACCTTGGGATTTGTGCCAAATAAATGCTACTGTACGGATTGCTAAAATGTCACATTGGGATGCGTGCCAAAGTTTGCTGCTCTCCTTCACTTCCTCCCTTCTTAGAAATTTCCTCCTTGCTCTCTCTTCTCTTTCTCTCACAAGCTCATGAAAAACTCAATGATGATTGATCTTTGTCTCCTTTTCTCCTTTTACCCAACCCTAAGTGACTTTCAGGGAATCCCTAAATCCAATGGCTAAGATAGCTTTAGATCAAGGGCTGAGAATAAAGGTGCATTTAATTCTCACTTTCTATTTTTTAACTCACCCCACTTAAATAAAGACCCACTTAGTCTTTTATTTCCATAGTCACTTTTTCACTTTCTAATTTTTCATTGACTTTAATAAAGTCGCTTTAAAATTAGAATGTAACTCTATCACTTATAAAGTCACTTTTAAATTAGATTGACTTTACCACTTATAAAGTCACTTTAGGAGAAAAATACAAATAAATGTGGACAATTTTCCCTAGGCCAAAGATCAAAGCCTTAGGGAACCACTTGTCCTCTCTTTTCTCTAGTTGGTTTCGGTTGTGAAAGAATCCACCGTAGCCAATCCCTCTCCCTTTACACAACTTAGCATAATTTCCGAGGTGTCATTCATCTATCTGTGGCAACAAGGGTTCTGTCACACAATTTGTGGCAAGCAAGGGTTTATGTGCTAAATCTTTCGCAGCAAGGCTTTCTGTTAATTTCTGCTTATGTTCTATGCCATTTCAGATTAGGGCACAATACTGAAGAAGATAGAACATACTAATAGATCGATAGAAGACAAGCCAAAACAGAGGTAAGAAATGGTGGCGTTACGGCGATCAACAAGATGCTTCTACCAGCAAAGTCTTCAATAGGTCATTCAGTGAAGCGTGTCACACATAACCCCAGAACAACCCAAACAAAGAATACGCAGCTCCAACGCCATCAAGAGAGAGAGAATTCCTCCACACCAATATGTGTCAAAATGAACTCTAAGTCTCTCCAATATATAGGAATCTTTGGGGGTGTGTGACACGTCCTTTAAGACATTTAAGACAATATTTTATTCCAGGCCGACCTAGCACATAAGTGGAATAAATTGAAAGTACATGTTCTGCTCATCCGATCGAGATGATCTTTAAATCAATCTTACACATTTTCGAAAGAGGAATGCAATAAAAATATTGCGATTGTCATCTGAGCAGCACAACCCGGAGTTTGGACCTAGTTGTCCAATTTTAACACTCCCTCTCAACTAGGGAGAACTCCGTCCACAAGTGCAATCCAAACATCGTGCGTCATCCCACCGTAACTTGCTTTGCTGGCCTCTTTATTTCAGAACAGAAGTGGGTCAGTCACAAAGACATCATTCCCGGCTGACAGATTCAGTCCAGAGGTCAAAACCTTTGTCAGACTCACAAAGAGTCTCCAACCAACCCGAAGTTGGTTCATCTAACCCGAAGTCAGCAGGAGGTCCGAAACCTCACTATACTTGATCCCAGATCAAGTGGTTGGACCGTGCCATCCTAGATAGAGAGTACGGCAATTTCTGATGGGTCCATCAGTGTTTGCTACTAGTCTCTAGCCTTTCCCATCTCATTGGCCAAATGAGAGGTACTTCCCATGAGCCCTGAACTCAATGGGTAGGATGCATACGGGACATAGATAATGAGAGGTAAATCAATTCAATAATCACAACGGTAGGGTCCAAGCACACCAACAAGGTTTGGCAAGCCTAGCCTTGTGGTTGCTCATAGCTTCGAGAAGCTGTCCCTAAAGCCCCCCAGAGCTCCCAGAGCTCATCGTCCAACAGGACCCTCAGAATAAGGTCGTTCCACGATACCAAGATTCTCACGGAAGGTTAGGAACATGACCTTCCCCAAGGGCATTATGAGAATATCCGCGACCTACTCATCAGTTCCTATATGATCGAGCCTTATGGCGCCTCGCTGTATCATATCTCGGATAGTGGTACTAGCCATCATCATGCTTGGATCGTTCGTGGAACACAGGATTCTATGACAAACGAATCCCCCTCTAGTTATCACAAAGGATAACGGTGGCATCTGGCACATGCTCGAACAGCTCACAGAAGAGCTTTCACAACCAAGTGACTTCACAACAGGCCATACATGTTACAATGTATTTGGCCTCAGCGGTGCTCAAGGCTACCGACTTTAGATTCCTGCCCGAAGCAGATCTACATGTCAAGTAGCATCTAGATGTGCTCTTGCGATCCACCACACTGCCAGCCCAATCGGCATCAGTATATCCATGGAGTATCGTACTCCCGGCAGTGTATCTCAGCCCATGGTCTATTGTGCCTTGGAGATATCTCAAGAGTTTCTTGGCACCAACCCAGTGAATGTTATGATCAACCATGTGTTGACTCAAAGTGTTCACTGCACAACATACGTCCGGACAGGTGTTTACTAAGAACATCAGGGTCCCTATGAGTTGGCAATACTCAGTAGGACGGGCACGACAATTGCTGAACTACAAAGTTGAGTTCCCTTAGTTCTACAGGTCCATCATGAAAACACAAAATGTATTTTCCTTGAAAGGAAATTCTCGCAGTCTGCTTAGACCTTAGGGCCTGATCCGCTTCGACCTGGGGTCCTTCCATCTCAAACTCGACGAGCTGCCATGGCAGCGATGGTTGAGAGCGTCGGCACATAGGAGAAGAGGGTCATCCATATACGACACTGGTATGAGGGTTTCCCTTGATAACCCCATGGTAAAGGTTCGGATCAGCATTACTTTGAGTGAAGCCCAGCTTCATCAAGTAGCTATCTATCCTCTCGTACCAATCTTTGGGTGCTTGCTTCAACCCATAGAGGGCTTTCTTCAACCTGCAGACATGGGTGTCTCGATCCTGGACTTTCAACCCCAGAGGTTGCTCCAAATATATCTCTTCCTTTATCGCACCATGCAGAAATGCGTTCTTCACATCATCTGATGAAGACTCCATCCTTGCGTAGCAGCAAGGACTATAATAGATCGAATGGTGGTGTATCGGGCCACAGGTGCAAATATGTCATCATAATCTATGCCTTCCTTTTGAGAGAAGCCATGGCAACGAATCTTGCCTTGAACTTTTCAGCACTTCCATCAGATCCATGCTTGATCTTGTAGAGCCATTTCGAGGTGACAACTGCTTTGTCCTATGGTCTTGGAACCACATCCCAGACATCATTCTTCATAATGGACTCATACTCTTCGTGCATAGCATCCTTCCAGACTTGATGCTTTACGACTTACTCAAAGGATCCAAGTTCAGATTGTACAACAGTACTCATGGCTGCTAGATACCCTGTTATTTGTATGGCTTCTCGATTTTCTTTCGGAATTTCCCCCGCTGAAGCCATATATCTTTGAGCCATAAGGATCTTCTTTCATTCAACAATGATATTAGCTCAGGAGCATATACAGATGTATTCTCCCTCTTAATGGCAGCTTCTCTCCCGAGAGAAGATATCTATTTATGTCATTGTCCAACAGGGAGAATATACCAACAAGCCTTAGCTTGTGTTAGAAGTCTTGTTATTCTGAGGAGGTTTGCTGTAGTTTCCTCAACCAGCCCTCTTTACTGTGGCTCACAGAACTAGGAATCCAAACATTATTCCTTCTTTCATAATTCTGCTCTTGAGAGCTTCATCTGCTATATCTGGTATCTCATCCAGCACCGTTTCTCAATTTCAAATTTACAGTCAATAGTTGACTGATCTAGGGCTTCAAGTCTTCAGATCTCAATTCTGCAATTTGTCTCCTAAATTGCACAGATCTAGGAACCAATCATACAGATGTTCCAAACACATAAATTTACCCTTCTTCATGTCAGTCCATGCAGATCCAGCACAGTCATAATGGTACTCCTGCTCATCAATGTTCCAACCCCAATCATTCAATAGGATAAAACTGGACAAGGCACTTTTTAAGGTTACTGCCAATAGATTAAGTCCAGTTATATGCTGGTTCACAACCACTGTCACTAGACAACAGTATCATAATACTGTTCAATGAGGCACTGCACTGCCCCTCAAGTCATCAATATATGTTACATGTGTTCCTTTGTTCATCAAAGTGACCCCATTAGAAGAAGGTATGACCATCTGCTCATAGTTGCAGTGATTAGTGGAACTCCCCTCGCCATCTTTCCATCTCTTCATGCCGCTCTTGGAAAAGTTGAGCTTCGGCATGAACTTCAGGTTGCTTATAAAGCCCCAAAAGTTCAATCCATTATCAAAATTTCCGCACCTGCTATTGTAAGGTCTTTTACCAATGTCATTGTCAGCAATCACAATTTTCCAAGCTCCAATTCAGCACCTGCACTTGCACTTATTTTATGCCCAGTTGCTCTTTCTAGAGAATCTCCACTGTGACAATCATCTCTTGTTCCCAACAACGTGTGAGCCATGTCCACAACAAATTCAGAATCCTTGTTGCTCGCTTCAGAGTCTGTAAAGCCATTATGATGTGTATCCAATGCACAAGTAGCATTGGTGCGAGAGTGTTGTATACACTGCAACTTAGACTGCCCCGTTGCTGGATTCAAGTGTTGTGTATCATCAAGCCTCAACTCGGCCACATCTTTGGTACCCCGCAAATTGGCAGAATTGGGAATACTTCCTTTTGATTGTTGTTCAGTAAATTTTCTGCACGTACCATGTTCTACATTATTTTTAAGAGATCCACCTCCTGAAAGAAACATAGCTAGATCATCTCTCTCTCTATCATCCAAATCCACCCATTGCAGACTTCGATTGCCATCCCTTTTTTTTTTTTAATCGAATCTTGCAATTCCTTCTCGATGCTGGCAATTTGATTCCTAATCGCTCCAATAAACTGCATATGCCTTGTAGGGGCATCTTCTTTTGAATATGCCGTGTTAGTTGAAGCTGTTACTTTGATGGTCCTTTCAAAGTCCTCTAACTGCCATTTTGCAGTACCAAGAGCAGTGATGAGCTCTCTCTTTCGTATCTCAATCAAACTGACCAGTTCCGCGTCAGCAGGATTAGATTCGCCAAGACTTTGATCGTGCAGCCACATTCTATAAGCAGATTCCATTCTGTCAGCTGAGTCCTGCACATCTTCCGCGGCTGCAAAGAAGGGATCGACCTCCCATCGACATAAATCGGAAGCCATCCCAATTTCCAGATATAAACAAGCTCCAAAGAGGCACTCCAAACAATTTGCAATCGGCAATACTTTGAAATTTCCGTGCAATATCACAAGCAATAGTGTATAATACAGACCCATGAATTGACAATTTCCAAAAAAGACCTCAATTGCTTCTGCTCAGTATCTTGAGGTAAATCATTCTCGAAACCAACAGGAAACTTTCTTTGCTAGCAAAGTTGCCAAAACTATAATTTTCCCCGAGTCTTCCATTCCGTGAAAAACAGAAAACTAAAAAACGAAATAACATCGAACCAATATCATAAGAAGTCGAGAAGTTCAGAATCAAATAGCCCTAACCTTCCATGAGAATCTTGGAATCGTTGGTGTGACCAAACCCACAATTCGACGGACGGGCGGAAATTTGGTTGGGCCGGAACAAGGATCGAATCTTTTGTCTTCCGGCCCCTTAAAAAAAATTCACAGTCGTGAGCCCGAAACTCTGAGACGACGGCTCAATGGTTTTAGACGGCTCCTTTTCGGCAAGTTTTCACGATGTCTCGTTTGCCTGCGTGTTCAAAACTTGTCCAACCTGCCTGGGTTACAGAAGTCGCTCGATTCCTTGCCACCGCTCGATGTCGTGCCACCATCCACCTTGGTATTTTCCGGCAGCCAGAAAACAAACACCGTAAATTTTTTTTCTCGCAGAGGATTAATTTGACCGCTGCATAAAAATGAACAGTCATGACACGATTAATAGTTAACGAATATGATGTTCGATTCAGTGGCACCCGAGGTGAAGATTATTTCTTTAGGGCTTGCGTCGTTCAGGGCAGCCACCTGCTCTCTGGACTTTTCCACGACCAAGTCAGATTCCCAGCCGAACAATGTGTTTTCGTATGAGGGTTTCCATATTGGTACATGTGATACTGCAGCATGGCGTCTAAAGCCCTTGGATCGACTGGCGCTGTTGCCTTAATGTTACCTACGGCTGCTTGCTAATAACCTGTTGTAGCTGCAGCCTTCTTCAAACCCAAACAAACATCTGTTTACAGCTCCTTATCTTACTGCCCTAGATAAGATGGGCTTTGTCTTCTCCTATGCTCTGATTCCATGTTAATTTCTGCTTATGTTCTATGCCATTTCAGATTAGGGCACAATACTGAAGAAGATATAACATACTAATAGATCGATAGAAGACAAGCCAAAACAGAGGTAAGAAATGGTGGCGTTACGGCGATCAGCAGCATGCTTTTACCAGCAAAGTCTTCAATAGGTCAGTCAGCCAAGCGTGTCACACATAACCCCAGAACAACCCAAACAAAGAATACGCAGCTCCAACGCCATCAAGAGAGAGAGAGAATTCTGCCACACCAATATGTGTCAAAATGAACTCTAAGTCTCTCCAATATATAGGAATCTTTGGGGGTGTGTGACACGTCCTTTAAGACATTTAAGTCAATATTTTATTCCAGGCCGACCTAGCACATAATTGGAATAAATTCAAAGTACATGTTCTGCTCATCCGATCGAGATGATCTTTAAATCAATCTTACACCTCTCCGAAAGAGGAATGCAATAAAAATATTGCGATCGTCATCTGAGCAGCACAACCCGGAGTTTGGACCTAGTTGTCCAATTTTAACACTTTCTAAGGCAATTATGGGCAGCAAATTATCATCCAACCATTATTCGAGGTAATGACCATCTTCAAGTGCCTATCTGTTCCAACGCATTAGTTTCTGAGACTAATCTGGGGCAACGGGTCTGTCTCCACTTGGGGCAAAGCTAAGATTGGTAGCTTCAGTCCTGTGGCAGCAAAGTCTGGACTAGATCTGAGGCAATGAATCTGTGTTGAGGGACAACAAGTGAAGTGTGGGCAGTAAAATAGCCTTGAAATCCCTACCTGAGGCAGTGGCCCACCTCGAGGGAGTTTTTCCTGTGGCAGCACAATTGTTTATAAGGTTAAACCCCTGGCAGTGAAGTTTCTTGAGGTTAGCAAAGGCTTGAATAAGCTTTGTTGTGGCAGTGACTACCTCTAAAGGGTCTTAATGGCAGCGCTCACACCTAGGGTCAAATCGGATTTCAGTTGAGGGCAATGGGTCTGTTTGGGTAACAATTGTGGTAGCGGAGGCCTGTTTGAGATAGCATAGGCTGGTCAAGGTTTGCTGGAGCAACGACCCACCTTTATAACATTCTCTAAGGCAATTTGTGGCATAATCTGCAACAAATGAAGTCTGGCTGGTTGGATTGTTGGAAAAGAGGCAGCAAATCCAGCTGATCACTGAGGATGGTTGTAAGGTCAGACCAAGAGTATTAGGACAGTGGGGTTTGATAGCAATTATGTGTGAAATCAGAAGGACTATGTGATTGTAACCCATTATGTACTGTTGGATTGGCTTCATATGTATGAGTTTTTGGTAAAATTAAATGTTCGTTACACTGTTTATTGCAATTGTTTTGAAAGAATACTGTGCTACTAGTTAGAATGCAAATCTTGTCATGTGCTCTTTCAATCCTTAAGGGTAAATTTTCCCTAAGGGATATTTCAGTGGTATCAGAGTTGGCTCTCTTGCTTGAAGGGTTTATTAGAAAAATGTTATAGCAGGAATTAGTTTTCCCATTGGGAAAGGAGTAGAATTTTGGCAAAAATACGAAGATCGTAACAATATCCTATTAAAAGGATAGAACAGGCTAGAGCAAGGGCGAAGGCACACCTAGATAATTTTACATTACTAGTGCCTTCTAACAAGGGTCAAATGTATGAGTTGTTGGTGAAATTAAATATTGGTTACACTGGTTATTGCAATTGTTTTGAAAGAATACTGTGATACTAGTTAGAATACAAATCTTGTCATGTGCTCTTTCAAACCTAAGGGTAAATTTCTCCTAAGGGATATTACAGTGGTATCAGAGTTGGCTCTCTTGCTTGAAGGGTTTATTTGAAAAATGTTATAGCAGGAATTAGTTTCCCCATTGGGAAAGGAGTATGCAGAGTTTTGGCAAAAATACGAAGATTGTAACAAGAACCTAGCAAAAAGGATAGAACAGGCTAGAGCATGGGCGAAGGCACACCTAGATAATTTTACATTACTAGCGCCTTCTAACAATGGTCAAATGGGTGCCCGCATAAATCAAGCAAGGGAGGCCAAATTTGAACAAATAGGTGCCAGAACCGTTGAACAACAAGAAATCACATGCCTGTATTCATCTCAGTACTAAGGAGTTGATGCCTATCATTGGCAATCAACTTTGGGGGCCTTTTGTAGAAAACTGTAGCCCGATTCAACCTCAGCCAAAAGAGTTGCAAAATATTCCACAGGGTGCGTTGGTGGAACACTCAATCCATCTTGATAATGAGTTATATCAAATGTCTGAAAGATCTTGCATCCAGGACGTGAGACCTGAGTTTCAGCAAAAATCTGAGGAGTTTTGTGTAGAAGATGTGAGCCCTGAAGAACTCAAGCAATCATCTAGGTCCCATCCCATGAAGGAGTAGAAGCAACAGATTTTGCGGTTGGTCTCCCTGATGGCAAATTTATATTCAAAACAGACACAATGCCTCTTGGTGGATATCACTGGTGGCTCTGTAATGTCCTAGCAGCAGCATTCCCAGCCTATAACATTGCCCAACAAGAAATCAGCGATGGAAGATGAACTTGGAATCAAAGCCAGTTTAAGCCTGAGCGCAATTGATAATCTAAATGATTGGAGGTTCTGCTCCTTGAACTGAACACGGAATATCTTTGATAGAAAAGGATAAGGAAGGGGTTGATACCACTGTGCCTTCTCAAGAAAGCTACATAAATGATGTTTCTTCATCATCAGAAGAGGACACTTTGGAAGAATCAGAAACAAGCTCTGTATTGCTAATAGATGCAAGCAAAGGGTTTGAAAAGGTGTCTTTTAAGTAGGTAATGATCGGTAGATCTCAGAATATAGATGCGGATCCTGACTCTATCCCCAATTCATCTGATGGAGTTGAAGCCATTGGCCACGATAGTACAGATATGGGTGCCACTAGACAACTTAAAATTGAAGAGATCGTTACTAAGGTCCAATTTTTTTTGATGGATAGTGCTAAGCCATTCACATTCCTGAATAAAACAAAGAGTGGCGGAGTAGATAACGTTGAGCTGGTTGCTGCTCAACCAAGTGTTTCTCAAACAGAGAGAGTAATTGTGTCGTTTGAAAAAGAGAAAAAGGGTCTTCCTTGACATGATCACGCAAAAGAGACTGATCATTAACAGGGCTGAAATAGATGTTGCAGCGTTGTTTGAATCAGTCAAAGAGGAGGAATAGTTGATTTGAAAGCATAAAAATATTTGAACATGGAGAAACATCAATTTGTTGAGGCTGAGCTTCATAGTTTGCAAAATGAGTGCCTTGAGTTAAAGAAACAGCTTAGTGCAGCAAAATATGCAAAGGCACAAGTTCTGAAGGAGCTGGATAGCACAAAGAAGTTGATAGATGATTTAATAGTGAATTTGGAAAGAGCAAAGGCTATAGAACAGCAAGCAACAATAGAATTTGAACTTGCAAGGTTGACAGTTGAGGAGATGGAGAAAGGTGTGACAAATGATGTGAGTGTTATGAGGAAGACACAATTGGAACTTACAAAAGGGAGGCATGCAACAGCTGATGCAGAATTTCAAGCTGTGAAGAATGAATTAGAAAACTTGAAAGAATAATACTTGCATTTTATGAAGGCGATATTTTACGATAAAAAAGGCAGATGAGGCATTATATGCATCTAAAAAAAATGGAGAAAATGGTTGATGAGTTCACCCTAGAGCTGATTGCATCGTAGGGCTCTTTGGATATGGCTCACACTACACACCAAGAGGCAGAGGAACATCGATTGACTGCTTCAATGGCCAAAGAGCGAGAGGCTGATGAAAGAGCTAAGGAAATGAATATTAAAAAGGAGGAACTTGAGAGGCTGCAACAACCCCTTTCTTATGCTAAAAACCTGAACCCAAAGCTTCAAACTGTAGAGTCTTTGTTGCAGAGCTAAAAAGTGGATCTTGCTTCTCATGAGGAAGGTGAATCAAAATTAGCAGCAGAATCGGTTGAAGCTGAAGAAATCCTTACAAAAGCAAAGGATGACTTAGAACAAGCCAAAATAGCAGAGGGAAAAGTAGTTTCAACTCTGGATCTAGTTGAAGCAGAATTGGAGGAGGCAAAGGCAAGTCAAAAAAATGCCACAGAAGATGTATCCCAATTGACAATTGAAGATGTAGATGTGCAGTGTCTTTATTTTAGGCAATGTTTACCTTGGATTTAAGAATTTTTATTATGATGGTGTCCTTACTGAATACGTTGGTGATTGCGCTGAGAGGCGCTCTCCAGTCCCATATGGAAGAGATGTTATAATGTCCTGTCCTGTGTTGTCTTGTTAAACGTTTTGACTTGGTCAAATTGCATAAAAATAAAAATAAAATAAAATCAGCCTAGATCCATCTTAACTTTAGATCTACTAAGCGTTGAAAGGGATCAAATCTCTTTTCACTTTAAAAGAGGTTTGCACCTCAAGAGATTTTATCCCGCTCGACACTTAGTAGATCCAGAATTAAGATGGTTCTAGGCTGGTGATATTGGAGTGGGAGTTCAAACATCTTGTATTATTCTTTCTTTCTTTGTGCCTGCTTGTAAATCGTTGACAAATTGCAATTCTTCTTGTGTTATAATTCTGGCCACAAGCAGTTTTCTTGCCATTGGCAATGATATTTGATCAACAATGTTTTTTTTTGGGTGGATTGTAAAATTTTTGGTCATAATCTAGCTGTAATGAAAGATGGCCAAAGGTCAAAATCATAGAATGAGAATCAAGTGACCAAAGGAATATTAGCTTTGTTGCCAAGAGACGTGGGTTCAGGGATGGGTGCGTCACTTTTTGAAACAGGGTACGTGGGTTTGTTGGGGGTATATTATAATTTATATATGTTTTATATTTTATAAATTATATTATATATGAATTTTGCAATCTTGCAACTTACAAGAAGAAAAATAAATCATTTAAAGACTTAAACATAAACGTTCACTTCAAAATTTCAAATTTGATATCAAATGGAAATTGCAGTTTACATATTGAAATGAATACAATAACTCCCTTCAAGAAGAAAGCCTAAGTAGTTTATAAAATTAATATATATGTTTAGAGAAATTTAAACCAGAAAAACTCATTCCTCACACATGGATACTACTGAATAAATAAAGAACTTAGTATTGAAGTGTTGTGTTGAATGTGATGAAACATTTATATTATATGGGTATCGACATTGTGGAGAAATTTATTAGAGCAGAAGAAACACAAGGAAATTAGCGAACACATAAGATACGAAAACACATTTTTTAAGTGCATATATCCTTCAAGCTTCAGACGACTTTTCTTAATGGTATTTCTATTTTTTTATTACATGCATATATCCTTCTTAAGATGACTTGGACTTAATGGTATTTTTTGTTGAAATTTGGTTATCGGAGGATAGGTGGTTCCCTAAGGCATTGATCTTTGGCCTAGGGAAAAGTGTCTAAAAGAATTTAATTTTTCTCCTAAAGTGACTTTATAAAGTTATAAAGTCAAATCTAATTTAAAAGTGACTTTAAATAATAAAGTTACTAAGTCTAATTTTAAAGTGACTTTAATAAAGTCAATGTGAAATTAGAAAGTGAAAAAGTGACTTTGGAAATAAATGATTAAGAGGGTCTTTATTAAAGTGGGGTGAATAAAAAAATAGAAAGTGAGATTTAAATGAGCATTTAATCTCAGCGCTAGATCTAACGCTATCCCAGCCATTGGAATTAGGGATTTCCCAAAAGTCACTTAGGGTTAGGTTAAAGCAGGAAAATGAGAGAAAAGATCATTCATTCTTTCATGAGTAGATTGAGAGAAGGAGAAGAAGAGAGCAAAGGAGATTTCTGAGCAGTGAGGAGAAGGAGAATAGAAACTTGGCACACATATCGAGGCATCATTTCAACAAATTCGTATAGCAAGGAGAGGCACATAGTTCAAGGCAGTTTGGGCACGAGTTTCAAGGCAACACTGTACAACAGCTTGGGCACATTCCAAGGAGGCCATACAATAGTTTCGGCACAAATTTTGAGGAGCAATTTGCTAGTTTGTGAGGCACGATTTTCAAGACATTTCGTACAGTAAGTTGCTGTCCTTGTGCATGGAAACTGAGTCAAAAAACTGTACAACATTTATTGTTGTTTCTTTGCACGCAGTTTGAGGAGTCCGTACAACAACATTTATTGTTGTTTGCATGCTTTTCATGGAGGCCGTACAACAACATTTAATGCTGTAATTTTTGGGCACGACATTCAAGGAGGCTGTCCAACATTTATTGCAGTTTCTATTTTGCTGTTTGCATATTTTACGAGGCGGTGGTTAAACACGGAAAACAAGATAAGTTGTATTTGTTACTTGCTGAAAATTTTCTAAGTATTTCTCTCTCACTGTAAAAGACATTTATTAGAAATAAGAAGAGCTTTCGAACTGGTTTTCCCCAAGGGTTGTAGTGGGTTTTTCCAGAGTCATCTTGACCAAAAATCAGCGTGTCAAAATTTTGTGTGGGGCTGATTTATTTTTCTAAATTTTTATTTTTGCATTTCAGCACTATGAAATTTCATAATTTGTGTTTTCAGAAAATATTTATTTTTCCAGCTTGTTGAATGTATGGCTATGGAAATGGGCATTTAACTTTATGGAAGAAATAAAGAGAAACTGAAAATCGGGGTTGGTTATCAAATTTCTACATGGTATCAGAGCTATTTTGCTGAAAAGTGCAGTTTGGGACAACAAGAAGAAAAATCACAGCACGCTGTTTTTTCACATAGAAAACAATACTTTTACTACATTAGTGTATTTTTTAGTTTATTAGGACAACAAGCATGTCTTTGGGCTTGAGGGTGGAGGATAGGTTGGGTGGGCATAGCAATTACAACGTATGGAAGGAAAAAATGCAGAGCATCTTTGAGGAGGCAAAAGTCTGGGGTATAACGGTGTATACCCAACAACGCCCTGTGAATGTGCCTACTGATGCTGTTCAGTTGATAGACTTTAACAAAAATAATAACAAGGGCAAGAGATTGATTTTGGATGGTATTAAAGACCATGTCGTTATTCATGTGAGAGGAAAGAGATTTTCTTATGAGATTTGGACAACCTTGACCAATCTCTACCAGAGTACCAATGAGAACAGAAAAATGGTCCTAAGGGAGAAGCTGAAGACAATTAAGATGGCGAAGATTGATAGTGCTACTGGATATCTCACAAAGATCACTAATGTGAGAGATGAGTTGGAGAGGTCATTCCACCCACTGAGTTGGTGCAGATTGCAATGAATCGCCTTTCCAGTTCATGGCTGAACTTCGCTGATGGGGTTTGTGCACATGAGACCCTTCTCACTTAGGAGAGGTTTTGGGATGATTGCATACAGACCGAAATCAGAAAGAACCAACTTGGGGCAGCCAAACCTGTGGAGCAGGATGAGGATGTAGCATTGTTAGCAGAAGGCAAGAAAGGCAAGGGAAAAAAACAAGCTTCCACAAGTGTTGGTGGGGGCAAAGGCAAAGGTAAAGGCAAACAGGGAAACATGCAGAAGGACTATTCCAAGGTGAAGTGTTGGAAGTGTCAGAGGATGGGACACTATGCATTTGTGTGTCTGGAGAAGAAGAAGGGGAAGAACCAAAACATGGCAACATTAGTAGAGATAGAGGACTTTTGGATAGCTTTGAATGGGAGTTTGGGTTCATTTCTTGTGAGTCCACTAGTGTAGGATCACCTGCCACGGAGGTTGAGAGGGAGTGTGCATTTCCCTCCACTAGCGGAGCATCTTCAGGTATCTGGTATGTTGACAGTGGGGCATCACTTCATATGATAGGAGTCTGTGAGTACTTCTCATAGCTTTCAGAGAGTGGAACTGATATAGAGGTAGTACTCGGAGATGACAATGTTGTTAGAGTAGTCGGTGTGGGGACATTGACATTTGATAGGGAACCCAAACCTCCCTTGAAGGTGTCAGATGTTCTATATGTGCCAGGGATGAGGAAGAACCTCATATCCATCTCATCATTGGAGGACAGAGGATATGAGATATTGTTCAGTAGAGGATAGGTGCTTATATATCCCAGGGGCGCTCCAGCTGAGTCAGCTAGAGTGATTGGTGTACGCCATGCAAAGGTGTACAAGTTTGCATTTCAACCCCTTTTGGCATTGAGCAGTAGTACCGACAACAAAGCTAGTAGTTCAGAGCTGTGTGAGATTTTGCACCGCAGGATGGGGCACATGTATCATGGGGCCTTGAGGACTTTGCGGGAGATCACTACAAGTGTGCCAGATTTCAACACTGATTACATTGATACATGCAGAGGATGTGCGATGGGAAAGTTTGCCAAATCCCCTTTTCCCAGCAGTGACAGCAAATTGACTGGGATACTTCATTTGATTCATTCCGATGTGAGCGATCGAATGCCTCATGTTTCCTTGAGTGGATATGAGTATTATGTTTTATTCATTGATGATCACTCCAGGAAGACCTGGATTGATTTCTTGAAGACCAAGAGTGAGGTCTTCAAGCGGTTTCAAGAGTTTAGAGCTCTTGTGGAGATTCAGACAGGTCGGAAGATCAAGTACCTGAGGTCGGACAATGGAGAGGAGTACACCCTTAGTGAGTTTGTTGATTATTGTGCGGAGGCAGGCATTAGGAGGGAGTTCACAATTCCTTACAACCCCCAGCAGAACGTGGTTGCGGAGAGGAAGAACAGATCCATCGTTTGGGTTGCCAAAGCCATGTTACATGATCAAGGGTTACCATTGTTTTTGTGAGTAGAGGCCTTTAACACTGCTGTATATTTGCAGAATAGGAGTCCGCATCGTGCCTTGGGGCATGTGACTTTGGAGGAGGCTTTTTCTGGGAAGAAGCCTGATGTTGGTCATTTTCGTATCTTTGGGTGTATTGCATACTCCTACGTACTTAAGGAGAAGAGGACCAAGCTAGAGCCCACCGCAGAGAAGGGTATCTTTGTGGGCTACAGTGAGACCTCGAAAGCCTTTCAGATTTATATTCCCACACAGAGGAGAGTTGTTGTCAGGTGGGATGTGAAATTCGAGGAGGACAGGGCTTTCAGGAGGTCACGGGAGTTAGAGTATCTGGATCGGCTAGACCCTCGGGAGCAACTGAGTCAGCCATAGGGATCCAGTGGGCAGGGATCAGGAGGATTCAGAGGTACATTGATTACGGTGTCAGGTCCATCAGTGAACAGTGGCTCGCAGAGTCAGAGGGGTGGTGCTTCGGGCAGCATGCAGAGCAGTTCATTAGGGAGTCCATTGATGGATAGTTCACACGGTACTTCAACATCTACAGGTTCAGGACCACGCAGGATGATAGCAAACAGACAGTCAGGAATTCAGGCTCATGATGAGGAGGAGTTTCATTCTCCAGTGGGAGAAGTGTGCTCAGGGAAGAGGAAGCCCAAGTGGCTTCAGGATACCTTGAGAGAGGCCACATTTGTTGCTAGGCCAAAGAGGCTAGTCAGAGAGAGCAGACCACCTGAGAGGTTCTGTAGCTATATGGCAATGGTTGCCAACATCGTTGACTGTGAGCCTTCTAGCTATGAGGAGGCTGCTAGCTAGTAGGTTTGGAGAGAGGCCATGCAGGAGGAGTATTCTTCTATCATAAGAATGATGTTTGGGAGGTGGTTCCGAGGCCTGAAGGCAAACCCGTGGTTACTTCCAGATGGCTTTACAAGGTAAAGCATGCTGCAGATGGCAGCATTGAGAAATTCAAGGTAAGGTTTGTGGCTAAAGGGTTCTCCCAGGTAGAGGGAGTAGATTATGAGGAGACCATCGCTCCCTTGGCTCGATATACTTTGATTCGCTCCATCATATCGATAGCAACAGAGATGGGTTGGAAGATCCATCAGATGGATGTGAAGACCGCATTTCTCAATGGCTTCATACAGGAGGAGGTGTACATTGAGCAGCCATAGGGCTTTGAGGTGCATGGGAAGGAGTCCCATGTGTGTAGACTGAAGAAGGCCCTTTATGGCCTGAAGCAAGCTCCTAGAGCTTGGTACTCTAGGATAGATACATACTTGTAGGAGATGGGTTTCACAAAGAGTGAGGCAGATCTGAACCTATACTTTATTGTGATATGTGAGGAGCCTCTCATTCTCGTGCTATATGTGGATGACTTGGTCATTACAGGTGCAAAGAGACTCATAGAGAGCTGCAAGAGAGATCTTGCATCGGAGTTCGAGATGAAGGACATTGGCTTGATGCATTACTTTTTGGGTTTGGAGGTGTGGCAGGAGGAGGGGCAATTCTTCCTGGGACAGGGGAAGTATAGTGTGGACATCCTTGACAGATTCCACATGGAGGATTGTAGACCCATGTCGACACCGATGATCACCAACTGGAAGAAGCTTCACGCTTCAGATTCCGAGTTTGTGGATCCCACATTGTATAGATACATGATTGGTTCCTTGATGTATTTGGTCAACACTAGACTAGATATATGTTTTGCAGTCAACACGATGAGCCAATTCATGTGTGAGCCCAGGAGGGTGCACTGGGTTGCCGCAAAACACATTTTGCGGTACTTGCAGGGGACAATGGATTATGGTCTGGATTATAGGCAGGGGGATGGAGTGAGATTGGCAGGTTACACTGATTCTGATTGGGCAGGTTGTGCTTTTGATAGGAAGAGCACTTCAGGGTGCTGTTTTGGGTTGGGTTCGGCAGTGGTGTCGTGGTTTAGTCGAAAGCAGCAGCCAGTAGCATTGAGTTTAGCGGAAGCAGAGTACATGGCAGCTAGTCTAGCTAGTTGTGAGAACATCTGGATTCGAAAGATGTTGTTTGGCTTATTTGGTCAGTCGTTGAGACCTTCAGTGATATACTGTGATAATCAGAGTTTCATTAAACTCACGGAGAATCTAGTATTTCATGACAGGGCAAAGCATATCGACATCATATATCACTTCATCAGAGACTATGTTCAGAAGGGAGATGTGAAGCTCGAGTATATTCCCATTGATGAGCAGGTTGCAGATATTCTTACCAAAGCCTTACCACAGGGCAAGCATGTCTACTTTAGAGACAAGATGGGTGTGGTGAGGAACACCTTCCTTGGTAAGAGGGAGTGTTGAAATTTGGTTACCGAAGGACAGGTGGTTTCCTAAGGCCTTGTTCTTTGGCCTAGGGAAAAGTGTCCAAAAGAATTTAATTTTTCTCCTAAAGTGACTTTATATAGTTATAAAGTCAAATCTAATTTAAAAGTGACTTTAAGTGATAAAGTTACTAAGTCCAATTTTAAAGTGACTTCAATAAAGTCAATGTGAAATTAGAAAGTGAAAAAATGACTTTGGAAATAAATGACTAAGAGGGTCTTTATTAAAGTGGGGTGAATTAAAAAAATAGAAAGTGAGATTTAAATGAGCATTTAATCTCAGCCCTAGATCTAAAGCTATCTCAGCCATTGAATTTAGGGATTCCCCTAAAGTCACTTAGGGTTAGGTTAAAAGAGGAAAATGAGAGAAAAGATCATTCATTCTTTCATGAGCAGATTGAGATAAGGAGAAGAAGAGAGCAAAGGAGATTTCTGAGCAGTGAGGAGAAGGAGAACATAACCTTGGCACACATATCGAGGCAACACTTCAGCAAATTTGTACAACAAGGAGAGGCACACAGTTCAAGGCAGTTTGGGCACGAGTTTCAAGGAAAAAACGTACATCAGCTTGGGCACGTATTCCAAGGAGGTCGTACAACAGTTTTGGCACAGATTTCAAGGAGCAGTTTGCTAGTTTGTGAGGCACGATTTTCAAGACAATATGTACAGTGAGTTGCTGTCCTTGTGCACAGAAATTGAGGCAGAAAACCGTACAACATTTATCGTTGTTTCTTTGCATGCAGTTTGACGAGGCCGTACAACATCATTTATTGCTGTTTGCATGCTTTGCAAGGAGGCTGTACAACAACATTTAATGAAAATAAGGGCAAAGAAAATAAAAAAACTTGTACTTCTTTCGAAATTATGGGACTTTAAGACCTCATAAATTTAATTTTGAAATGTTTTACTAAGATATGATGTTTTTTTTTCCAGACCGCACATAAGAACCTGTAACACACCAAACTAGGAAAAACTCAAGGTTGCTATAAACTAGGGTTTTAAGGGTGCAAATTGTAGCAAAACTAAAGTTTACAACAACAGATTTGGCTGTTAAATATTTATCAAACTTACATGAAATGAAGGTTAAATTAAAACAAATTAGGGATAAATTTACAACAAATTTTGATGTTTAGAATATGTTAAAATTGTCAACTAGGGCCAAATTCCACTCTGTACATGTCTTTTGAAGAAGATAATCATGGCATTGAATTCCTCTTTGCGAGAGGACCAAAATTGACCTAAATATCGTCAAATTTGGATAAGGAGAAATGGGTTTTTGAATTTATGTCCTCTCACATGTAAATTATCAACGTCGACCTCACCTCTATGTCGGCTCATCAAGCCCAATTGTCACGTCTCTTGACCCCCATTGAATTGTATATATAGAGGTGCCTTCTACATTATTTTTCAAACATCCATATTTCATTATTCTCTCTGAAACAACCGCAGAAGAAGAAGATCTCCAACAAATGTTATTAGGGCAAGGTTGGGATTTGTTTTGGGTTGAATTCCTCAGGCAGAAGGTCGAGCTCAGTATGGAGAAAGTCTGGGCTTATTTGTGGCTCATTTATCGTCAACTTCAGGACCGAGTTAGAGGAAACTTGAGGCAAGGAGGACGAGCATCTTTTTGTGTGCATATTTGTTGTAAAAGGGAGTCGCAGATCTAGGGCAGTTTGAGCGAAGGCTTGAAGGATTATTTGGGGCTGCTTCTTCTGTGATTAATTGCGGCTTCCTTATCAGAATAGGATGCTCGACTGAAGGTGAGTTTAGGGTCTATTTTTATGCGTTTTTATACTCTGAGTTGGGTTGTAGGAAATGCTACTACAACATCTAGTTGGAAGTACTTGTGGAGAGACCTAATGGCCTAATTTGAGTCTTCTTCCTCAGCCATAGTCAAGGAGAGAAGGCCATAGTATAAACAGAGGTTGTTACTCTTGTTTGTAGGCAAATTCATGATACTGTTGGGTCAGAGCAGCTGTAGTGTGCCTTAACAAGGATCCTCAAGTCCTTGTTCATTGTTGGATGTCTGGAAGAGGTCAGCTGTAGGAGCAGCTCATTGGGAAGGATGATCAGTGACTTTTCCGAATCCTAACCAGGCTGTAAGCTATGCCAACCTTACAAAACAGTGTTTTGGCAAGCCTATTTTGATTATATTATTGTACTCTCTCTCTGCTAAACATTTGATAATAATGATAAGAAGAATTGATCAAGGGTTTTCCCCATCTTAGGTTTTTTCCCTGGCTTGAGCCATATCATTGTGTGTTCTTGTCTTGGCTTGTCTTTTGCATTTACATTTAATGTTCTTTCATTAGTTACTGTCATATGGTGATGGTTAAAGTGATTACTTATGGTCATTGATAATGGGCTAATGAAGTAACTAACCTAAGCAATGAACATTTTAACTCAAAATTAACATGGTATCATAGCTCAGGTGAAGGCAAGCCCAAGCAAGAAGAAAGCTTTCACCAAGAGAAGATTGCTGGCAAATTTCCATGGTCTCCTCGTGAAAATCTGAAGGTCCTAGCAAGGTTTCAGCTCATCAATAGTCAAAAGGATTTTTGGTATTGTTTTCTTTGCTGGTGTTTCCAAGCTCTTTTTGATCTCTAATATGGTTGACATTTTGATTTGATCTTTGTTCCTTGTTCCAAGCGTATTTTTGCAGCAAGACTATGAATTTTGGAGGTTTTCTATGACATGAAATTTTAATTCTTTGAATTCTCTGTGACTCTTGAGGTATAGTGCGGATTGTTGTCTAAGATTTGTATGGTTTTTTTGGCTTCCAAGTTGGTGTTAAGTCTTCCTACGTTGATCTTCTAAGGCCTATAGCATATGTGGCAGATGCTCATAAATATTTTTCAGCCCATTACAAAATCCTTGTCATCTCTTTTTGAAGCTTCATTTGTGATAATCTTAAGCCTCAAATTTGAGCCCAATTCGAGGAAGTACTTCTCTGACTTATTAAGGCATTTATTAAAGTCTCGTTGGATGTTTTTGAGTGAAATTTGGGGCAACTTTTGTTCACCTTTGAGGATTGTCTCATAGTATTAAAAACCGGAACCGATGGACCTAATGAACCGGTAACTGGACCGGAACCGGTCTAACCGGTACTGGTCAGGTCTAAATGAACCGGTTTTTAAAAAAATACATTAAATAATCATTTTTTAATAAAAAAAACTATATTTAAGATTTGCAACCATGATTCCAAGCCAATAGAGACAAAATATGCAAAGTTTGCTCATTTATATACCATGCAAAGGTGAATATATCAAAATGGCACCGAGTGCAATACATATCATTGAAAAATACATAAGCAATGAGGCTCCAAATGGCCCATAAAGTCCAAAAACAATGCTAAAAGCTATGAGGCCATTGCCCTAATACAAGACTACACATGAATCATGATCAATCATCAAATTCATCACCACTACTAGACACAGGATCAACATCGACAGCTGCATAGACATCATTTGGATCAGAGTCTGAGGATGCCTCAGCCTCAGGCTCATCTGCAACCTGAATACCATTGCCACCAATAACAATAGAAGTGGACTTAATGGAAGCACGAGTTACTCGAGCTGCATGACTAGTGCCTTCCATTAGTTGTTTGCCTTTCCTTGATGCGCCACCAAATCTGCTTCAAATTCACCCCTCGCTAATGCTGCATCAAAATCAAAATCTGCCTCAAACACTGGATCTTTAGTTTCCTCTAGTCATTCTGATGTTGGATCAATATCATCCCAATACAATGGGATCTAGATCAGGTGTTTTGTTCATTAGTTGGTTCCGCCTCAAGCGAAGGTTGTATTGCATAAACACAAGATCATTTAACCGTTTCTGTTCCAAACAATTTCTCTTCTTTGTGTGTATGTGCTCAAAAACAGACCAATTGCGCTCACAACCTGAAGCACTACAAGTTTGGTTGAGGGTTCTAATTGCAAACTTTTGCAATTGAGGACATTGGCCGCCAAATAACTCCCACCAATGTGCTGTAAATAGAAAGACATTAATTAGTAACATAGTTCATTTCATTACTTATTTACAAACAATTTAACTTGAAAAGAAAAACAAATTAGAATTGCTTACCTGGTTGATCCACATCTCTTGCCATTTTCGCCAAGTTCTTTCCAAAGGTACCAACTGGCATATTGAAAAGAGTAAGTTGTTTATGTGTTTCCAAAAAGGTCTGCATGGATAGGGACCATGCGCTCCAAGCAATCCAGATTTGACCTCCCCATCGTGTTGATCTCCTAGTCGATACTTTGGGTTCAAAAAATACCCAGCTGCATGTATAGGACGATGGAGTTGATTGTTCCAGCTGTTATCAATGATCTCCCATATCCGACCATATTTAGCTAACTTGTCCCTGTAAACTGCCCGTATCTGCTCCTTTGCATGATCCATAGCCTCATAAATGTATCCCATTGCCATATTTTCCCCATCCACCATCCTTAGCACCTTAACAAGGGGATCAATAATTTTTACCAGCTCTGAAGACCTTTTCAAAAAATAATTGTCAAAGACTTTCTTTTTGGTGTCTTTTCCATCTTGTCTACGAGCCCACTGGGATTCAGTCCAATCATTAGAAGAAAACATTTTCTGTAGGTTTTTCTGTTGAGAATTGAGACATTGCAACGTGAGGAAGTGAGTTGCAAATCTCGTAATGGCAGGCCTAACAAGCTCTTTGCCTCTAGTGTTTTTCCTCATTAGACTCAATACCCATGAGTGGTTGTAAATGTATTTTGTAATGCACTTGCCATGCTCTACAATGTTTTTTACCCACTCCACTTTGCCTATGTCCTCAAGCATGAGGTCTATGCAATGTGCAGCACATGGAGTCCAAAAGATGGTATTATACTTGGACTCAAGCATCTTTCCAACAAGAATATAGTTTGAGGCATTATTTGTGATGACCTGCACAACATTCTGCTCCCCCACTTCTTGAATAATCTCATCCAAAAGCTCAAATAGAAGGGTTGCATCCTTCAACCTATCAGATGCATCAGCTGATCTCAAAAACATTGTTCCTTGAGGGCAAGAAACAAGGAAGTTAATGATAGTGCAGTTCTTTCCATCGGTTCATCCATATGACATGATGGAACAACTTGTTTTGAGCCATGACTCTTTATAGTCAGCAAAATACTCATCAATATTACAAATCTCTTGTTGCAAAAGAGATCCCCTCAAGTCATGCACAGTAGGGCCTTTGAAGCCCTTTCCTGTAGCTAAAACAGAGTCCCACATAGATTGGGAATAAGGTGAGCGAGCAACATTAAATGGGATATCTGCATCATACCACCATCAAGCAATATACTGATAAGAAGTTTCTTTGCATTGTTTTTTCCAATGTTGATCCAAAGTGGGTTGACGACTTGGCTGGGAGGAAGTGGCTGTGGGATTAGCAGTGGATGAGAAATAACTCTGGATGTTGGGTCTCTTTGTTGGTTTTGATTTTTGGCCACCATGAGGAACATAGTGAAAGGGGTCATTGGTGGAAGGGATAAAAGTGGAGTCTTAAATCTCATAATCATCATACCCACTCTGTCTAAAATTTTCTATTAGTTCCTTCTTCCTTGCAATTTCATCTTGGATGGCCTTCTCCCTAGCTGTAGTCTCCTCAAACTTTTCAAACTTGGCAAGGTATTCTACCCTATTCAGACTTATCACTTCATTAGGTGCATCACATGGCTTTACTTGGCCTCTTATCCCAACCAAGTGTTGTTTCAATCTAAGAATACCCCCACCTCCAATACATTTTTCACAAAACTTGCATATCATCTTTCCATCAACCACATCACAGTGGGCCCATGCACTGTCCTTGGTTTTTGGAGCCTTCTTGACTTGAAATAATTGAGATTTGGAAATAAATCTGCCATTTAAAAAAAATTGCAGCTAAGATAAATGAACAACCAAGGCTAAATTTACGAAACAAAATGCACATTCAAACATACAAAATTTGATAGCATAGGACTAGAGATTTGAGAGCAATAGCGTAGCAAAACACAGGAGAAAATAAATACATGAGCAACAATGAAATGATGGATTTTTCAAGTGAAAATCCTTACCTAGCAATGCAAACTAGCTTCCTTAGCGTCCCCTTGAAGATGCCAACTCTACTGACAGCTCCAAACTATCTCCGAGATAGCTCCAACTCCAACTCCAAGCCTCCAAGATCACTGCTCCAGTAAACACTCAACGCTCCCCAAGCTCTCAATCAAACTCACAAGCTGCAAATGAGATGGTGTGAGACAAAGGAGAGGCTGTCCCTGCTTATAAAACATTGGGGAGGGTGTTTTTGGAGGGAAACAACCCTCCCCTACCCTCCAAATCAGCCCTAAACCTCCTTGCTGGCCATGCGTGGGTCCCTACAGCAAGATAGGTGCTGACTGGCCGGTTGGCTGGTTCTGTCCTTAACCGGCTGGTCAATATCGGTTAATCGGACTTTTCATGCGAGAGGGAGGGGTTGACCAGGTTTTTCAACCGGTTTGGACCGGCCAAGGGTTTGACCGACTGGTTTGACCAGTTTTTGGTTTGAACCGGCCATTTTTTAATACTATGGACTGTTTGCGTGAACAATCATATCACATCTATTATTCTTGTGATCTTCTATATTAGTGTAAAGTCATCACTTAAGTCTTAGCCTTGGGTGTCACAATTTAGAGCATGGAAGCATAACATCGTATAGCAGCATAAGCCCTATTTGTGACATCAAAGTTGCATCCGAATCTAGGATTCATATATTGTGCCAATTCTGAAAGTCTATCTGAAGTAGTCACAAGAAGTCTCTGCCAAGATATTCGTTCACTGATATGACATAGTTTGAAGAAAGGCTCAGTGATATTTTTTTTGCTTCAGGATCTCAGTATAACATCTGTGTTTCACCTTGCTCTTGATGTACCTATGAGCGATGATAATGGCATCAGAAAAACTTCAAGCATAGCTATATTTTTACGATGACAACTCTATATCAACTTCTACTCTATTCTGTGGCTCATCTCCATGAATCTCTATAGTGGCGTAACAATGTCTCATTATATCTTCACATTGGCTTGATATAATAAGTCTTGCTCAAATTCGGTGGATCGATTCTTTGCTTGAGACTTGCATGATTAAGTCCTCTGACTATGCCCAGTCAAAATCAAGATACTTGCAGTCAAAGGCAAATAATAATAATAACAAATCCTCTCATAATATGGAGGGCCATTTGATCATCTGTGCAGATCTTTTACCATTTAAGGAGACTTCTTAACGCCTCGTCAAGCCTATTTTGCAATCAAATTCAAGTATGGGTGATATAAGATAATCACCCTTCTTCTTCTTCTTCTTCTAGGGTTTTTATCATTGGGCGAAGCAATTTAGGGTTTAGTTCATAAGATATCTATTCATTGGCTAAAGAAGATGGTGTTAAGATATGCTCCTCTTTGTGAATCACCAGCTTCCAATGACCCCAGAAGGTAATAAGCAGTTTGAATCTGTGTTCAGCAGAGTTGAGACGAGATGCAGAGATGGCACATAATGACAGGATGGCATGATAATAAATAGAATGGCAGGTGGAATTCTCCTTAGTTGAGAGGGAGTGTTAAAATTGGCAACTACGGCCAAATTCCACTCTGGACATGTCTTTTGAAGATAATTATGGCATTGAATTCCTGTTTTCGAGAGGACCAAAATCAACCTAAAGATCTTCAAAATTGGATAAGGAGAAATGGGTTTTTGAATTTATGTTCTCTCACATGTAAATTATCAATGTCGACCTCACCTATATGTCGGCTCATCAAGACCAATGGTCACGTCTCTTGACCCCCATTGAATCGTATATATAGAGGTGCCTTTTACCTCATTTTACACACATCCATATCTCATTATTCTCTTTGAAATAGCCGCAGAAGAAGAAGATTTCCAGCGAAGGTTATTAGGGCAAGGTTGGTATCTGTTTTGGGCTGAATTCCTTAGGCAGGAGGTCGAGGTCAGTATGGAGAAAGTCTGGGCTTATCTGTGGCTCAGTTATCATCAACTTTAGAGCCGAGTTAGAGGCAACTTGAGGCAAGGAGGATGAGCATCTTCTTGTGTGCAAATTTGTTGTAAAAGGAAGCCACAAACCTAGGGAAGTTTGAGCGAAGGCTTGAAGTATTATTTGGGCTTGCTTCTTCTGTGATTAAGTGTTGCTTCCTTATCAGAGCATGCCGCTAGACTAAAGGTGAGTTTGGGTTGAGTGAGGATTGGAATGATGATGAATACTCTTGTGAGAGATGTGTGATTGGTCTTATTATGACAAGTCAACCCAGGAGTGCAAAGGAGAAGTGCATGGTCGTATAGAACAAATCTTTATATCAACCTCTATCAGCATAAATACTTTGAAGACAAAAACATATTCTGTGATTTCTTGATCACAAGGAGCAAAAGATTCTGATTTTGGCACCTTGGTTACATTATGCCAGAATATTATGAAGGATAGTTTTATAGACATAGATGTCTGAATGAGAAAGGCTCTTCCTTATCATGGATTGAGTAAATTGATACGCTGGTAACAATCATCTAGTTATTAAGGATCATTCAGCTGTGTTGAAGATCCTCAAAAGGATCTTATTTGACATGAAGCTTCCTAATCATATTAGAAGCCCATGTGGTTTTTTCCTTTCCCTACATGTGGTTGTGAGCAGGATGTGATATATTCTTTCCCTACTAATGTTCTTGCGTCATCCTACCCATGTTGTCCGGGACACATGGGAAGTACCTCTCATCTGGCCAATGAGTTGGGAAAAGTAGTTTGGGACCATGGCACTACCGATGGACACATCGTGTAGTGCTGTACTCCCTATGTCTAGGATGAATGATGTTCAACAAACTTGATCACTTGGGATCAAGTTTGATTGCGGTTTTACATTTGGTTATGTGGATTGACTTTAGTCAGTGGAGAGTGGCAAGGTCTTGTGATTCACTCTCGATCAATTCTTCTTCATTATTTATATCAGTGTTCAGTAGAGTTGAGAAGAGATGCAAAGATGGTGCATAATGACAGGATGCCATGATATTAAATGGATTGGCAGGTTGAATTCTCCCTAGTTGAGAGGGAGTGTTAAAATGGTAACTAGGGCCAAATTCCACTCTTGACATGTCTTTTGAAGAATATAATTATGGCATTGAATTCCTATTTTCGAGAGGACCAAAATCGACCTAAAGATCGTCAAATTTGGATAAGGAGAATTGGGTTTTTGAATTTATGTTCTCTCACATGTAATTATCAAGGTCGACCTCACCTCTATGTTGGCTCTTCAAGCCCAATGGTCACGTCTCTTGACCCCCATCAAATTGTATATATAGAGGTGCCTTCTACCTCATTTTACACATATCCGTGTCTCATTATTCTCTCTAAAATGGCCGCAGAAGAAGAAGATAACGACTGGTGCCTTATCAATCTAGTGTAAATGGAGTTTAGGATACGAACCAATCTTGGTTTTCTTTTGTAGTGTTTCCAAATCTAAGCAAACAAACTAGGACAAATAAACTTACTTTAGTGTTTGCAATTTAGGTTTTCAATTTTTCGGATGGTTAAGGGAAAGGAAAACCTATCTTTGTTCCTTAAATACTTGGAGGAAGGGTTGAGCTCAATATGGGATGATGAAACAAATACTAGCACAAAAACATACATCCTATGGAACATTATACCAAGATAAAGCAAATAAACCAACTTACTTCACCATACAACATCCAAGATCCACCATAAACATCCAAGAAAAGAGATCACATCACATCCAAGATCCACCCAAGACAAGTTGGTCTACTAGGCCTCCATTGTGCACTAGAGATAATAGGTCACTATGAGCAAGCATAATGATCTGAATGTGACAACGATTCAAGGGAAATTGAATCCCCTTTATTTATATGAGAAACCAAGGCGATTTGCCCTAAATTAGAACAAAAGTCCTAAAAATACATCAAATCCATGATACAAGGTGGATAGGTCACAAATAGACAACCAAAGATAGTTAAATGAATGAAATAACAAAAAATTGATCCTCAATTTGCCCACACGTGTGAGTCTAATCTTTAATTTCCTCCAAAGATGATGTCAACATCAATAGGATGTAATGAACTAGGGCAATTTTTCGACTAGGGTTCCTAGTATATCAAAATACCACACAACAACATTATATATATATCAAAAAATTTCACAATAACAATGCACATTCATCTGATTTTAGCTAGGGTTTCTTCAATATAACAAGTAGATTAAATGTCAACCGTGCAAATTAATTCAACAGAGAAACTTTATTCTTCTACACATTTCTTCAAATTTCGGTAGAGATAGAATAATACTGTAGATAGTAGATGTTACAACACATCATTGTTTCATATTAGTCACTAATTAATGGGACCATTACACAAAAAATCTAGTTGATACGAGTGCAACATAATTAAAACTAATTATAGTTCACTCACTGGACTGACATCGCCTTTTGCTATGTGACTTCAGCACCTTACCTGGGCAATGCCACTTTCCAAAATATTTCTGTTGACTTCCTTGGTAGACGTCGCTCACTAAATCATACAATGTGTAGGTTGGGACCTTTCTATCCCTTTGCCACCGCAGCGGGTCGCTGTAATTGTCGCGCGATTCTATGTAACCGCTTGATAGACTTTGCATCTACTTAATTTTTATTCCTCATTGTTCGTTGTCTGACCGCCGTTCAAACCCTTCGCATGTATTGCAACTACTATCTACAAATTCGTTCTTCATGGGCGCCTACAATATAAATCACCTTTTTGACGCTATTTTAAGTTGGAGAAGTTGACAAACACACAACAATATAGTCGTGCTGCCCTAATCCGTGATGCCACTTTTAATGTGACTCTTCTCTTGCAATTTTCGTGCCCTAAATAGGTTTTCGTAGCCCTTGATACAAACTGTTGCGCTTAGATTCTTTAATGCCAACTTCAGGGGGAATTTGAGGAATCCTTCAGGAGCATATCTCTCTGTCTTGGAAATCTAGGTTGTTGGATCTTTGACCAGAGCTTGGATTTGCTATAGGAACCACACAATTATAGATTCCACATCTATTATAGGGCTCAGATTTGCTATAGGAATCCACGAACTACCCCAGAGGTTAACCACGACCTTTAAGGGGCTTGGAACACCTTCCGAGCCATTCTAGAAATCCCGAGTCTGTCACAAAACCTACTCCAGGAACTTTAGACTACCTCAAAATGGTGATAATCTCACAAGTTTCCCTCGAGTTAATCTGCCTTCGGAGTAATGTCTCTTTTTCATAGAGCAACTCGTATGAACTTAGATTGGGACTGCTCCAAGCTCGTTTAACTTTATAAGAGGACTCAAATTATCTTGCTTCAACCACTGCCTCATAAAGAATTATTTTGTCTTTAAGATCTTCCTTAGACTAGAACTTCTTCACAGATTTGTCCCAGAATAAAGTAGAAAAATAGGATAAATAAAGAAAAAAAAGGTTCATCAACTAGGGTGGAATCTTTCACCACCGAAATTGATAGGAGAAAAGGGGTCTTAAAACCCTCAAAGCCTCAAGCTCAAAGAAAACAGAGACAAATGATCCAATCCAGTGATGCTCTAAATGAATCTAGCCCTCTTGTATTTATAGATTTCTTTGAAGACGAACTACCCCAAAGGTTAACCACGACCTTTAGGGGGCTTTGAACGCCTTCCGAACCATTGCAGAAATCTCGAGTTTGTCACATAATTGCTCCAGGAACTTCAGATTGCCTCAGAATGGTGATAATCTCACAAGTTTCTCTCGGGTTGATTCGTTTTGACCCTGGTTACGTTTCAGGAAACTCGTTTGCCTTAGGAGTAATGTCTCTTTTTCATAGAGCAACTCGTATGGCCTTAGTTCGGGACTACTCCAAGCTTGTTTGATTTCATAAGAGCACTTAAACTATCTTGCTTCAACTACTGCCTCAGAAAGAATTAGTTTGACTTTAAGGTCTTCCTTAGACTAGAACTTCCACAATTCTGTACCCGAACATAGTAGAAAAATAGGATAAATAAAGAAAAAAATAAGCTGATCAACTAGGGTGGAATCTTTCACCACCGAAATTGATAGGAGAAAAGGGGTCTTAAAACCCTCAAAGCCTCAGGCTCAAAGAAAACAAAGACAAATGATCCAATCTAGTGATGCTCTAAATGAATCTGTTGAGCTCAGCTATGGTGAACACACACAAATAGGAAAGAATAGAAAAGATAGGGAAAGATATGCATGAGTTGCATTATAATTAACAAAGATGCATATATATAATACATTAGGTGACCCTTGGTTTCCCATCCCAAGTGGTCTCTTGGACTCCTTTTTTCCATTCGCCTTCTACACCTACCCATTGAGGATTAGGTGTCCATCATTACCCCCCTTAATCCGAAGGGGTATGTGTGAGTCCAAGAAGAGAGCTGTAATAAAAATATGCAAAGTATGCATGGCAATGTTGGCATAAAGAGGTGGTTTAAGGATGACCTGTTAAATTTGGACAACTAGGTCCAAACTCCATATTAAGATGCTCAGATTAAGAGGCTAATATTTTTGTTGGATTCCTCTTTCTGAGAGGTGTAAAATCCATATAAAATATGTCTTAATCCGATGAGCAGAACTTATATTTTGAATTTATTATTTTTAATAAATTATATGTGCAAGGTCGGCCAGTTTTGTAATGTAGGCTCGGATGCCCAACAGATGTGTCACACACCCTCATGATGGATATATATACAAGAAAAGTTGGAGAGATTTTCATCATCATCACAACTCACATCTTCCTCTCTCATCAAGGAGTACGAGCTACCAAGAAGGACAAATTTAATCCACACGTGTGAAGGACGAAGAGGACAAACTGTACGGTCAAGCTGAAGTACGGATTTGCTGCTGCTAGGGTTTCGCAGTAACTTTGACCAGCGTTGACTTTGGTCAACGCTTGGTCCAAACAAGCCGAAAATTGGTGGAAGGTTCGATTTATGAAGGCCGTACTACCTGGCACAAAAATCGAGGTCAAAGGGTTGACCGTTTTGCTGCTGCGTTGACTTTTAGCTTGCTGTCCCTGCATTGACTTTTCAGGACAGCGTTGACTTTTGCAGAGTTGACTTGGGTTGACTCATCTACTGGTTGGAGGGTTGTTGTGACACATGCTGGGCTGGCTGACCAAAGGAGACTTTGCTGGTTGAAGCATCCTGTTGACCGCCGAAACTAATACACACATTTTTCCTGTTTCTGATTTGTCTTCTGTAAGATCTACTTATATGTTCTATCTGCATTTTGCTTACCTACTTGTATGATTGCTGAAATAAAAGTGAAATTGCTTCTAGCATAGAACATCTACAAAACTTTACATGGTATCGGAGCTGAGGTGAAGACAAACTCAACTATAGCAATCATCATCGTGGAAATGGGTTCCACTAGTCTTGAATTCAAGGAGAATGACAAGCTGACCGGAAGTGATGACTTCCATCCCTGGAAGATGATATTAGATCTCAAATTAGAAGATCATGATCTCCTGGATCATGTGACAGGGAGGATTCAAGAACTTCCATCCAATGCCTCTGTTGCTGTTAGAAACAAGTATAAGAAGGGAGAAATCAAAGCAAAGCTGCTGATCAGGGAATCCATAAATAAGAGTCTGGTTGCCTACATATCTGAACTAGGCACATCCAAGGAGATGTATGACAAATTGATACTTATGTTTCAGGTAAATAATGTGAACCAAGTGCTATTCCTCAAGAACAAGTTGAAGAATATGAAGAAGGGCCGAGATGAGTCTGTTCAAACTTTCTTTCTGAAGTTGACCGAAACCAGGAACCATCTGCTAGCTATTGGGGAGATAATAGCCGATCGTGAGATGGTTCTCATCGCACTTGGAGGACTTCCATATGAATGGCAAGTATTCACAACTACTATCCTCAACAATAATACCATTCCTAACTTTGATGAGCTTCTGTCAAGATGTATGCAAGAAGAAACAAGGATGAAGGAATTTGATAATGAAAGAAATGCTGCCTATGGTGCTCAGTCCCGAAAGAAGAACTCTGGTGGTTCTAAGGACAAAAGAAGGACAAAGACTCAAGAGAAGAAGGGTAAATGTTTCACCTGCCATAGGCCCGGACACTATGCTAGAGAATGCCCCTTCAAGGAGGATTCTCCCGATAGTGACGATAACAACAACAACCGAAGGAATGGGAATCAAAGAAATGACAAATCCAAAGGAAAGAGGAAGGCTCACTTTGGAGGAAACAATCAACTTTCTAAGAGGTCCAGAAATACCAGGTATGAGGAGTCTAATGTTGTTGATAAAAGAAATGAGTATATTCTGGTATCTGCTCTCTCAGCTGCATCTCTGCCCGACACGGTGGATGTCTGGCTAATTGATAGTGGTGCCTCAAGACATATCACCGGATTCAAGGAAGCACTTTCTGACATGGTTGAAAGGGATACTAATCTAGAAATTATCCTTGGGGATAATGCCACTTATCCTGTAAAAGGGACCGGGACTGTGACCCTTCACTTGTCTCAAGGACAAGTCCTTCGTCTACAAGATGTACTCTATGTACCCAAATTGAAGAAGAACCTTGTGTCTGTATCTGCCATGGAAGACAAAGGATTCAATGTAACTTTCTCTGATGGAAAGGTGCTCATGTGGAAGAAGAGCTTCAAGGAAGCTATCTCAATTGGTTCTAGGGTTGGTACACTCTATTAGGTTGGAGGGAGTCCGTTGGGAGCTATGACTTGTGATACTATCCGACAAACCGAACTATGGCACCGTAGATTTGGAAAGCCCTTCCCGAAGCAAGGAAGGTGTATGTAAGGGATGTGCTGAAGAATATAACATAACAAGGGGACCTTCTTTCCCCTCAAGTGTCACAAAGACATCTGAGATATTGCAACTGGTCCATTCTGATCTTTTTGGTATGTTGCCTGTAACATCCCTGGGGGGATGTTCTTACTATATGACATTTACTGATGACTTCTCTCGCAAAACCTGGATCTTTTGAGGAAGCCATCAAGCATCAAGTCTGGAAGGATGCTATGCATGAAGAATATGAGTCTATTATGAAGAATGATGTCTGGGATGTGGTCCCGAGACCGAAGGACAACTCTGTTGTCACTGCGGAATGGCTCTACAAAATCAAACATGGATCTGATGGGAGTGCTGAAAAGTTTAAGGCAAGGTTTGTTGCCCGTGGCTTCTCTCAAAAGGAAGGAATTGACTATGACGATATATTTGCACCTGTGGCACGATATACCACCATCCGATCAATCATAGCCCTTGCTGCTATGCAAGGATGGAGTCTTCATCAGATGGATGTCAAGACCGCTTTTCTGCATGGTGCAATAAAGGAAGAGGTGTATGTAGAACAACCTCTGGGATTTGAAGTTCAGGATCGAGACACTTATGTCTGCAGGTTGAAGAAAGCCCTCTATGGGTTAAAGCAAGCACCCAGAGCTTGGTACGAAAGGATGGATAGTTACTTGATGAAGCTGGGCTTCACTCGAAGTAATGCTGATCCGAACCTTTACTTCAAGGTTGTGAAAGAGAAGCCTCTCATTCTAGTACTATATGTGGATGACCTCTTCCTGACTGGTGATGACCCTCTCATTCATCAATGTGAGAGGGAGCTTGCTGCTGAATTCGAGATGAAGGACCTAGGACTGATGCACTATTTACTAGGCCTGGAGGTCTGGCAGAGACCTGGAGAGATTTTCCTTTCTCAAGGAAAATATATTGTGAAGCTTCTGAAAAGATTTGGAATAGTGGACTGTAAGTCCGTGTCGACACCGATGGAACTCAACTTTAAGAAGTTGAGGAGCAACGTTGCTGGGCCCGTCCTACTGAGTATCGTGAACTCATAAGGACCCTGATGTTCTCAATGAACACTTGTTCGAACATATGTTGTGCAGTGAACACTTTGAGTCAACACATGGTTGATCATAACATTCACTAGGTTGGTGCCAAGAAACTCTTGAGATATCTCTGAGGCACGACAGACCATGGGCTGAGATACACTGTCAGGAGTATGACACTCCGTGGATATACTGATGCCGATTGGGCTGGCAGTGTGGTGGATCGCAAGAGCACATTTGGATGCTACTTCACATGAAGATCTGCTTCGGGCAGGAATCTAAAGTCGGCAGTCTTGAGCACCGCTGAGGCCAAATACATTGTAACATGTATGGCCTGTTGTGAAGTCACTTGGTTGCGAAAGTTCCTTGAGAGCTGTTCGAGCATGTGCTAGATGCCACCGTTATCCTTTGTGATAACCAGAGGGGGATTCATTTGTCATAGAATCCCGGGTTCCACGATTGATCCAAGCATGTTGATGGCTGGTACCACTTTATCTGGGATATGGTACAACGAGGCGCCGTAAGGCTCGATCATATAGGAACTGATGAGCAGGTCGCGGATATTCTCACAATGCCCTTGGGGAAGGTCATGTTCCTAACCTTCCGTGAGAATCTTGGAATCGGGGAAAGACCCTATGATGTGGGTCCTGTTGGACGATGAGCTCTGGGAGCTCTGGGGGGCTTTGGGGAGAGCTTCTTGGAGCTATGGGCAACCACAAGGCTAGGCTTTCCAACCTTGGTGGTGTGCTTGGACCCCACTGTTGTGATTTTGAGTTGGTTCACCTCTCATTTTCTGTGCCCCGTATGCATCCTACCCATTGAGTTCAGGGCTGATGGGAAGTACCTCTCATTTGGCCAATGAGGTGTGGAAAAGTTAGAGACTATTAGCAAAGACTGATGGACGCATCAGAGATTGCCGTACTCTCTATCTAGGATGGCACGGCCCAACCACTTGATCTGGGATCAAGATTTGTGAGGTCTGGGACCTCTGGACTGATTATGTCAGTCGGGGGATGATGTCTTTGTGACTAACCCACTTCTGTTCTGAAATAAAGAAGCCAGCAAAGCAAGTTTCGGCGGGATGACGCACGATGTTGATTGCACTAATAGATGGAGTTCTCCCTAGTTGAGAGGGAGTGTTAATTTTGGACAACTAGGTCCAAACTCCATATTAAGATGCTCAGATTAAGAGGCTAATATTTTTTGTTGGATTCCTCTTTCTGAGAGGTGTAAAATCCATATAAAATATGTCTTAATCCGATGAGCAGAACTTATATTTTGAATTTATTATTTTTAATAAATTATATGTGCAAGGTCGGCCAGTTTTGTAATGTAGGCTCGGATGCCCAACAGATGTGTCACACACCCTCATGATGGATATATATACTGGAAAAGTTGGAGAGATTTTAATCATCATCACAACTCACATCTTCCTCTCTCATCTAGGAATACGAGCTACCAAGAAGGACGAATTTAATCCACACGTGTGAAGGACGAAGAGGACAAACTGTACGGTCAAGCTGAAGTACGGATTTGCTGCTGCTAGGGTTTCGCAGTAACTTTGACCAGCGTAGACTTTGGTCAACGCTTGGTCCAAACAAGCTGAAAATTGGTGGAAGGTTCGATTTATGAAGGCCGTACTACCTGGCACAAAAATCGAGGTCAAAGGGTTGACCGTTTTGCTGCTGCGTTGACTTTTAGCTTGCTGCCCCTGCGTTGACTTTTCAGGACAGCGTTGACTTTTGCAGAGTTGACTTGGGTTGACTCATCTACTGGCTGGAGGGTTGTTGTGACACATGCTGGGCTGGCTGACCAAAGGAGACTTTGCTGGTTGAAGCATCCTGTTGACCGCCGAAACGAATACACACATTTTTCCTGTTTCTGATTTGTCTTCTGTAAGATCTACTTATATGTTCTATCTGCATTTTGCTTACCTACTTGTATGATTGCTGAAATAAAAGTGAAATTGCTTCTCTTCCAATTTTGGGAAGAAGCTGATGTCTTCAGCTAGAGGAACTGCTCCTCATATTTTGAAGAGGGAGACCTTCAACCTAGAAGAAGGGAGGTCTACAACCTGCGATGGTTTAAGGATGATCGGCAACTCTGGAATGCTTGATGCATTTCTCGAAACTCTACCAAAATTGGCAAGAAGTTGAAGTCTTCTGCTAGAGGAAGTGACCCGAATCCTTTGAAGAGGAAGAATATCAACCTCACATAAATGGTTTAAGGCTGACCACCAACCAAAGGCATGCTCATGGGCATCTGTGTCTCTTGCTACAATTCTGAATCTGGAATGTAGGTTGTGGCTCAAACTCGCTTGATGTGGCTTCGAAGCTTGTAGATGACCACCATTTCCCCCCTTGTCAGGTCCAAGGTGAGATGATGGCAAAATCTCAACTGCAAGATTGTTAAATATTCTAGAACAAGTTCTAACATATGACTTAAACATCTTCTTGGCTATTGATGCCCATTGCCGAGAAGCGATCCATCCAAGATGAATCTTTGTTCTTGCAGGAGGCTTGTTTCTGAAGCATCTCTGTGAAGAATGGGTGTGCTGACTACAGTGCTTGCATGGGTGAAGATCGAAACAATGATCTTTCATATGGCCAACTCGATCACAGTGTTAGCATTTTGCAATCTGTTGTTGCTGCTGTGGAAGAGGAGCAGGATCTGGAACAGCTGAAGGTGAGCTATCATGAAGAAATCTGACAATCTGAAATTTGATGGGCTTGGAGTAGTCCAGAATATGAAAGGACAACTCCTTGTCATATCCAAGATTTGTTCTATGTTTGTTATGGACAAGATCTTCCCAAGGTTTGATGATGGGCTTGGGAAGTGCGGGCTGGATGTTTGCTTTTGTATGCACATCTGCTCTTGTACTGGGCTCAATGATTTGAACAATTTCTCGTTGCTGATGAGAGTTTGTCTCCATGTTCTGAACACAAACAAGTTCATAATGACAACTCTTTTGCTGAAGCTCTGACTCAAGCTACAAAAATTCAATCTTGTCGAGTGCATCATGTAAACAAGTTGTAATATCAGATAGAAAATTCTTGCTTATTTTCAGTGTATCATAATTAGTGGAATGTATTAGAGTTTTAAGGAACTCTAATACCTCAGTAATTCTTGTCATTTTCTCTATCAAATAAGACTTCTCTATGAACAAAAGTTTCTCACAACAATCTTGATACAAAAGGAAAGCGCTCTTGTATAATATTTTGAACTTTTGAATAACATGCGCTGCTCACCAAATACAACCACGTTGCTACAAAGCTCATATGTTGCGCCAATAATGCACAAAACACTTTTAATACATGCAAAAGGGAAATAGGGAAATGTCCCCATTTAAAACTAGCCAAACCAGTCACTATCAATAACTCTTTACCAATCCCCTTTTTTTTCACTTATGAGCCATTAAACATTCCACCACTTATAATCCTCTTTAAAAACTCAACTCATATATTATACTCTCCACACCAACATGACCAACATCCCACCATACAAACATAATACCATCATGCTCATATCACTCCATTCAAATTTCAAGTTCTTGAAAAATGCATCCAAGCATATACACTCACTTAGCTCCAAGCATCAATACACTTGATATATGTGCAACCGTAGAAAAGGGGCTTCAAACGAATTTTAATAGCATACCTCAACACTCATATTTATGCCATGGACCATTGCATACAAAATACATGACCTTCATAACTCAACACATATGTTGCATACCATTCAATGCAGTCCTTGAAATATTGTTTGACCTATACCACAGCCAGTGAAATGCATTCATGGTCTCAGCATTCAACGCATAGATAAATAAATGTAGAGCGCAACTGCGGGGAGTTGAAAGGCCATTGAGGGAGGCAGTGGGTTGGAGTGGGCCGAGGGGAGAGTTGGGCTGTGTGGAAGGGCGGAGGGTCGAGAGAGGTGAGGTGGAGTAGCAGGAGCTGCGTATGGAGGGAGATGTGGGAGTGACGAAGTGAGGGAGGGGAGGTGAGCGAGAGGGTATAGTGGGAGGGAGCACGCGGGAGAGGGAGGAGTGCTGAGGGGTAGAGGTGAGGGGGAGTTGGCAGCATGTGGGGAGGGCTGGTTAAGCGGGAGGAGTTGGCAACGGAAGTGGGCGGGACGAGAAGCAGTAGAGGCTGCAGCGTGAGGGAGATGGGGAGTGCAAGGAGGGGAGTGAGGGTAGTAGAGTGGTGAGGAGAGGTAGTAGGGAGGGGAAGCGGTATGGAGAGTGGGGGGCTGCGGGGAGCTGTGCGAGTCAGCAGGAGGGCTGACTGCCGAGGAGGGAGGCTGCGGGGAGCTGTGCGAGTCAGCAGGAGAGCTGACTGCCAAGGAGGGAGGCTGCGGTGGGTAGCAGCAGGTGCGGGAGGTTGCAGTGGCGAGCAACAGAGGAAGGAGAGGCAATGTGAGGTTGTGTGGAGGGAGAGGCAGCGGAGGCTGCGTGGGCAAGTAGCAGAAGGGCTTGTGTGAAGCCGAGCTGAGTGAGGGAGCCGACAAGGTTGGCGGTGAGCACCGAGCGACGAGGGCCAAGGGGAGTATGAGCTGAGGGAAGCGTGAGGCGAAGCAGAAAGTCCAAGCAGCGACGAGATCTGCAGTGTATGGAGGCAGGAGGTCAAGCACCGGGGCCATGCAACGTTATCGTGTGAGGACTGTGGGTACTGGAGGCCAAGGACCTATGTATGGGAGGTGAAGGCCGAGCAACAATGGAGAGAGGCTGAGAGCCAGAGGAGGCCGTTATTCCTTGCCTGTGTAGCAGATAAGCTCACAATGAGGAAGAAGACTGCGCACAATCAATGATTTAGAAACCCACCATGAAGGCCACACATCACAAGCTCTGATACCATGTTGAACTCAGCTATGGTGAAAACACAAATAGGAAAGAATAGACAAGATAGGGAAATATATGCATGAGTTGCATTATAATTCATAGAGATGCATATATATAATACATTAGGTGACCCTTGGTTTCACATTCCAAGTGGTCTCTTGGACTCCTTTTGTCCATTCGCCTTCTACACCTACCCATTGAGGATTAGGTGTCCAACAGAATCTAGCCCTCTTATATTTATAGATTTCTTTGAAGATGAACTACCCTAGAGGTTAACCACGACCTTTAGGGGGCTTGGAACACCTTCCGAACCATTGCAAAAATCTCGAGTCTGTCACAGAACTACTCCAGGAACTTTAGAATGCCACAGAATCGTGATAATCTCACAAGTTGCCCTCGTGTTGATTGGTTTTGACCCTTGCTGCGTTTCAGGAAACTCGTCTGCCTTAGAGTTAGGAGTAATGACTCTTTTTCATAGAGCAACTCGTATGGCCTTAGATTGGGACCGTTCCAAGCTCGTTTGACTTCATAAGAGGACTCAAATTATCTTGCTTCAACTATTGCCTCAGAAAGAATTAGTTTGACTTTAAGATCTTCCTTAGACCAAAACTACTTCACAACTTTGTACCATAACAGAGTAGAAAGATGGGAGAAATAAAGAAAAAAATAAGTTGATCAACTAGGGTGGAATATTTCACCACCAAAATTGATAGGAGAAAAGGGGTCTTAAAACCCTCAAAGCCTCAAGCTCAAAGAAAACATAGTCAAATGACCCAATCCAGTGATACTCTAAATGAATCTAGCCCTCTTGTATTTATAGATTTCTTTGAGGTGTTCTTTCTCCTTAATTGATTAAGTGAGGTTCATTCAACACCCCAACTTTGGGTTTCTTTGCTCAACTGCCCCAAAACTCACCCTTCACTGCCGAAACATTGGGTATTTTGGGTATTCCCTTTTATCAAGGCCTATAGCCTACGGGGATCGATAGGCTACTTTGTCTCTTGGACAATTAATTTCTCGGGGACATCACAAATTACATATTTCTCCATGAAAATGCGCAAGGAACAACTTAAGGGACATGTCTTATCCCTTAAGTCTTTTTCAAATGAGGTGTCATTTCATCAAATTAGTCCTCCAAAGCCCGCATATCCTCAAAAAATTGCTTATTTCATCATCAAAATAGGATCTAGGAGGGAATCCTCGAGAATATCATGATATCATCAGGGTAGAAAGTGCATCTCCCCCTCCAGAGGGGTCCCAAGTGATCAATACCACTAATCACCATCAAAGAAGTGAAATGCACATCAAGAAGGTACAATGCTAGGCTAGGGGCATGTAGTGATCTCAGGCGTGTGCCATCTCTGAAGTCACTGCCCTAGATCCAATGCTCAACGTCCAAGGAGTCGGGGCTGGAGAGGGTCACAACATTAATGCAAATTCATCATCCAAGTCAACGCTCCTCAACAAGGCTCCATTAACTCCCATTAGATGTCCTACATCATCATGGAATGGGGTCAGAGACATCCTATAATGTGTTGGAGAAATGTCACTCATCCTTCAAGGGATTGTGGCTGTAGGTCTAAGAATTATCTAGCACATACTCGAGAAATCAAGTGAGATCATATTCAATGCCAAAGCCATCAAAATGCTTCACACAAGCATCGTTTCCAAATGTCTAACTAGCTTATGAATGTGTACAAGTTGCCTCACTTAAGTATGGGAAGGTTATCATATGACCTTATTAGGTGCTTCCAACCCTAAGGGGAGGAGCAATTCCTATGTCTACCCTTTCAAATGATAGGGGTTATGGCTTGGGTTTTACTTCATGAAATGTGTCATAGTCTTATGTTGGGTTATGAAAAACCATTGTCCATGGATGCCTTTGTAGAGGAAGGGCTTAGCTGCTTGAGTTAACTTCCTTTAACTTCCTCCGCCTTTGTTTTTCCAAGCTCCCAATATTTGCCCTTTATTTTCTTGCTTTGTTATGGCTCGCTTATCAATCTTTATGGATTTATCAATAATAATCATACAAACACCCTTTAATGATGGGAAATTTATCACTTCATTAAGGTCATGATGTTTACAAAGAGTTCCTTTACTTTGATAAGCATAATATACATGGGTACTCTTAAGGATGAGTAGTTATATAACATAGGGTAGAGCTCAAGCTAGTATTGGCTTTTACTTGCATTACATCCCTTGCCATTCTTTTGCGTTTTAGCATTTGACTCGAGCTCTTTAACTTGTCACAACGTCATTGACTTTAGGTATATTGTACCCCTTCTTATAGGACAAGGCCAATAGTGAATTGATACGAGTGATTAGCAACAACCAATCAAAAGATGGGATAATGGATATATGGGAATGATAACAAGTGTTGTATGAGTAACATGGAGCGCTACCACCATCAGAGCCTCCTATTTGTGCCCCTCCTAGACAGTGAAATAGAGATCTCAAGGAAGCTCTTGCTGGACTATAGACACTTGATAACTACCAAGATGATGTAGAGGAACAAGTACACAGCCAGTAGTGGTCTATAATCCAATTTCAACCCGTGATCCATACTAGGATGCATTAAACATTAAATGAAAAAAAATTGAATGCAAAAATGGTTAAAGTACGTCTCAATAGATGATCCACTTTCGTCGGATGAGTAGGCTAGATCAATGAATATACTGACTGGATTATGGATGAGAGGCATCTGAGGCTGGCTATATGTGGATCATGGTAGGGCTACTGGCTGGCAAGCTGCAATGTAGGAAAAAATGTCCTCCTAGGGTCACTCATGTATCTGGATGGGTAATAGTGTGGAGTGGTGAATTGCTGACAAATTACAATTCTTCCTATGCTATAGTGCAGCAGTTTTATTGCCATAGGCCATGAAATTTGACCAACAATGTTTCTTTCTCAGTGGCTTGTAAAAATTTTGGTTTTAAGTCAGCTGTAATTGAAATTGGCCAAAGGTCGAGGTTAGAGAATCTCTGAAAATTAAGTGATGAAAGGTATGGGGAAAATCTCCACAATATTATTCCAAGCTGGGCTCTGATACCAATGTAATGAACCAAACTGGTTCATATGCTAAATATCTGAAATAAATAGGGTAACCTAGATGTATCCATAGAGATAAAAACATTGTATTGAATATATAATGATAATAGATGATTACAATAGCATGTGCAAGTGTATTTCAATTGGGTTTATCTCTGCCGTCTGGTGATAGGGAGAAATGATTGTTATAGTCCCCACCTAGATTCAATTCCCGCAAGTGATTTGATGAACTTTGTTGTAATGGCTTCAAGCCTCATTGTTGAGTCTGAACAGTCAGTCGAGGACCAAAACAAGTATGTTCCTCATATGGAATATAAAGATATTACACATGGAAAAAAAACATGTGCAAGTGTATAGATATACATGGAATGGTCACCTATTTGAATAGACATACATTTTGGACATGTGACCTTTGGTTATTTGATATTGTTTTATTAACTATTATTATTAAAGGCGTATTTTGGTGTGTTACACTAACAAATTTTATTTAGGCGTGGATTGATTCTCTTTGTTACGTTTTTGATCAATTGTAAATAGAAGTGAAGTGTGTCAATGGCTAAAATGATCCATCAATAAAGAAGCTGGCCATTTCACATTTTCCAGAATTTAATCTTATTGATTATCATTGAGTTTATGCAGCGTCTTTTTAATCCAAGTACTTCATAAGGGTCCCTCGATTTCACATCTCCAAACTGAGAGTGCTTCTAATGCTTGAGCTGCAGAAGTATTTATTGATCTATGATATTCCCATTAATAATTGATTTTTTTTAGTATATTAAGTAAGGACGCTTGCATATAACAGTAGGACCCTCAGTTAAGTCTATTGCAGGGAATCTGGAGGGGAAATTCAAATCAATTATGTAATAATTTCATTTATTTTATATGCTAACAAAGATTTTATTTAAAAAAAATAATAAAGTAAGGGAAGATGATAGAAATGTTCATAGATGTACGCCGTAGAGGAATGTTGATGCAGACAACTATTTGCATGTTACAGGGGACAAAGCTGGATCAACATATATCAAGCTAGCAAATTGTCATTTAAAGGTTTGCTTAGCAAAATGTCTATCTTATTGACTTGAAATTTTGAAAGTTTTATTTTTAAACTTTGGTGTCAAACATGGTTTTAATGTTGCTATTCCTTGCAGCTGGAAAGTAAGCATGAGGCAGCATCAGCGTATGTGGATGCAGCTAACTGCTACAAAAAGAATAACATTCAAGGTTCCGTTCAAGCTTTAGATGCTTTAAGTGTTCTTATTTTAGTGTATATATTACTCATTTGCATATAAAGTTCACAAGGTATGCCCCTATCTGGCCTTTCAATATGAAATCCTTGAAGAGGATAATTTTTATTGGTGGGGATGCAGAATATATAACTGGATATAACAACTTTATTCACATCTACTGATGTATTTAACATTAACTTTTACTGTACCTGTTGTAAGTTGTTGCTATCTATATTAATATTTTTTTTTGGTTGTACATATATAATCATGTTGAAAAAACTAAGTAGTTTTTTTGTATTCATTAGAATTCTTCTTTTTAGCTTGAAATTTTCCTTATTACTATTTAAAACATTTGCATAAGTCAGATTCCCAGCTGCAGGTGACACCGTCAAATCCAAAAATGCTGAAATTTCAGTTCCTCAGGCTAGAGACCCACACGGCTGTTTATTTATGCTGTGTATGCTTTAAAAACCAAACAGGGAATCTGAATGGACAAAAGGATAGGGCCAACTTCCAAGTACAAATAACCATTGGCCTCGAGCATATTCTAAGGAACCACAAAGCAAAATCCAAGATGGAAGACTGTTTACCAAAGAAAAAGAATCATCAGTTTACTGAACAACAAGACTGAGTTGGAACTCTAGCCAGTTACACTGAAATCTCTTCACTTATCAATAATCCTTGAAATAAAATAATTTTGAGTAAATAATTTTTAAAATGATGAATACTGACAATAGATCAAATGTGTTTCGAAATTTATGGTGTTTCCCACAACCTCAACGAAGTAAGAATATCAAACAAAATTCTCGAATCTCGGAATATCAAACAAAATTCTCGAATCCCAAACAAGGGCGACTCTTCTCTGAAGTCTGTGAACTTGGAGCGCAAGGGCCAGGGAACTTGCAAACTCTATATTTCTTTAAGAAAACTTGTTAGACATGGCGAATCAGATCACTTAAGATAGACCCAAAATCTACCAATAAAATGTTCTTATCACCATCTAATGATTAAGTAAGCTTATACAATTTTAAGCACAATATAGGAAAACATATATCCAACACATACCACAAACCATCTGACAAAAAACACCATGAACTGAACCCCAAAGTCTTTTATTATGATATTTCAAACGTTTCCAGTAGATTAGTGGAACAACTCCAATGTTACAAAATTACATAGACCAGAGTCAAAGCTTTCATCATGACTTGATAAGCAAAATGGCTTCTAATTTATATATAAATCCTCCAAGTGGAAAATAACAGCTAGTTGGCTTAATCATCGTCAAAGTAATCTTGACCATTGATAAATACTTGATCATATTTTAATCTCTGTTGTTTAAAATATTTAATTTTGAGGAGTTTTTGAGTTTCTCATAAAAACCATTTTTTATTAATCCAAAAATAGATATTTTGGATTAATTTCCTAAAAAAATTGACTGACTTAACTGGTAAGGTCCAAGTGTTTATTTTTTCTTAAAATATCCATTTTTGCGACCTCAAAAAATTGACTTTTTTTATTAACCGACGGATATTTTGGTCATTTTCCACTTGTAGAAATTTAATTTCTAATTTTAAGTTTTTGACTCAATTAATTAAATTTTTGGTTAGGATTAAAATTTCATCTTTGCCAGAAAAATTAATTAATTGACACAAGTGGGGATTAATTAATTTTCCACTCTCAAATACTTTAGCCATGGTGTCTAATTGCGAGGGACCATGCACAAAAATATTTTTACCTCAGATAATTACAAATTCAACCCTCAAAGGGGGATACCCATTCGTTATAGACTCTTAAATAATTACCCAATTCTGCGACACAATATGATTTAGTAGGCCAACTGATCTGTAGGAAAATAATTTAGCCAAATAGCTTAAATAATTCCCTAATCACTTTTATAATAGTCTCGACTAAAAACACTAAGACTCACCTAAGACTTCGACAATAAATTCCACCCTAGCTTTGGTGTTAAGCTGGAGGGAAAAACTCTGTCGATTATTCGTGTTTAGAAACACACGATGCGATGAGGCGAAAAACCTCCTAGGACGAAATTTGTTGCCAAAATCATAGGCTTACCTAGGTTGTTACATAATTAAACGGCCGTACTAGCATCATTTACATTACAATTTGCAGAAATTGGGTTTACAATGACACAATAAGCTGCTGGCTGATGCTTTTGATTTGAAAAATCTTGTACATTGGACTTGTGACAAAATGGGTGCAACATTTGATTCCATATGGGGACACATTGCTTCAATGAAGTGACATGAGAATCCAGAATCCTGTATCTAAGAAAACATAAGTCCATCAAATAGATATCCCCTCATAATCAAAATCATCATGCATATATAGAATATCTATTGGAATAGAAAAAATCCACTCTAACAAACTAATCAAAAGCATCATGCATAATTGTATGCAAAAAAACTAACAAATGACATGAATGAAAGGGAGAAGGGTTAGAGAGACTATACAAAGGATGCCCCATGGCATCAAATGTCATCTCTGTAGTATAGTTTGAGCATCTTCCCATTTGTTGGTAGCTCTATAAGATTCCCCTCCAATGTATTCATATAGAAAGAATTTTCTCTAGCGATTCCTTCGATAATATACGACACAACCCATAAACTATTGAAATTTCCATGATTGCCGGGCTTCTCCTTTCTGCGATCCCATAATAACACCATATCGCCAACCTGTAAAGACCTGTTCCAGGAGGATTTATCAAAATTTTCCTTCGTTCTGGACTGTCCCTTACATAAGTTATCAAAAGTATTCCTGCGAGCCTCATCAAGTTCCATAATTTGATCAATTCTTCTTTGCACTGCTTCCTTATCATCTGTAAATTGCTGTAGAAGTTGATTATCCAAAAGCTTGGATGAACTGGTAAGGTAATAAGCTCAAAAGGGCTTTTCCCAGTAGCTCTTTTCTATGTGATCCTGTCTGCCCATAATGCATACTTGATCTTATTGTCCTAAGACCGCTTATTATCCCCTACAATCTTTTTGATGATGGTTATCATATTTTTGTTACTTGATTCAGCAAGACCATTTCCTTGGGGATAATAATTTGAAGAATGAGATAGAACAATGCTATACTTAAAGCAGAAAGAAGAAAACTCGGAAGACCTGAAAGGTTTGGCGTTGTCAATTGTGATTGTGGCAGGAACACCAAATCGAGTGATAATTTGATTCTCAAGGAAGTCCATGGCAACCTTCTCTGTACCATTCGATTTTTTCCAACCTCTGAAGCTCGGGGGAAATAGAATTTTCAATCACTCCATTATGGCAAACCAACTCTAAAGCCTTCTCGTTACTCTCTGGCAGAAATTGAGCTAACCCTTGGCCTTTGACAAGCTTGGTTGGTGTAATCTCAAGATCATACTCCTGAATTTTAGTTACCTATCTGGAACGAGTTCCTAAACAATCAGTTTGAGTTAATATATCCTGGATAGTAGAGTGCAGAACAAAGGCATTGATCTCAGAATAACCCACATATGTTTTGAAATGCTTGAGGGACTTGACCAATGCATGAGCTTGTTTTTCCATAATGTTGTTATTTAACTTAGAATTCTGCGAGGATTTGCTCATGAAGTCTATTGGCTGCTCATGACCCTCTTTGTTTTTTTGCAATTGAACACCTGCTATAGTATCTTTGGATGCGAAAAAAAAAACCATAAAGTCCTTTGAATAATCCGGGCTCACTAAGACATGAGCTTTAGCTATAACATCTTTAATTTCTTGAAATCCCTTTTTACCTTCATCTTTCCAAACAAACTTTGCATCTTTATTCAACAAACACTATATAGGTTTAGCAATTTCAACATAGTTTGGAATGAATCCCTTTAGAAAATTTGTTTTTCCTAGGAAAGATTGAAGGGACTTAATATTATGTAGCAAGGAAATTTGTTGAATAGCCTCAAACCTTTTAGGATCAATTTTGATGCCATCCTTGGAGATGTTGTGACCTAGTATTTTTCCTTCAGTCACTCCAAACACAGACTTGGCGAGATTTAATGATATGCCAAATTCCCGACATCTGTCAAAAACCTGCTTAAGATGGCCTGTATGAGTCTTACCATTTAAAAAAAAAAACATTGGGATCATCCTTTTCAATAATCTTACCAATCAATTCCTTAAAATCATAGTCCATAATGCTTTAGATAGTAGCCCCTGCATTCATTAACCCAAAAGGCATTTTGAGATACTCAAAAGTTCCTCCTTCTTAACCCATACCTGATTGTCGCCAGAGAATCCATCTAATAGTGACATAATACCGGATCTTGTTATCTTTTGAAGCATATTTTCCATATTAGGTATAACCGTATAGGATAATTGTCCTTTTTGCAAGCCAAGTTAAGATTTCTGAAGTCAACACATAGTCTAATGGTACCATTCTTCTTTTTGACAATCACGAAGTTTGAACGCCAGGAAGGATGTCGAGTTAGTCTAATAATACGAGCAACAAGCATCTTTTGCAACTCTTTCTGAACAAGAGGGGCCAACTTAGGATTTATTTGCCTAAGTTTTGCTTAAATGGTTATGCATTTTTATCTTTCAAGGGAATAGTATGCTTAATAACATATTTTCACTAACCCTTGAGTTCATTGTAGGAAAAGGCCAAGACATCACGATATTCAATGAGCAAATCAATTCGATGTTCCTTCTCTTCTTCATAAGTCCCTTTACCAATTTTGACAATCTTAGGGTCGTAAAAAAAACCAATGTTTACTTCAATAAATTCAGCAAGGTCCATCTTCTACTCATCGCCCTTTTTGGTCGCGTCATTTCTATCAAAGAGTTGTTCCATAGCCACCATGTTTCCAAGAATGGGTGTTTGTCATATATTTATCCTTAGAGTCAAACACTTCTTCCTTAGAGCAAGCTTGAAAAATTTCAAACTCATCCAAGTGATTAAGAAAGCGGATAATTTGTTTCTCATCATCAAACACTTGCCAATGTTCGACGTTATTTGGGACTAAAGGTCTAAAAATGACTTCCATTTTGGCTTCATCCTTCATCAAATTATCAGATATTGGGAAAGTAGAGGCAACTACAACAAGTTCATCTGCTTGACTGTTTTATTCCCTAGGAAAGATTTGGAGACCAAAAGCATCAGACAATTCAATAGTGTCCCGAACAACATTTTTGTACCTTTTAAGTCTATCAATGTTACATGAGAATAAACCTTTGACTTGCTTGATGATAAGGTCAGAATCCCCTTTTACACTCAACAATTTTGTCTTGAGATCCTTGGCTATTTCAAAGCCCATCAACAGAGCCTCGTACTCAACTACATTGTTAGTATCTTCGAATTCTGATCGGAAAGCAAATTTAAACATATGCCTTGAAGGTGATGTTAGAATAATTCCAGCCCCTTTACCTTGCTTAGAGCGAGCACCATCAAAACTCATGTATCGGATCTGTTCCTTAGGATCATATTTATTTTATGGAAATATTATAGGATCATAAAGAACAACATAATTCCCAATGAGATCCTCCCGAGGATCCTTGGGAGGGGAATTATCTCTGGAACCTTCTTGGTTTCAATGAAACCACTACACTGTAGACAAGGCAAAAGAGTTTGGGGCTCTTTCCAGGAATCTCTACTCGAGGAGGCTTGATAGTTTCCCTAATTGTGGCTTCTTGAATTGGAATTTTGATCATTTCTTTGATAGGCACATATATTTTTGCATTGCTGATCCATTCTCCCAAGTTAAAATTAGGCTGAATAGTGGAAGCCACTTCTTTTGTGTTTCCCTCTTGCACAAATTGATCTTCGAGAAAAAAATCATTTTCCTTCTCAATATTACTGATGCTAAGGGTTTGACATTATGACTACTTTCAATAACTTCTATCCAATCTTCTAAAGGCAAATGAAACTCCTTTCAAAACATGTTGATTTGCTCTGCTGTAGATGTAAATTTATTATTTAAGATATTCTTTGCAATAACACAAGATTATTCATCATGGAAGCTTCGACATGGTCTGCAAAAGGACCGAAACATCATATTTGTAGATTCAAAGAGACCAAGAGGTCTTTGCTCCGTAGGAGGATTCCTTTTCGGCCATGCATTGTTATTATTTCCAGGCTGAGTTGGATTTATTACCATTTGAATCAACCTAGACTGCATGGCATTTATTCCTCGAGCATGCTCAACTCTCATTTCTTTAATCATTTTTGTTAATTATTTAATTGGCTCATGCTCTTCCTCTATTTCTTTTCCTTTAGATTTGACCAGACCTCTTTCAAAACTAGGAATCTCTAATTTACTTGAAGCTTTCTTATCCTTTTCTAATTCCTTAGCTACATTCTAAGCAACAACTAAAGCGACAGACTTGGCACATTTGATCTCATATTGAGTGTCAACACCAAAGGCTTCGAGATATTGTTCCAACACTATTTTGTTAGTTGGTTTGTAATCTTGAGTCATATATTTAAGAATACCATTAAACCTTTGATTAAACTCTTCAACTGTCTCATTTTCCCTTTTCTTAATAGAGTTAATCTCTTTGACCAAATATTTTCCCTCTCTTTTGTCCCCAAAATTTATCTTTGAATTCATCAATGAGGGCATGCAAAGAGTCAAAAGCATTATCCTACTTTTCATGAAGCCAATCCAATGCATCATCTTCTAATGAAAGGACAAACAACTTCATTCTAACATCCTCATGATTATATGTAGTCGCATGAGCATATCTCTGCAGAACAGTTGTGAACTTCTTTATTTGAGCATCAACATTGATTGCATTGTTCCCTCGGGAAGTCGAGAGCTTGTTTATAACAGAACCATCTGGAAGATCATGAGGATACCCTTGAATGTTGGTAAAGCTGCAAGGACCATAGTAAGCCATGAAGTCTAGATTTACAAAATCAGAAACAAGCAAGTGGATATGCGGGAGGGTTTCATGTCTGAGAAATATTAAATGCTTACTAGAATGCAATTTGTCCGAGCTCTCAGAGCCTTTTTAGGATCGGGAGTGAGGTTAACCAAGCAACCAAGATTCTTTCTAGAGGAAGCTCTTGTAAATGGATGAATAAGTTGAGTTGCCACCCAAACAAGGAACCAACTGAAATGTCTAGGTGCTAAAGGTGCAAATAGAGAAGATCAAAGGATTAGTGAGAGGACAAAAGATAAGGTGATGAAAAAATGGAGAGATATAATGGCGCCAGAAAATGTTGTGTTGATGGGATAAGGAATGATGAAGGATCAATAATGAGAATGATGATATGATGAAAAGGATGTCGTGAAAACCAAGGATCAAAAAATTGCTCCTCGGAAACAATGCTAAAAATGGCGTCTCTTAGATTGTACAGGCACGATGCGACAACGAATCAGGTTGGGGGCTATCACTTTGATCCCCGACCTCTTTGTTCTAGCTATCTCCCAACAACAAGATATGGGGGGTATTCCCTATGGAATGTGAAAATGAAGGACGAGATGGCAACCAACAAGTCCGGAAGACACGATTTTATGGCCTAGCCACTTGGTTGATTTTAGCAAGTTATCAAATTATATTGGATTATTAATGAGACGAGTGCCTTATGGTGTCAATCACTTGTTTTATATCAATTAAGGACCAAATGATCGGATGAACAACCGCTGTTTGATGAATGCTTGACTATCCTATATCCTATGCAAATCCTATGACTTAGGTGAGATGCAAGATCTTGCTTTATTTTAATTAAATGCCTAGCTAAGTGTATCTCTTGATCTTTATCTATTGAGCCTAGTCTCTAAAGTGAGTGGCAGAGAGAAGTTAATGCGAAGCAAGCAATGACTTGGTTAATGATACCTCTCCTTCTCCTTGAAATCTGACATACTCAGTGCCTCTGACGTTGCAGAGATTGTGGCTTTGACGACTGCAAGGTCACCGTTTTAAATACTATAGGGGCGAAACTTCTCAAGCAAAGATGAAAGGGTGTTCCTATCTCTCTATCAACCAAGCTTATGCTTGGAGTTAAACTATTAGTGCAAGATTTGCTCTAGAATGAAATGCATGGTGAATGAGTGTTTCTTAAGGCGAGATTGTTAATGTTTCTTTAAGTACTTAATTATGATTAATCTTAAGTTATGACAATAAGTACTTAACAATGGTAAATAAGAGACAATCTCAACCACAAGAACATGTGCCAATTTAACAAGTGTCAACAAGAGATATCCACGATATGCCCAAGAAAAAGTTATCATCCACGAAAGGTACTAACCATGAAACAATAAGGACAATGGAGCACTTATCCACTTGAGACAAATTATAAAATTAGATGATTGATGCTTAATTAGAAATCTTCCAAGTTATGCCAATATTTCTCAACAATTAGCTTCTTCAATGTTAACAAGAGATATTAATGACAATTATTTAGAGATATGCAATTAGATTCACCAGTCCTCATGTTAAGAAAACTTAGATCTTAGATGCCAATGTGTAAGAGAGCAAGAGTTTACCAATATCCAATAAATTCTTGGATTTACTTACGGAACTATTCAACAAGATTATTGGATTTATGAGATTAATGTGTTTGAGAGAGTGAGCTTATTAGTGCAAAAAATTGAAACTTTGAAGCTTATACATCTCACAAGAAACCAAAGCATTAGATACTTCACCAAAAGCAACTTAATGTAAACACAATATAGCATGAACAAAAAAATCTCTTATGTTCCAATGATATCTCGTGTCATTTAAATGACAGCAGTGAGCTAATTTATGACAGCTGTGAATTAGATTAGTGTAGAGTACTTTCAATATGCAAAGATGAGATGCATATGCATGCCAATGTAAATGAGCTATCCCGCTAGCAAATCACCTTGCAAAAAACAACGAACTTCCAATGATTTAGTTCCCTATAGATGCCAACACCACTGTCATATATCATACTTCAGTATGCCTTCCAAACAGAGATGGCAGTCACTAAAATATATGAAATTTCACCCAAACAAAAATACCCAATTTGTCCAATGATTAGCTATGGAACTTAGGAAACTTGTTAATGATTTTAGGGCATACAAATTAGATTTTTTACCACTTATGAATTGATTATCTTGCCATAGCCAATAGTGAGGAGAATAAGGGTTTGAGAGGCAAACATATTCTTAGGCCTAGAAGATGACAAGGATACCTTGTCCAAAATTTTTCCAGTGGAGAGCCTTCTTGCAATCACCAAAAAAATGACCAATACTTCTGCAAGAAAAATCAAATGTTCGCTTCAGAAATCAGAGATGGAGGCAAAGGAGGGCTAAGAAGAGGGCAACAAGGCCAGTTAGGCCTGTGGATTGGTTAGGGAGGGACCCTAAGGGTCTGCGGCTAAGGTAAATAAGCCTCAAAAGAGTAAAGGAGTTTTCTAATTTCTCGTGTTCTCAAATGAGAGATTGTCCAATTTCCCTTGGTTAATTTTGTCACAAAAAGGGTCCTAGTGGATTTTGATTACATGTTTTGCTCTTTCAAACTTTAATTTGGTCTTCTGAAAATTTGAATAATAGCTTGACATTACTGGAAATTCTTCATGGTGCTAGTTTATGGCTGTGGATTTCTTATTACCAGTGTTGCGAACATCTCGATAACCATAGTTTTAAAAACCGGCCGGTTTGAACCGGTAACCGGCCAAACCGGCCGGTTAGATAGCCCAGCAGTCGAAACCGGCCAAGCAACCCGACTACTTAGGGCATTTCGCCTATTTTTCAAAAAAATCGGACCTAACCGGCCGGTTAGGTGCTAACTCCTACGCGGGCGGCGGTGGCGTTTATGAACCTTGCCTTTTACAAAGAGCAACGCGGCTCGTATGAAAGAAGAGTCTGCATTTAACGCCTTCCACGACAAAGAGTTCCACGTTAGTCCTCTAACGCACAGAGAAAACAGACGGATCATTCTCAGCTGAGCTTACCAGCGTTATAATGCTCTGAGTATAACTGCTACATGCGTTATATCTTGAAACAAGAGAAAAATATTTCTTTTTTTACTCATGCATTGTTGCTAATTCGCTCTCTTAATTTTAATGATCTTAGTTTTTTTAATTTTTCAATCAACTCTTATATCAATTTGTTGTTAGAAAAACAAAGAATAAATACAATTTAACCATTTCACATTAATCGCACAAACTTGATTGAAATTACATCAACTAGTATCAAAAGCCGTTTTTAGGACATGAAGTCAAGGATTAAGCAGTTTTTGTGATCATCCCATTTGTTTTTACATACAAAGAGTATAACAAATTATTTGGAAGATTCTCTTTCAATCAAACAAACCATGCGCTGAAAACTGAGAACATCACACTCAACTCTGAGCGCACCAATCTGTTCAAATCGGAACTCCTCAGGTGATAAATCGGAACTGCATATTTTGTCTCTATTGGCATGGAATCATGGTTGCAAATCTTTAAAATAGTTTTTTTTAATTAAAAAAATAATTATTTAATGTATTTTTTTTAAACCGGTTCATTGGCATCTGACCGCTCCTGGTTAGACCGGTTCCGGTTAGAAACCCGGTTCATTAGGTCCACCGGTCCGGTCACCGGTTCCGGTTTTTAAAACTATGATAACATCTTGATTAATTTCGAAATCAAGTTTGTCTGGCCTAGCTGATGTTTGCCGATGTTTACCCATTTTTTGATGGTATCTTGATTTTGCTTATGTTTGCCAATTTTTATTGATATTTTCCTGATTTTTACGATTTTTTGGTTTCCCGGACCCTTGCCGATTTTATCCCGATGAGGATGTTCGCAACATTGTTTATTACACTGAACGTGACTCCTTCCAGTTTTGCTTTGCAAGGATTATTCTTAAATACTCCAGCATATTTGAGGAGGTGATAATTTTTCCAAACATGGATTTGCGTGTGCTGGGTCTTCTGTAATGTCCCTAGAGAATTTTTCCTCATAGGGTTGTGAAATTTCATAATAGAAACACTACCAATTTTCACAATATTTTATCAACTTTTAAGCAGAGATAACATAGAGTACCCAATGATGCAGACAATAGTAAACTTAACAGTATGTCAATATAACAATCTGCCACTAGGGCTGCTTTATCAGTAATTCCGAGTATCCAACAGTGGCTATTTACTAATATAAAATATCCACTTCTGTATTTACTACTGAGATCAACAATAATAACCCTATAATTACTTTGACCAACGTTCAGACTGATATTGATCTATGCTTATTAAGGACTGGCAGTGCCATGACTGGCCTTCTGCTGGCCTGCACATATCTGTCAATTATTTGCTGCCAGATTGATGAGTTGGGCTCAGAAGTAGGCTAGACTTTGCCACCCAGGTCTTACCTTGTGATATACACAGGCTGGCTGACTTTTGAATTGGCTGTGATGGTATTTGCTGTTCGAGGGGATCCGAACTCACTGTCACAGGGAACCAAGCTTCCCGCTATTCTTCAACTGTCATCAACTATGCCTCTGTACTGCTTCCCTGTCACAACAATTCCCAGAAGTAGGGTTGACCGCAGGTAAGCCTCGGCCATTCGTCCTTAAGTTGCAGGAGGATTCAAACTGTCTTGCTGTAGGTAACTGCATCCCTAGAAGGGTCTGATTTCTAGGCCGCTATCCTCAGGGAAGAGAAATGAACTTCAGATTTGTCCTGGTTAACTCCGCTGCTCTTAACAGTGGCCTCAAAAAGGGAATGAGCCTCAGTTATGTCCTCCGTTAGCATGTGCTGCACCCTCACTGCCTCTAGAATATTCTCAGACCTTGGATGGGAAGGTAAGAGCCACAGAATCCTTCAAAACTGATTACAGAGAATTTCTTCCTTGCTAGCCAGAACAGACATGTGTTGCTCCAAGAGATTATGCTGTAACAGGACAGAGGAAGGAGGAGACTAGCTAGGGTGGGATCACCTCCCCCAAACTAGTTAAGAAAAGAAAGGGGTCTTAAAACCCTCAGAGCCTCACCTCAAAGAAAACAAAGATCCAATCCAAATTAATGATGATAATATGATTCTATCTCTCTCTTATTTATAGATTCCTCATGGGAGTCTCTTCTCCTTAATTTAACGTTAGGGGTTACAAGTGTATCCCCCAATTCTGCCTTTTTGTTCCAGCTATGCTGAATTTACCCAATGTTGCCCCAAGTGCCAAAACAATGAATAATTGGGGTTTCCTCTTTATCAGTGACTATAGCCTACGGGGTAGGATAGGCTATTTTGTCCTCCCTTGGTCAATTAATCCATTGGGAACATTATATTTTCAAAATGTTGTCTACTGGAATTCAGCTTTCTATTTTCTCTAACAGAAATGTACTCAGTTAGAAGATAATCTCATCGTTCTCTGAATCTGATTCAGTGGGTGCTCATTTGGAAAGGAAATTTTCTCTCTCAAAAATTTAGGTAGGGTTCTAGACGTTTCTCTAAATATTGCTCGCTGAAATGAATTAACATGCTTTCAGATGGCACATGTGCATGTGAAGAAGGAAGACATGTCAATGAATGGCCACAATAAGTAGGTCAATGGGACTGTAAAAATTACTTCTAATGTAGGGATATTGTGTAGTGATACTATTGAAAACAGATAAAGATAAAGATCTGTCTCTAGCTAAAAGAAGCTATAAGTGAAAAAAAGTACATGATAAATGCTAAAAACTGAAACTATGTACATTACAGATGATAACGTTAAAGATCTATGTCTTCTCCTTGTAGTGGTTATTGATTCTTAAGTAAGCAATTTTTAAATAATTTTGGTGGATATCAATATCCAGCACCTCTTTGCACTCCCTGGGTCCTATTTTACGATTCAGGCTTCTGTCAACAGTTTTTTAGTCTTATTCCTTCATATTGTCAATTAAACGACAGATACTGAATCTGCCTGGTTTTGAACATTGATACACTTCCTTTTTTTTGGTCTGTGCAAAGCTTTTTAACTTCATGAACTGGCAGTATTGACAGTGAACTAGAATGAAGAAACTGAAATTTTATTGTATAAAAGATACCCAATAATCTGAAGATGTAGCAAGGATAAAGATCACTGCTATATATGTTATCATCATTGCCACCAGAAGGGTTGCTCAGTCTGGTATGCTGGGAGTTGTATTATATATAATTTACAGTGCCATATTTTATGACAGGATTTGTTTCTGTCTTGATGTAATCTTTGTAGATGTTCATGTACTTTATTTGGAGATGAAGCTTGCTTCTCGTTAATATTTTCTTTTTCTTAAGAACAAAAGCCTTAATGAGCTACACACGTGCTTATCTGACATGGTTTGACTGATCGAATGTGTATTAGCCTTTAGGAAACAGTTAAAGACTAACCAACATAGGCAAACACATTGGAAGGTTTTATTAATATGCATCTGAGTGCCAGCTGCTTCCTTTCAACATTGCTTTAACAAATCTGGTTTAAGTTTTCATTTTGGATTTTATGGTTTAGTATATTGTTATTAATTTATTAATAGCAAATATAAAATTTCATCAGTTTTAAAATGCAGTATTTGGGATAATACTTCCAAATTTGGACAATATGCATTTTGAATGGTATTTAGTAGAGTTACAGGAGTCTCCAATCACTCACGAGTACTCACAATTCCGACTCTGATCTTCAACCAAACGAGCTGATTTGAATCTTGGCGAGTCTATGTCTATACTTTTTAACAGAAAGTGAAAATATACTAATGCAAGATTACTTCTGCCCCAGTTATACCTATAGGCATAGGTAATCCCAATAATTCATCCCCATAGCTGCCAGCTGTTGATGATTTAGAATGTACAAAGAGTATTTCCTGAACATAAAACAAAAATGAACTGAATGCCATCATCTTGGATATTCCTGTTATACTTCACAGCATAAACATGGATTCTTTTGAGATTGCAGGTTGAGCTGACTGATTGTGGTGTTATATTTCAAATACCAGCCAGATTTATTTTCTCATGGCAATTCATTTTATCCCCATCAATTTATTTATTTACCCAAATAAACACTGAATTGAGAAAAAATAAAATCACTGGTATTATTAACTTCTAGAAATAAATATATGCAGCAGAATTTAAATCAGAGGGGCCAATTTCATATTGCAAAAATAATTCACCCACAACAATTCTGTCATCTATTAATCTGGAAATTTGGGTTTTCGACCCAGAGAGATACAAGGAGAAATATGATATCTGGAACCTGTAACTCGACTCCCACAGAATGAATTCAGCCTCTTGGAAATCAGCTTCTGGAAGAAATTGACCTGGAGATATCGGTCTGAATAATCAAGCTGCAAAATCAACCTGCGCCCTTCTTGTGTGCCACAACTGCACCCTAAGGAAAACTTGGCCTTCCAGCAATCTGACTTCCTCCAGATTAAATCGTTCTCCCTCCAACAATTCGGCGCTGCAATCTGCTCAACTCGGCTCCTGGATTCTCCCTGAATCTACTTGCACTTCTCCTTCTCTGCACTCCAGTTCACTGAATCATTCGCACTAGAGAAAATCCCTCTCTCCATGATGATTCGCTCTCTTGAGTTTTGTGTGTCTTCACTTCTTCACTAGGCTTCCTTTATAATCTTCATTAAGCCCAAATCCCTAACCCTAATCCCCCTTCTAGAATCATTGAGGAGATCAATGGTTGAAATTATTTCTAGTCACTTAAATAATTAAATTATTTAACTTTAGAAAATGACTTAATAGTCCACAATAATTAATTGACTTTAATTATTGTACTTTTCCTAAAATAGACTTAGGAAATAAGATATAAATCACTTCACCAAGCAAGCACCTAGAAGAGACAATACATCATATTCCACTCGCGATTTCGGAGATTTGTACAGCAATGGACGAGCCACTCAGATTCTTAAGGTTAAAAGTCAGCGGGGTATTATTTTGTGGTTTCGCTTTCACTTCTTGCCGCATGCCGCACTTGGAGTTTGCTTTCATTTCTTCTTGTCGCTCGCCTATCTGGAGACCCCATGGATCAAATGATGCCACTGTATACTTACATATTTGTGGCTACTCTCCGATGGTTGAGCAACATTCTTTTCCTTTAAAAATGTCATTTTGAATAAAAGAAACTGGTTGTAGTATGTTAGAGTTCTATATCGTTTTGAATAAAAGCAAATCGTTGCAGAATGTTGGAACTTTACAAGGACCTATAATAATGAAACAATTCCTTAAATTGATTTGTTATTACAAATCCAAATTTAGAAGCCATGCTACTGTAAACCCAAGTAAAATTTTTGGAGGTCCGCAGTGTTTGTTGACAAAAACTTGGAAGTTTCTCGTCTCATTTGAATCTTTGTACCTGTTTTGAATGTTTTCCAATACAAAATATATTTTATACTTGAAGTATACACATTTTACACAGTTTCATTGTTTGGACATGGCTTTATTGAATATCAATGCAAAATGGTTTTTTTTTTTCTTCTTCTTTAACTTTTAATGAAATTCAATATGTGTATATCTTTATTTGATTTGTTTCAGTAATTATTTATTAATATTCATATATTGTTTTTGTTTTAATGAGAAGTTTTATGTTGTTGAAGGTTGTCCATTGTATAATGCAATGTTTGGGAAGAACATTTCCACATTTAGACAATAATTTACTTAGGGTTAAGAATTATCTGAAATATGTTCCATATATTTGACTTGATTTTATGGGTGATTTTAATGCTGTCTAAATCCAATGCCTGCTTGATGATCAACACCCTTGATCTCCTTTAGGTTTTACGCTTGTACTTGACTAGAATTTATGTCTCCTGCGTGGTGGTAGTAGTGATGATTAGGTTGCTGTATTAGTTTGTTGAGACCATTGTTTCTATTTTATTGCTATTGAATGGTTGCCAGTTTTGATTTTGCTGATTTATGTTTTGCAGAGGCTGTGCGATGCTTAAATTTGGCTGTTAATCTCTTTCTGGAGATAGGAAGATTGTCAATGGCTGCAAAGAATTGCAAGGTAATGAATTCATTGTAGTGGAATTGATATGACATTTTTACTACATATTGTCTATGTCTGAACAAATGGAGTATTTATTGTTCTACCAAAATGTGCTTAGATTAAGTTCAAAGATATGTAGCACAGTTACATGTCTTCTGTATCATTCCGTTCTTGATCAAGCTGTTCATTAAATCTAAATATATTTTTTCTGTAGGAAATTGGCGACCTTTATGAGTCAGAAGAAAATTTTGAATTGGCTATGCAATATTTTGAACGTGCTGCAGACCTCTTTCGAGGCGAAGAAGTTACTAGTACAGCTAACCAATGCCAACTTAAAGTTGCACATTTTGCAGCCCAGCTTGAACAGTAAGTTCAGTATGGAAAGAGGGATTGTGAACATGAATATTAGTGTCAAACGTACCTTGCTGTGGGATAATTAGTGACCATAGTGTTTCCACTTGTACTAAATGGGAAGAAAGTTTTCATTTTTCAGTTTGCAATTGCAATGTTTTTAGCAAAAACAGAGAACTGTTTGAAATGCTTATATTGCAAATTTGATTAGTTATATTTATAATTTGGGATATGCCCTCATTGTTTAACCAGAGACATTTTAGTTCATTCTCTTTTTATGATTGAATATGTAGCATTGGCACTTTTAAGTTCCCGTAATCCTCGCAGAAGTCTTTCTTGCCAATATTCTTGTGTTCGTGTCTCATGCTTTTCTTTAAGTAGGGTTGTTTCAACTGGAAACTTGCTAGAGTATCTATAAGATAAATCCTCGTCAAAGATAGGATTTTCCATTTCAATCACCTTGTGAGTGGAAGGATCATATAGAGTCTAGACAAGGTACAAGACTATGGGCCCATGTACTTTATTCAAAAACTTGGAAATGTGACATTGATCGAGTCATGTCTTGAACATTTGGAGAAAGGGTTTTCTTCATGAAGAAAGGAAATGTTTTGATCTGCCCAGATATCATATTTCACCCCTTTTGATTGGGCAAACATCCATTGTGAGTCCATAGGTTCAATGCCAAAGAAGAAGCCTTCATTAAGTCTTTAGAAGTTTCACCTTAAGAAACTCAACTGAGAGAGGTGCTTGCTTCTTTGAAAACACTGCAATGCACATCCCTTATAGAAAACTAGAAAAGAAAAAGTGCGGGAGCCTTGAAGGAGGGTTTAAATCTAAGGAAACCCTATATAAATGCTCTAGCCTTGAAGGTGAGTTTAAATCCCAGGAAAGAAACGATTTGAAAACCCTAGATTTGTAGTTGAAACGAAGCCCAAAGCTATGCCACTATTCAAAATTTTTCAGATTAGTCATGGAAGTGAGCTATTAAGGAGGTTTAAAACCATCGTTGTGAGACTTGAGCAAGAGTCGTGGGTCTTGCTGAGTATGATGAGTTGTTTTTGATACAAGTACTTAAATGTTAACTAAGACTTGCCTTGAAACTTGCTAGCGATCAAAAGCTTTGGAAAGTCATAAAAACTGTGTGAAACATGCCCAATGTTGTCATTATTATTTTTTTCTGCACTAAAGTTTTTGTATTTCGTATTTTTTCTTTTTAGAGTTTTGTTGAGTCTTCAGTTGAGTTTTGACTCATCTCTTAGTATTTTTGAGTCTTAGGTTGACGAAAACCATAGCAGCACAAGAATCTCTCTCGGTAAGAGGGAAATTATGAGAGTCTTGAAATGGGTATGGAATGTTCCAAAACCAGTAAGAACAGTTTTGAGATCTCAGTGAGCATTTTTGGAGCATTTTAGTTGCAGGTGGTTGCTTCAGTAACTCCTTGGTTTGTGTCTCCTATGTTGGTTTGCAAATAGAGGCTCCCAATCTGTCTATGAGTGATCAATTTGAGGTTGCAGCCTATGAGATACATGTAGGCAGTTCAATGACATGGAATGTGCAGTCTACATGAACGTCTTATAGTGTTGAATGAAGGCTTCAATGGGGTAAAGATCAAAGGCTCCTCAGGGGCTTCCTTTGCTCTAAGAAGCCTGAAGATTGTTAACTGCCTTACCTCAAGAAACTCTTTCTCAGCTTGTGAAATTGCCTTTTGCTGTATTGGATTGCCTTCCTGTTTTGCTTTCTCATTTCTGTTGTGCTGTCCTCCTAGACCTCCTTCGAGTATCTGGATACTCCACTCTCTTCTAAGCCTTTGATCTTGTTCCGTGGCTGTGATTTGTAGGGATTGTTACTCAAACATTGACTGGAATTATAATTTAGATGTTGTAGTTAAGTCTGTCATTATTTCTTTTACTGTAAGGGCTGGTGGAGGTCCCCCTCAATCTTAGATTTTGATAAGTTGGGTGAGGGGATCACAGATTTGCTACCTTCTTCGCAATACCAATAATGATCTGCCTGGGGTTTCATAAGTTCTTTTCTTTGAGAAAGCTTTCTCACCATTTCCTCTAATCATATTGTGAAGTTTGGGTCTTGCCTTAACCTGTTTAGAACTCTTTCTAGTTCATCATGGCATCCCCTCAACTCATAGATGGGATACCTGTGGCTCCAGTTGAACCAAAGGATTAGCTAGAAAGGGAAACTTCCCAGATTGTAGCGTGTTGGAAGAGGGTCCCACAGATGGGTATTAGGTATGTCAAGTGGATTGAAGCTCGTACCTGGGTCATGGGTCTCTTTAACCTCGAATTCCTCATCTATATGACCCTTAACCAGTTTTTGTCGGTGATTATATCTCCAATGTCTGTAGTCATTGCAAATTTGGCAGCAGGAGGGAATGGTGATCTCGTTCATGACCTAACAGTATGTTCTTGTTCCAAACTTTGAGCGGATGTCGTCAGGAAGCTTGTAATTTAGATTTACTTGGACATGTACTAACAACTGTTGTTTTCTCAATTGTCAAGGAGTTTGACTATTTTTAATAATGTTCTCAGCTTTTCACCCATCCTCTTCAGGCTTTTTCTGAAAACTCCATTCCTTTAAATCACCTTATGAAAGCTTGTTGAGAGTATTTTATTTTTTAAGAGTCTCGACTCTTGTGCACTAGTCCCTCTTCCATGGCCACTATATCCTTGCTTGATTTTTCGATGTACCTTGAAGTTTTTCTTTTCTTGCATCTGTAAGGCTGATTTACTTTGTCTCCGCTGACTTTTGCTATTCTCTTTAACAATGTGAAACGCTGGATCAGATCTGAGCCTGCAATTCTGAGATACAATTTGCCCTTTCAAAATGAGATTGAGGAGGCTGCTTGGGAGAAAATCCAAAAGGGGTGCACTGTCATCATTGGAAAGGATTGATCTGCCCTCGACTTACAACCTGCTTTGAAATGCTATGATTTTCTTATCCTTGGCTGGTAATCTGGCTGTCCTATCTCCCTTAAGCTGGCCTTTCTTCTCATCTTTTGATGGATTCTGGTTCTGTTACTCCCTTATTGTCTTGTTTAGTGCCAATGGATATTTTCCCTCCTTAGTTGGCCTAGTGGTCTAATCTCTGTCTCAGATATTGTTCTTGGAGGGGTTGTTCGTAGAGGTCAATTCTCTTCCTTTGTGCTATCTCCATTGAAATGTAACCCTAGTCCTGCTGTGACAGTGTTCCCTCCTTGCTCCTTCCTTTTAATCCTGAACCTAAGAAAAGTTTTCATCACTAAGAGTCTACAATGTCCATGGTTACATTCATTCTTGTTTAAACTTTGTTGATGGACTTTCTCCTTTACTTTTTGAATCTAATTCAGAATAACACTGGGGGAATGTGCTTTTATGTGCTTGTGCTTGTTTTTAGTTTAGAAAATTGCCAGGTTCTCTGGCCTCTGAATCCTAATTCAAAAGGCATTGGATCATCTCTCTGATTCCTTTGTAATGTTTTTCTCTGTGATTCGATTTCTTGTTTGTGACACCTGCAGATACCCAAAGGCCATCCAAATTTTTGAAGAAGTAGCACAGCAGTCAATCAGTAATAATCTTCTCAAGTACAGATATTTTCCCTCCTTAGTTGGCCTAGTGGTCTAATCTCTGTCTCAGATATTGTTCTTGGAGGGGTTGTTCGTAGAGGTCAATTCTCTTCCTTTGTGCTATCTCCATTGAAATGTAACCCTAGTCCTGCTGTGACAGTGTTCCCTCCTTGCTCCTTCCTTTTAATCCTGAACCTAAGAAAAGTTTTCATCACTAAGAGTCTACAATGTCCATGGTTACATTCATTCTTGTTTAAACTTTGTTGATGGACTTTCTCCTTTACTTTTTGAATCTAATTCAGAATAACACTGGGGGAATGTGCTTTTATGTGCTTGTGCTTGTTTTTAGTGTAGAAAATTGCCAGGTTCTCTGGCCTCTGAATCCTAATTCAAAAGGCATTGGATCATCTCTCTGATTCCTTTGTAATGTTTTTCTCTGTGATTCGATTTCTTGTTTGTGACACCTGCAGATACCCAAAGGCCATCCAAATTTTTGAAGAAGTAGCACAGCAGTCAATCAGTAATAATCTTCTCAAGTACAGCGTTAAGGGTTATCTTCTAAATGCTGGTCTTTGCCACATTTGCAAGGGTGATGTTGTGGCAATAAACAATGCCCTTGAGAAATATCAGGTTCAATTTTGACTTGTTAAATTGTTCCTTTTGATATTTTCTCTATAAGTTCGAAGCATGTATCGCTACTTGATCAACCAAACTCTTTCTTCAATTGTGTCATGGTTGCCAATGCAGGAACTTGATCCAACATTTTCGGGTACCCGAGAGTGCAAATTCCTAGCAGTAAGTCTTTTTGCTTTTTCTAATTGCTCGGTCTATCAAGAAAACATTCTCTGCTAACTTGGCTGAATATGGCAGTGTCATCATACTTAAGACAAAACCAAAAGATAGGATAGGCTGTCTCTTGGTACTTAAACTTTAGAGATTACTTCTTGTTTTCAGGATTTGGCTAATGCAATTGACGAGGAGGATGTAGTGAACTTTACTGATGTGGTGAAGGAGTTTGATAGTATGACTCGACTGGTATGTTTCCGTGTTTAAAGTTAAAACTGTTGTTTGATTATGTACTATATTATATTTTTTATTTTTTATTTTTAATTTGAAGAAAAAAGATGTGCATTCTGTGAAAGCTTTATATCCACTATAGTTTGTCTTAGCCATTAGGCCCACTTGGGCTGTACAATTTGGACAGAAATATATCCTATCTTTCAATTTTCTCCCGATGCTTCTATGTTGATAATTATAGTTTCAGATAATGGTTGTAATATTATCAGATGAAAGTAATAAACTTAAAGCAATAATACAAAAATAAGAAAAGGGAATTACAGATTTTGTAACTTTTCAATATAGTTTTGCTGTGATTACCCAAATAAGTTTTATAATGTTGTCCAGTCACGTGGGAATTTAAAAGATGTTTTGGCACGAAGTCAACATTTTAAAAGCATTGCATGACAAAGGTTTGGGGATGGGGCATGAGCTTTGGGATCAGCTGTAGAGATTACTGAATTTTAGAGGACATCACTCTCTCTCTATGTGTGTGTGAATGAATATATATGTCTATACTTTTTGACAGAAAGTGAAAATATACTAATGCAAGATTACTTCTGCCCCAGTTATACCTATAGGCATAGGTAATCCCAATGATTCATCCCCATAGCTGCGAGCTGTTGATGATTTAGAATGTACAAAGAGTATTTCCTGAACATAAAACAAAAATGAACTGAATGCCATCATCTTGGATATTCCTGTTATGCTTCACAGCATAAACATGGATTCTTTTGAGATTGCAGGTTAAGCTGACTGATTGTGGTGTTAAATTTCAAATACCAGCCAGATTTATTTTCTCATGGCAATTCATTTTATCCCCATCAATTTATTTATTTACCCAAATAAACACTGAATTGAGAAAAAATAAAATCACTGGTATTATTAACTTCTAGAAATAAATATATGCAGGAGAATTTAAATCAGAGAGGCCAATTACATATTGCGAAAATAATTCACCCACAACAATTCTGTCATCTATTAATCTGGAAATTTGGGTTTTCGACGCAGAGAGATACAAGGAGAAATACGATATCTGGAACCTGTAACTCGACTCCCACAGAATGAATTCAGCCTCTCGGAAATCAGCTTCTGGAAGGAATCGACCTGGAGATATCGGTCTGAATAATCAAGCTGAAAAATCAACCTGCGCCCTCCTTGTGTGCCACAACTGCACCCTAAGGAAAACTTGGCCTTCCAGCAATCTGGCTTCCTCCAGATTAAAGCGTTCTCCCTCCAACAATTCGGCGCTGCAATCTGCTCAACTCGGCTCCTGGATTCTCCCTGAATTTACTTGCACTTCTCCTTCTCTGCACTCCAGTTCACTGAATCATTTGCACTAGAGAAAATCCCTCTCTCCCTGATGATTCGCTCTCTTGAGTTTTGTGTGTCTTCACTTCTTCGCTAGGCTTCCTTTATAATCTTCATTAAGCCCAAATCCCTAACCCTAACCCCCCTTCTAGAATCATCTTGGAGATCAATGGTTGAAATTATTTCTAGTCACTTAAATAATTAAATTATTTATCTTTAGAAAATGACTTAATAGTCCACAATAATTAATTGACTTTAATTATTGTACTTTTCCTAAAATAGACTTAGGAAATAAGATATAAATCACTTACTCTACCAAGCAAGCACCTAGAAGAGACAATACATCATATTCCACATGCTAAGACACCAAGCCAATGTAGAAGACCTTCCAAAGCTACCACTAGCCTCAACATGTGAGAGGGATGGATTATCCATTTTTCTTTGGCTGGCCTGGATATGCCAGACCCAGGACTTATTTATTTTCTTCCTTTTGGGCAGTTTTCTGCCATAAAGATAAACTGGAGATATTCTTTGAAGATTCACCTTGCTGCTGTGAGACTAAAGCTGCTAGACTATCTGAAATTACAGAAACAACTGAAATTTCTAAAGCAGGAAGATATTAGGGCGGACTAAAGTGCAGCTGAAGGCAGCTTTGTCTTTAAATCAGAATGTACATCTCTTATTCAATTTCCCAGGGGAAGGGGTGGAGGATTTTATCCCAGGCTGACCAGGCTAAGACTCAAGACAGTGCACCAATGCGTTTATTGCCCTTCCAGCTAGCCACTGCAGATTAAGGAGGAGCAAGAATTTTCTTGTGAGCCATCTAAACTTAAACCCAAGAGTAATCCAGAACTTGGTCAGCAAAATATCCAAGGATCTAATCCTACAGGGGGTGGCTGAGCTATAGCTTTAGGCAGGCCACAAGCAATGGCAAACTGTAACAGTCACTTTTGGTTTCCTCATAATATGTTGAAGATATATACAGATATATTATATTCAAATATATATGAATAATTGAATGACTAACTGTGATATATGTATATCACACTTATTCAATCATTCATATTTGAGATAATTGTATTACACACTCATTCACTACATGTATGCCTACCCATTCCCCTTGTGTTTTGGAGAATGCACCAGCATCCTTGTTGTGTGGTGTGTCCCTGGGACAGGCACAATTTATAAGGAGTATCCAAAATATTCAAATGTGCAAAGTGATTGAGAATACTCATTAATTTTTAGTTTCTTATGTTGCTATCGATGCTTTTCTATTTATTTATTTACTTACGATGAAAGAAAACCATACTTTATTCATAATTGAAAAGAAAATACATTTTGTTTATACACACTTGACGTGTGCATTCATCAAGAATCTGCCCAGATCCTTGAGTGGCAAAAAACTAACAAAACTGATATTAGCTGTCATGTGCTTACATTTCTGCTATCGATGCTTGCTTGATGACTGATACTATATTTTTCTTAAATGTCATCGTACAATAATTTACCGTTCTTTATATTCTCTTCTCCTTGGATTTTCTTTCCCTTCCTAGAGTTTGAACACTTGTTATCTAATTTATATTGTGTTTCCTTCAATTTACTACCCTCTTATTCAGAGCTGGCAAACAGGCAGGGTATTGTTTTTCTAACCAGGTATTATCGACCCATTTGGTTACTTTTGTGACTTAAATCAATTTCGACAACCCATACGCTTTTCAAACTGAAAGGCCTATTCCCCGTGTGGGTTGATAGTAGATACCTGTATTTTTTCCCCTTCCAATTATGACTGGCAAAATCCCACTTCTTTGAGGAGAATATTATGATAGCGCTCCAGTTTACCCAGAAATAACACTACAGCCAACTTATGAGCGGCTGCCCAATGGCTTGAACTGGCAACCTGTACCTGGAAAACACTCAGGGTGGTCTAACAGGTTGAGCTACATATGGTATCAAGTTTCAGTATCATTATGCTAAAGTTTGGGGTGAATTACTGTTACATTAAATATTGGAGTAGAATGAGAGCAGACATTATGGAATACAATTCAAATAGAATACATTAAACATAATGCCAGACATTTGAGATAATAAAATGCAAATATAATTAATGTGATTCGAATATGAATAAAACTACATATATAAAATGCCCACAAATATGAAAAATAAAATTTGAATAGAATGAAAGCCAATAGAAATAACATATACTAAGGGAAATATAGAATGAAGTTATATACATACTAAGGGAAATATATAATGAACATACACTATCAAAGTGAATTATAAAATGAAATGTTTTGTTTTTTTAATCTATGAGATTCACGGTTCCCGGAGATTGGTGACCACGACATCTATGGAATAATTAGACAAAATAAAATTTCCTATTACCATTCATCTTTTAGAATCTAGATTCTATATTTAAAAATACATAATCATCATCATGAATTCAACATAAGCAAATCATCATTATCAATTCAGCAACAACATCTTCAGTGGTATAAAGAGTGAAAATTTAACATCCATTGATGTTGAATGAATAAATTATAGGTCATATTCAATCCCCACTTCATTCCAAATTCTAGCAACAACTATTTTCAGAATAAGCAATGTCACATGGTTCAGGTTTGAGTTGGAATTCGGCAACAATAAAGTTTGAATCGACCTTAGGTTTGTGTGTGTGTGTGTGTGTATATATATATATATATTATATTTCAAAATATATAAAATCATTATTTAGTATTTACAATATAATTTATATTAATTTTTATTTTATATATAACTAAAAGTCACATTAATTTATATTAATTTTTATTTTATTTATAACTAAAAGTCGTATTAATTTATAATATATATGAGATACAATAATTTATAATATTATCATATATCATATTAATAAAATTTATCAATTTATATATATAATTTAGAACATAATTAAATTTATTATGAGAAATGTGTGCTTTAATGGATCACCACATAACTACCTGACCTCGTAATTCCCGTCCCAGATGCAACTCATGTTGACTGCCATAACCTGCCTCCAGTAATTTAGGTTGACAGCTGTAACCTGCCCAGTGTAATTTTCATTGACTCTGTTCACGCATAACTTGCGCACGCATCTTTGGTCTTGTTAATGGACAGGCAGTTCTTATGGGTTATATTTCTTAATCAAATTGTTTATTCATGTGATCACCCTCTGCATTGACAATGCTTGAAATGTGGATTTTCCGTTTGTTTTATTTAAGCCTTGAACACCCATCAAAATTTATGCTGAATCTATATTAAAGTTCAACGAACCTGAACCAAAGTTTTTAGATTTGCCTAAATTCAAACCTGGTTCTTTAAATCCAGCGAACTCTGTTATTTAGGTTAAGAGGGGGGCGCTCCCAAAAATGCAAAAACTGTGTGATTTCTCCCACGCAAAAACTATATCCCGGTCCTGATTTTGTGGTTTTATGAGTGGATTTATTTCCGGAAACGAATCATGATTTTACTGATATGTTTCTAGATTTCTGGAAATGGATCCAAAACAAATTGCAAACGTCTGAAACGACTCGGAATTGGGATGTGACATTTTCGAAAATATGAATGGCTACGAAACGTTTCAATGGTGTTTCACCGGCAAATTGTATGTGTTTCCATTTCCGAAATGCTGAATGACATTTCTGGGGGTTGGGAGGGACATTTCTGGTAACTTAGCAAAAAGGATCAGTTCCTCCCATCTCAGTGTCCAGAGAATTGAAACCATGACCTCTCAATAGCAGAGGTAATTTAACGACAGGGATTCCACCAACTGAGCTAGCCCTCAGGGCTGTAAAATGAGATATGTTAGCAAATTCAATTTAAACTTCCTGTGGCTCCGCTTGTAAATTCATTTTAACCCCAAATCTGTCAAGTTTCAAGAGGAATAAAATCCATTGAGGTGCAATCCTTTTTGAGGGAGCAAGACTTGAGGAAGGTTTGCGCATTAATAGATTTGATCATCTCGGCCCTTTATAGATCTGGAGTTGAGATGGATCTATGTGTGCAACTCATGAAAAATGTGCAAGCACACAGTTCAGACCAACCTGTACATCAAGAATTGAAGTTTATGACATCAACCTATTCAGAAGTTTTATGTTTAAAAATGACTCTTAATCATAAACACAAAGACTAAAAATTAAGACGCCACTCCTTAGTGGTGACCTTATTCTATCATCAAATTGCTGATTAAATGGATTATGGAACATAATTAAACAAAACAATAAGTAATTTGTAGTGAAAATGTTTGGCTTCAGATTTAAGGAACTGTTGAAGTCCTCACTTGCTCTTCTTGTGGGGTAAATAAATTAATTGTTGCTCTGAAAAATGCAATCAAAGAGCATGAATTTACTGAAACATTCTCTGCACCAGAGGGAACTGATTCATGATTCATGATTGCATAGAAGAATGAAAAATTAGATATCTTAACGTATCACATTTTTCTTGTGATTAATCATTATATAGATTTAATATATCGCTTAATTTATTCCATACTAGTGAGAGTAGCAAAGTACCACGCGTGTTGAACGGTAATGGATGTTAAATTCTGTATTTTCACTAATGTGCAATAACATATACTCCTAAGTTTCATTGCAAATAATTCATCTGTAACATGATAAAAATGATAAGCAACTAATCAATTCATGTTTTCCTGCATAAGATCTAAAGATTCATTACACTTTCTCAAGTTCTTGAAAATTTTTGAGGCATCTCCATAATGATATCCATAGCGAGCATGATATCAATCCTTCAGGTATACCCAAATAGGGTCATTGGTGGTAGATACTCTACTCCAGAGGGTTAGAGGTGGATGAAGATTTAGTTCATTAGCCTTTTTATTCTTTCACATGGTTTAGGTTTGAGTTAGGGTTTGGCAATAATTAGGTTCGATTTGCATTCGAATTTTTCGATAAAGTTCGGATGAGGTTTGCCATTAGGTTCGGCTGTATACATTTTTCAGTATATATATATATATATATATATATATATAACAAATATCAATTATTTTAAATATTATATTTTAAAACATAAACATAAAATAAATAATGTTAAGAATTTATTTAGATATACAGTAAATTAAAAATAACTGTAGCACTACAAACACTACAAGAAAAACGAGTCTTGAAAAAATCAATGTATAAGAAGATTTTGGTAGAATAAATATCTATTCACTTTTTATTGAGTATTTAAAAAGATAAAGTTAAATCTAATTGAGTGAATCTATATAAATAGAATGAAAAAATGATGAAAACATTTAATTTATAATTTTATATTAAACAAAATCCACTTAGATATTGCCTAGTCCCTGATGTGAGCACCGTGGAGAGACAAGTATACACACTTGCACCTTCAACATTTTTAATAACTGTCGGACTTGCAAATCTATCATGGTTTTCACTCAACCATTGGTTTGTAAGTAGCAAAATGATAAATTTTTGAGTTATAGATTACAATTGAGTAGGGTTGAGGCTGGAGAGGTTTGCCGAATTTCAAACCTTAGTACCAAGGAGAGTTGTTACTAGGCATTTATCCCTTTTAGCCTAGTAGATAGTAGACACATTAATGACTTTTGTCTTGGTGACATTTATGAGTTATATTAATGTCATGGGTGAAAAATGTACTTAAAAGTATTGTACCATGTACTTTTCTAATATTAAAGTCACTTGTACTTTATAAAGTGACCTTATGTGTAAAGTACGAAGTGTACTTTTCTAATATTAAAGTGAGGTGAAAGATCACTTTATAAGAAAAATAGAAAAATGTACACAACTTGAAAAAAGTACTAGGAGGCATTTAAATAATGGGGCCAATATATGCGGGGGTCATTTGGGAGAAATGACATCAACCACACATCTTGAGATTTGGAGATTAAATCTCATCCATTGGATCCTAGGTTTACGGATTCAGTCTTTTCTAAGAGACTAAAAGAGAAAAGGGAGGCTCATTCTTCACTTCACACTTTGAAAGGGCATGAGGAGAAAAAGAGAGAATTTCAGGGAGAATTTGCAGCTGCGATAGGAGGCTCCAATTCCAAGGAGGAGAGGGGAGCTAGGGCACGAATTTTGAGGGGAAAGAGGAAGCACAGAAATGGAGGAAGAGCAGCTCAGATGTCAAGGAGAGAGGCACAAAATTCGAAGAACACAAACTAAGTAGCAGCAGGAATTTCGAGGCACTAATTTTGGGTTTGCTGCTACAGGCAGCACGAATTTCGAGGTGATCTCTAGCTGCCCCCTGGCACAAATTTCGAGGCACATCCCGGTCACTTCCAGTGTAGAAATTGAGGCTTTGGCGCAGAAATTGAGGCAGATTTGGCACAGAAATTGAGGCTGTTTTGGCACAGAAATCGAGGCTGCCTCAGCAAAGATTTTGAGGCAGATTTCTGGGCGCAATTTTCGAGGAGGTGGGGTTGTGAGAAAATGCAGAAAATTCTGGGCATGAAAAAATTTGTAAAATCTGAAAATTATCAGTGGGCATAAATTTCCAGATTTGCATTTAATGCTTCAGCGGAATGGAGTTAAGTATTGTGTTTAATTTTATGTATTTAGACTAAATTTCTCAAGCAATAAAATCCTCCTTTGATGACCGGTTTTCCAAACGAGGCTGTGGGGTTTTTCTGGGGTGTTAATTTTAGGAAATATGTTCTTTGCTTTGCATAGTTACTTCATTCAACCATGAGCCCATTAATCCATTAGAAATCACATAAACAATACGTTATAGTAACCAATGAAAGAACATAAATGAGAAATGCCGAAGACAAGCCAAGATGATAGAACACGAGAAAAACCCCAATATGGGGAAAACCCTTGATCAAATCTTCTTATTATTAATCTTCAAATGTTCAGCAGAGAGAGAGGGAGAGAGTACAACAACTTAAAGTCACTACTGACTTGCCAAGATGAAGATCTGATATCAAAGCCGCCCTTAAACATGAAGATGACACAGTCATGACAAGAACTCTGGCACCAAGGTTTGGAGTCTTCTATACAACAGTTCTGAATACTGGTCAGGGCACAAGCATTGACAACCATAACACCCTTTTCTTCTTCTATAAACTGCAGTCTTCCTTCAAACAAATCTACCGCCAATGAGAACTACCTTAACCTTCTCTTAAGATACAAAAAACGCACCACACAGATGCAAATCAAACATAACAGACAGCGGCCTCACTTCTGAAGATACTCGGCCTCCAGAACATAGATCTCAAGGCCTGCGGCCTGGCTGGAGGTGACCTAGGTAAGTGAGGCCTGCTTCAAAGAGATATTAGCCCCAAGGGCTATGCCCAAAACACAGATAGATCAACCCTCATGCATAATGACAATCTCTGCTTCAGACTTGGACCTGAAATGAGTCCAGAACTATTCCCAAGCTTCCTCCGTACAACTTCGGCTTCCCTTTCTGCTACTGAACTCGGATTAGCAAGTAGAGATTGCCCACACAAATGTGTCCAGACATGCGTCTGTCCACCATGGAGAATCTCGGCCCTAATCCAAACAGATCATCAACCTCCACCAAGATCTCGGCTGCCTCTGACACATATTCAAGCAAGTTGATGTGTGTAAATGAGATGAGAAGAGATCCTTTGTACAAATTTAGACATGATGATTTCGTGAAACCAACCTTAACTTTTGGAGGGAAATTCAAATTTCAAATTTCAGTTTTTCCTGCCTAAAGCAAATCATGACTAAATTCCTTAACTATAGACATATACTTTGGACAATATACTTTCCTATACTTTATTTTATTCAAAAGAAATACAGCGATAAGGAAAATATTTTATTCCTTAGCACATTTTTTATGAGCCTTGGCAGCTAATGCAGCGGTGCGACGAGTTTCTCTTCTTCAAAGGTAGTTGGTAATAATTCAATGGCTAATTTGAGTGACGAGATTTCACATTCAATGGGTAACACAACTTCCAAACCATAAACAAAGCTAAAAAGGAGTGAACTCTGTAGCTGTTTTTGTATAGGTACGGTATGCCCATAATACCGAAAAAAGCATGATATGCCAATTGATGCTATGAGTTCCGACAATCCGTTTAATCATGTTGGTTAAAACCTTGTTGACAGTCTGAACTTGACCTTCGGTCATCGTAATGTTTCGAAAATGGCTCCCATGGTCCACAACGATAGCTTGAGGGACACCGAACCGAGCAATCACGTGATTGAATATGAAAATTGCTGTAGTTTTGCCATCAACCGCGAATGTAGGTATCGCCTCAGCCCATTTGGTAAAGTAATCTACGACAAGAATAATGTACCCATGTGTTAAATTTGGACAACTAGGTCCAAACTCCATGTTCTGATGCTCAGATTAAGAAGCTAATATTTTTGTTGGATTCCTCTTTCTGAGAGATGTAAAATCCATATAAAATATGTCTTAATCCGATGAGCAGAACTTATATTTTGAATTTATTATTTTTAATAAATTATATGTGCAAGGTCGGCCAGTTTTGTAATGTAGGCTCGCATGCCCAACAGATGTGTCACACACCCTTATGATTGATATAAATACAGGAAAAGGTGAAGAGCATTTCATCATCAACACATCTCATCATCTACTCTTCTCATCAGTCAAGTACGAGCCACCTAAAGACAAGTTCTCACCACACGTGTGAAGGACGATGAGGACAAACTGTACGGCTGAGCTGAAGTACGGATTTGCTGCTGCTAGGGTTTCGCAGAAACTTTGACCAGCGTTGACTTTGGTCAATGCTTGGTCCAAACAAGCTGAAAACTTGTGGAAGGTTCGATTTATGAAGGCCGTACTACCTGGCACAAAAATCGAGGTCAAAGGGTTGACCGTTTTGCGCGTTGACTTTTAGCTTGCTGCCCCTGCGTTGACTTTTCAGACACACCTGCGTAGCTGACTTAAGCTGACTTACTCCATCGATTAGTTGCTGCTGTGACATGCCGGGTCGTCGACCAAAAGAGACTTTGCTGGTTGAAGCATCCTGTTGACCGCCGAAACGAATACACACATTTTTCCTGTTTCTGATTTGTCTTCTGTAAGATCTACTTATATGTTCTATCTGCATTTTGCTTTACTACTTGTATGATTGCCGAAAGAAAAGTGAAATTGCTACTAGCATAGAACATCTACAAAACTTTACATGGTATCAAAGCCTGAGGTGAAGACAAACTCTATCTATAGCAATCATCATCGAAGGAAATGGGTTCCACTAGTCTTGAATTCAGGGAGAATGACAAGCTGACTGGAAGTGATGACTTCCATGCCTGGAAGATGATATTAGATCTCAAATTAGAAGATCATGATCTCCTGGATCATGTGACAGGGAGGATTCAAGAACCTCCATACAATGCCTCTGCTGCTGTTAGAAACAAGTATAAGAAGGGAGAAATCAGAGCAAAGCTGCTGATCAGGGAATCCATAAATAAGAGTCTGGTTGCCTACATATCAGAACTAGGCACATCCAAGGAGATGTATGACAAATTGATACTTATGTTCCAAGTAAACAATGTGAACCAAGTGCTATTCCTCAAGAACAAGTTGAAGAATATGAAGAAGGGCCGAGACGAGTCTATTCAAACTTTCTTTATGAAGTTGACCGAAACCAGGAACAATCTGCTAGCTATTGGGGAGACAATAGCTGATCGTGAGAAGGTTCTCACCGCACTTGGAGGACTTCCATATGAATGGCAAGTATTCACAACTACCATTCTCAACAATAATACCATTCCTAACTTTGATGAGCTTCTGTCCAGATGTATGCAAGAAGAAACAAGGATGAAGGAATTTGATAATGAAAGAAATGTTGCCTATGGTGCTCATTCCCGAAAGAAGAACTTTGGTGGTTCTAAGGACAAAAGAAGGACAAAGACTCAAGAGAAGAAGGGTAAATGTTTCACCTGCCATAGGACTGGACACTATGCTAGAGAATGCCCCTTCAAGAAGGATTCTCCCGATAGTGACGATAACAACAACAACCGAAGAAATGGGAATCAAAGAAATGACAAATCCAAAGGAAAGAGGAAGGCACACTTTGGAGGAAACAATCAACCTTCTAAGAGGTCCAGAAATACCAGGTATGAGGAATCTAATGTTGTTGATAAAAGAAATGAGTATATTCTGGTATCTGCTCTCTCAGCTGCATCTCCGCCCGACACTATGGATGTCTGGCTAATTGATAGTGGTGCCTCAAGACACATCACTGGATTCAAGGAAGCACTTTCTGACATGGTTAAAAGGGATACTAATCTAGAAATTATCCTTGGGGATAATGCCACTTATCCTGTGAAAGGGACCGGGACTGTGACCCTCCACTTGTCTCAAGGACAAGTCCTCCGTCTACAAGATGTACTCTATGTACCCAAATTGAAGAAGAACCTTGTGTCTGTATCTGCAATGGAAGACAAAGGATTCAATGTAACTTTCTATGATGGAAAGGTACTCATGTGGAAGAAGAGCTTCAAGGAAGCTATATCAATTGGTTTTAGGGTTGGTACACTCTACCAGGTTGGAGGGAGTCCGTTGGGAGCTATGACTTGTGATACAATCCGTCAAACCGAACTATGGCACCGAAGATTTGGACACCTTCATTACAAAGCCTTTCCCAAGCAAGGAAGGTGGTGACAGGGATGCCTGATTTTGGAAATAATCATGAAGGTGTATGTAAGGGCTGTGCTGAAGGAAAACATACAAGGGGACCTTTCCCCTCAAGTGTCACAAAGACATCTAAGATATTGCAACTGGTCCATTCTGATCTTTCTGGTATGTTGCCTGTAACATCCCTGGGGGGATGTTCTTACTATATGACATTTACTGATGACTTCTCTCGCAAAACCTGGATATACTTCTTGAAAAAGAAGGATGAGGCTTTCATGTGGTTTCGTACCTTCAAAGCCTTGGTGGAAAATATGACCGGAAAGAAGATCAAGATTTTGAGGACTGACAATGGCACTGAATATGAGTCAAATGAGTTCAAAGACTTTTGCAGAGAAGCTGGCATTAAGAGGGAGACTACCACTTCATATACTCCTGAGCCGAATGGTGTTGCTGAACGCAAGAATAGGACTATTGTGGAAGCTGCTCGTGCCATGCTATGTGACCAGGAGAAGCTGCAAATACTGCTGTGTACATTCAAAACCGATGCCCTCATTCCGCTTTGGACTCCAAAACTCCCGAAGAGGTTTTCTCTGGTAAGAAACCTGATGTCTCATATTTTAGAATTTTTGGATGTCCTGTCTATTTTCATGTACCGAAAGAAAAGAGAAGTAAGCTAGATGCTACTGGGAAGAAAGGAATGTTTGTGGGCTACAGTGAGACTTCTAAGGCATATAGAGTCTATGTACCTAGGTCAAAGGGAAGTAGAGATAAGCCATGATGTCACTTTTGACGAAGATGCTTCCCTGAAGAAAGTAGTAGATCTTCCTAGATTTGAAGAAAATCATGAAGAAAGACCTGGAAATCTGGAAGAACCCCAGGATGAGACTATGCCTGATGTTGAAGGGCCAATGGACCCTATTGATCCTTCCCCTTCTCTAGGAAAGAGACCATCATGGCTCAGGGACACCCTCGAAGATGCCGAGGGTCATGCTGCCCCAAGGGGGACATTCCGAGAAAGCAAGAAGCCGTGTAGATACCAAGGGTATCTAGCTGCCATGAGTACTATTGTACAATCTGAACCTGGATCTTTTGAGGAAGCCATCAAGCATCAAGTTTGGAAGGATGCTATGCATGAAGAATGTGAGTCTATTATGAAGAATGATGTCTGGGATGTGGTCCCGAGACCGAAGGACAAATCTGTTGTCACCGCTAAATGGCTCTACAAGATTAAACATGGATCTGATGGGAGTGCTGAAAAATTTAAGGCAAGATTTGTTGCCAGTGGCTTCTCTCAAAAGGAAGGAATTGACTATGACGATATATTTGCACCTGTGGCACGATATACCACCATCCGATCAATCATAGCCCTTGCTGCTACGCAAGGATGGAGTCTTCATCAGATGGATGTCAAGACCGCTTTTCTGCATGGTGCAATAAAGGAAGAGGTGTATGTAGAACAACCTCCGGGATTTGAAGTTCAAGATCGAGACACTTATGTCTGCAGGTTGAAGAAAGCCCTCTATGGGTTAAAGCAAGCACCCAGAGCTTGGTACAAAAGGATGGATAGTTACTTGATGAAGCTGGGCTTCACTAGAAGTAATGCTGATCCGAACTTATACTTCAAGGTTGAGAAAGAGAAGCCTCTCATTCTAGTATTATATGTGGATGACCTCTTCCTGACTGGTGATGACCCTCTCATTCATCAATGTAAGAGGGAGCTTGCTGCTGAGTTCGAGATGAAAGACCTAGGACTGATGCACTATTTCCTAGGTCTGGAGGTCTGGCAGAGACCTGGAGAGATTTTCCTTTCTCAAGAAAATATATTGTGAAGCTTCTGGAAAGTTCTGGTATGATGGACTGTAAGTCCATGGAACTCAACTTTAAGAAGTTGAGGAGCAACGTTGCTGGGCCCGTCCTACTGAGTATCGTGAACTCATAAGGACCCTGATGTTCTCAATGAACACTTGTTCGAACATATGCTGTGCAGTGAACAGTTTGAGTCAACACATGGTTGATCATAACATTCACTGGGTTGGTGCCAAGAAACTCTTGAGATATCTCTGAGGCACGACAGACCATGGGCTGAGATACACTGTCGGGAGTATGACACTCCGTGGATATACTGATGCCGATTGGGCTGGCAGTGTGGTGGATCGCAAGAGCACATCTGGATGCTACTTCACATGTAGATCTGCTTCGGGCAGGAATCTAAAGTCGGCAGTCTTGAGCACTGCTGAGGCCGAATATATTGTAACATGTATGGCCTGTTGTGAAGTCACTTGGTTGCGAAAGCTCTTTGTGAGCTGTTCGAGCATGTGCTAGATGCCACCGTTATCCTTTGTGATAACCAGAGGGGGATTCATTTGTTATAGAATCCCGGGTTCCACGATTGATCCAAGCATGTTGATGGCTGGTACCACTTTATCTGGGATATGGTACAGCGAGGCGCCGTAAGGCTCGATCATATAGGAACTGATGAGCAGGTCGCGGATATTCTCACAATGCCCTTGGGAAGGTCATGTTCCTAACCTTCCGTGAGAATCTTGGAATCATGGAACGACCCTATGATGTGGGTCCTGTTGGACGATGAGCTCTGGGAGCTCTGGGGGGCTTTGGGGATAGCTTCTCAAGAGCTATAAGCACTCATAATGCTTCTGCCCCACCCTTGTGATTGTTGAGCTGGTTCACCACTCATTTATCTGGGCCCCGTATGCATCCTACCCATTGAGTTCAGGGCTCATGGGAAGTACCTCTCATTTGGCCAATGAGGTGTGGAAAAGCTAGAGACTATTAGCAAAGACTGATGGACGGATCAGAGATTGCCGTACTCTCTATCTAGGATGGCACGGTCCAACCACTTGATCTGGGATCAAGGTTTGTGAGGTCTGGGACCTCTGGACTGATTATGTCAGTCGGGGGATGATGTCTTTGTGACTGACCCACTTCTGTTCTGAAATAAAGAAGCCAGCAAAGCAAGTTTCGGCGGGATGACGCACGATGTTGATTGCACTAATAGATGGAGTTCTCCCTAGTTGAGATTGAGTGTTAAATTTGGACAACTAGGTCCAAACTCCATGTTCTGATGCTCAGATTAAGAAGCTAATATTTTTGTTGGATTCCTCTTTCTGAGAGATGTAAAATCCATATAAAATATGTCTTAATCCGATGAGCAGAACTTATATTTTGAATTTGTTATTTTTAATAAATTATATGTGCAAGGTCGGCCAGTTTTGTAATGTAGGCTCGCATGCCCAACAGATGTGTCACACACCCTCATGATTGATATAAATACGGGAAAAGTTGAAGAGCATTTCATCATCAACACAACTCATCATCTTCTCTTCTCATCAAATAGTACGAGCTACCTAAAGACAAGTTTCAGCCACACGTGTGAAGGACGAAGAGGACAAACTGTACGGCTGAGCTGAAGTACGGATTTGCTGCTGCTAGGGTTTCGCAGAAACTTTGACCAGCGTTGACTTTGGTCAACGCTTGGTCCAAACAAGCCGAAAACTTGTGGAAGGTTCGATTTATGAAGGCCGTACTACCTGGCACAAAAATCGAGGTCAAAGGGTTGACCGTTTTGCTGCTGCGTTGACTTTTAGCTTGCTGCCCATGCGTTGACTTTTCAGGACAGCGTTGACTTTTGCAGAGTTGACTTGGGTTGACTCATCTACTGATTGAAGGGTTGTTGTGACACATGCTGGGCTGGCTGACCAAAGGAGACTTTGCTGGTTGAAGCATCCCGTTGACCGCCGAAACGAATACACACATTTTTCCTGTTTCTGATTTGTCTTCTGTAAGATCTACTTATATGTTCTATCTGCATTTTGCTTTACTACTTGTATGAATGCCGAAAGAAAAGTGAAATTGCTACTAGCATAGAACATCTACAAAACTTTACACCATGCCCTCTCACCGAGTGAGGGTTACATGTGATGAAATCAATGCCCCATTTGGCGAAAGGACCGACAACAATGCTTGGGTGAAGAGGAGCTGGAGGTGCACTGTAAATTTATGTAGATGTTCTATGCTTGATGCAACTTTACCTTTTCTTCAATATCAGACAGCAATCACATAAACAATAAAATAAAATGTTGATAGAACATAACAGTAGATCGACAAAAGACAAGCCAGAAATATATAAGTGTGTTGGTGCGTTACAACGGTCAATAGGATGCTTCAACCAGCAAAGTCTCAATGTGGTTAGCCAACCATCAAAGTCACATAACACTTTAGGACAACCAAATGGTCAACTCAAAAGTCAACCGAAAAGTCAACGCTGTCAGTGAACGACTAACGCAAACAACAATATGTATAAATTTCTATTTTCCCACCCTGGTTTTCAGTTTCACCTTATTTCTCCAAATAGTTAAATGCCCTTTCCCATAGCCTTACATTCAACAAGTTGGAAAATAAATATTTTTCTGAAAACACAAATTCTGGAAAATTTTCACAGTGCCGGAAATTGCAGAAATAAAAATTAGCAGACTAAAATAGCCACACAAAATATTTTAACACAGTTATTTTTGGTCAACATGACCCTGGAAAAACATCCTACAACTCTTGGGGAAAACCAGTTCGAAATCTTTTCTTTATTTTCTGAATATTGCTTTTACAGTGATGTAGAAATTTACACAGCAAAAAAATTACAGCAACTTCGAAACGTAACTTATCTCGAAAATCGTGCCATACTCCACCTCGGTTTTCGTGCCCACAAAATAGAAAAATTACAGTAGAAATTACAACCTTCAAAACTGTACGAACATCCTCGAAAACAGTGCCGGCCTTACTCGAAATCTGCAGTTTTCTCTCCTCGAAATTCATGCCCACTTGCCTCGAACTTTGTGCTCTGCCCTGTTGTACGGATTTGCTGAAAATTAGTGCTGTTGCCCTCCTTCTCACTGCTCAGAAAGTTCTCTTCAACTTTCTCCTTCTCCTTCTCTCAATCTGCTCATGAAAGAATTAATGAATGAATGACTTTTTCTCTCATTTTCCTCCTTTAATAGAACTCTAAGTGACTTTTGGGTTATCCCCAAATCCAATGGCTGAAATAGCTTTAGATCTAGGGTTGAGATTAAATGCTCTTTTAAATCTCACTTTAATAAAGACCCACTTAGTCATTTATTTCCAAAGTCACTTTTCCTTTTTAATTTTACATTAGCTTTATTAATGTCACTTTAAATTTAGACTTTAGTAACTTTTTCACTTAAAGTCACTTTTAAATTAGATTCTACTTTATAACTTTATAAAGCCACTTTAGGAGAAAAATTAAATTCTTTTGGACACTTTTCCCTAGGCCAAAGATCAAAGCCTTAGGGAACCACCTATCCTCTGGTAACCAAATTTCAACACTCTCTCTTACCGAGGAAGGTGTTCCTCACCACACCCATCTTGTCTCTGAAGTAGACATGCTTGCCCCGTGGTAAGGCTTTAGTAAGAATATCTGCAACCTGCACATCAGTGGCAATATATTCGAGCTTTACAGCTCCCTTTTGCACATAGTCTCTGATGAAGTGATATCTGATGCCGATATGCTTTGACCGATCATGAATTACTGGTTTCTCCGTGAGTTTAATGCAACTTTGATTATCACAGTAAATCACTGAAGGTCTCAACGGCTAACCAAATAAGCCAAACAACATCTTGCGAAGCTAGATGGCCTCACAACTAGCTAGACTGGCTGCCATATACTCTGTTTCCGCTGAACTCAATGCTACTGACTGCTGCTTCTGGCTGAACCACGACACCATTGTCGAACCCAACCCAAAACAACACCCTGAAGTGCTCTTCCTATTAGAAGCACAACCTGCCCAATCAGAATCAGTGTAACCTGCCAATCTCACTCCATCCCCTTGCCTATAAGCCAGACCATACTCCACTATCCCCTGTGAGTATCGCAAAATGTGTTTTGCAGTAATTCAGTGAACCTTCCTAGGCTCACACATAAACTGATTCATCGTGTTGACTGCAAAACATATATCTGGTCTGGTGTTGATCAAATACATCAAGGAACCAATCAGCTGTCTGTATAATGTGGGATCCACCAACTCGGAATCCAAAGCATGAAGCTTCTTCCAGTTGGTGATCATCGGTGTCGACATGGGTCTACAATCCTCCATGTGGAATCTGCCAAGGATGTACACAATATACTTCCCCTGCCCCAAGAAGAAATGCCCCTCCTCCTACCACACCTCCAAACCCAAAAAGTAATGCATGAAGGCGATGTCCTTCATCTCAAACTCCGACGCAAGATCTCTCTTGCAGTGCTCTGTGAGTCTCTCTACACTCGTAATGACCAAGTCATCCACATATAGCACCAGAATGAGAGGCTCCTCACCTATCACAATGAAGTATAAGTTTGGATCTGCCGCACTCTTTGTGAAACCCATCTCCTGCAAGTATGTATCTATCCTGGAGTACCAAGCTTTGGGAGCTTGCTTCAGGCCATAAAGGGCCTTCTTCAGTCTGCACACATGGGAATCCTTCCCATGCACCTCAAAGCCCTGTGGCTGCTCAATGTACACCTCCTCCTGTATGACCTCTCTCCAGACCTACTGGCTAGCTGCCTCCTCATAGCTAGAAGGCTCAAAGTCAATGATGTTGGCAACCATTGCCATATAGGTACAAAACCTCTCAGGTGGTCTGCTCTTTTTGACTGGCCTCTTAGGCCCAGCAACAGATGTGGCCTCTCTCAAGGTATCCTGAAGCCACTTGGGCTTCCTCTTCCCTGAGCACACTTCTCCCACTGGAGAATGAAACTCCTCCTCATCATCAGGAGCCTGAACTCCTGACTATCTGTCTGCTATCCTTCTGCCTCCACCTGAACCTGTAGATGCTGAAGTATTGTGTGAACTGTCCATCAGTGGACTCCCTAGTGAACTGCTCTACATGCTGTCCGAAGCACCACCCCTCTAACTCTGCGAGCCACTGCTCACTGACGGACCAGACATCGTCATAGATGTACCTTTGGATCCTCCTGATCCCTGCCCACTGGATCTCTGTGACTGACTTAACTGTTGTTGAGGGTCTGGCTGATCTAGATACTTTTAACTCCCGTGACCTCTTGAAAACCCGGTCCTCCTCGAATCTCACATCCTGCCTGACAACAACTTTCCTCGAAGCAGGAATATAGGCCCGAAAGGCTTTCGAGGTTTTACTATAGCCCACAAAGATACCCTTATCTGTGGTGGGATCTAGCTTGGTCCTCTTCTCCTTGGGTACGTAGGAGTATGCAATACACCCAAAGATACGGAAGTGACCAACATCAGACTTCTTCCCAGAAAAAGCCTCCTCTGGAGTCACATGCCCCAAGGCACAATGCAGGCTCTTGTTCTGCAAGTATACAGCAATATTGCAGGCCTCTGCCCACAAAAACAAAGGTAACCCCTGATCATGTAACATGGCTTTGGCAATCTGTTCTTCCTCTTCGCAACCCCGTTTTGCTGGGGGTTGTAAGGAACTGTGAACTCCCTCCTAATGCCTGCCTCTGCACAATACTCAACAAACTCTCCAAGGGTGTACTCACCTCCATTGTCCGACCTGAGGGACTTGATCTTCCGACCTATCTGTGTCTCCACAAGAGCTCTAAACTCCTGAAACCGCTTGAAGACCTCACTCTTGGTCTTCAAGAAATAAATCAAGGTCCTCCTGGAGTGATCATCAATGAATAACACTTAATTCTCATATCCACTCAAGGAAACATGAGACATCCGATCGCTCACATCGGAATGAATCAAATCAAGTATCCCAGTCGCTCTGTTGTCACTGCTGGGAAAAGGGGATTTGAAAAACTTTCCCATCGCACATCCTCTGCATGTATCAATGTGATCAATACTGAAATCTGGCACACTTGTAGTGATCTCCCACAATGTCCTCAAGGCTCCATGATACATGTGCCCCATCCTGCGGTGCCAAATCTCACACAGCTCAGAACTGCTAGCTCTGCTGTCGGTGCTACTGCTCAACGCCATAAGTGGTTGAAATGCAAACTTGTACACCTTTGCATGGCGTGCACCTATCACTCTAGTTGACTCAACTGGAGTACCCCTGGGATATATCAACACATGTCTTCTCCTGAACAATATCTCATACCCTCTGTCCTCCAATGCTGAGACAGATATGAGGTTTTTCCTCATCCCTGGCACATATAAAACATCTGACACCTTCAAGGGAGGTTTGGGTTCCCTATCAAATGTCAGTGTCCCTACACCGATTGCTCTAACAACACTGTCATCACCGAGTACTACCTCTATATCAGTGCCACTCTCTGAAAGCTCTAATAAGTACTCACAGACTCTTGTCATATGACGTGAAGCCCCACTGTCCACATACCAGATACCCTTAGATGCTCTGCTAGTCGAGGGAAATGCATGCTCCCTCTGAACCTCCGTGGCAAGTGATCTTGCACTAGTGGACTCACAAGAACTGAACCCAAACTCTCGGTCAAATCTATCTGAAAAGTCCTCAATCTCTGCTGATGCTGCCATGGTCTGGTTCTTCCCCTTCTTCTTTTTCTCCGAACACACAACTGCATAGTGTCCCATCTTCTGATAACTCCAACACTTCACTTTGGAGTAGTCCTTCTGCGTGTTCCCCTGTTTACCTTTACCTTTGCTTTTGTCCCCACCACCACTTGTGGAAGCATGCTTCTTGCCTCCGGCCAACAATGCTACATCCTTATCTTGCTCAACTAGCTTGGCTGCCCCAAGCTGACTCTTCCTGATCTCTGTCTGAATGCAATCATCCCAAAACCTCTCCCATGTGGGAAGGGTCTCACGTGCACAAACCCCATCAGCAAAATTCAACCATGAAGTAGGAAGGCCATTCACTGCAATCTGTACCAACTCAATGTTTGAAATGACCTTCCAACTGCTGCCAATGCATCTTTGACATTAGTTATCTTTGTGAGATAACCAGTTGCACTATCATTCTTCCCCATCTTAATGGTCTTCAACTTCTCCCTTAGGACCATCTTTCTGTTCTCATTGGTACTCTGGTAGAGATTGGTCAAGGCAGAGCACATTTCATGAGCATGTCTCTTTCCTCTCACATGAGGAATCACATGGTCTTTAATACCATCCAGAATCAATTTTTTTCCCTTGTTATTCCTTTTATTATATGCTGCCAACTGAACAGCATCAGAAGGTACAATAACAAGTTGCTGTTGGGTATGAATCATGATATCCCAGACTTCTCCCTCCTCAAAGATGCTCTACATTCTTTCTCTCCAAACGCTGTAATTACTATGCCCATCCAAGCACCTTCCACCGTCAATCCCAATGACATCCTTGATGTCCTAAAAACTGAAAATAGCACTGCTGTAGTAAAGATAAAATTTCTGTGTGTGAAAAATCAGCTTGCTGGAATTTTCTGAGTGAAAAATCAGCAACCTGTAATTTTTCTCTTTGCTGTCCCAAACTACACTTTTAGCACCCAAACTCTGATACCATGTAGAAATTTCTATTTTCCCACCCCGGTTTTCAGTTTCACCTTATTTCTCCAAATAGTTAAATGTCCTTTCCATTCAACAAGCTAGAAAATAAATATTTTTTGAAAACACAAATTCTGGGAAATTTTCAGAGTGCTGAAAATTGCAGAAATAAAAATCAGCAGACTAAAACAGCCACACAAAACATTTTAACACAGTGATTTTTGGTCAACATGACTCTGGAAAAACCCCCTACAACTCTTGGGGAAAATCAGTTTGAAAGTTTCTCCTAATTTTCTGAATATTGCTTTTATAGTGATGCAAAAATTTGCATAGCAAAAAAATTACAGCAACTTTGAAACATAACTTATCTCGAAAATCATGCCAAACTCCACCTCGGTTTCCATGCCCACAAAACAAAAAAATTACAGCAGAAATTACAGCCTTCAAAGCTGTACGAACAACCTCGAAAACAGTGCCAGAATGGCTGTGCGACCTCCCTTGAAATCTGCAGTTTTCTCTCCTCGAAATTCGTGCCCACTTGCCTCGAACTTTGTGCTCTGCCCTGCTGTACGGATTTGCTGAAAGTTAGTGCTGCTGCCCTCCTTCTTCTCACTGCTCAGAAAATTCTCTTCAGCTTTCTCCTTCTCCTTCTCTCAATCTGCTAATGAAAGAATTAATGAATGATTGACCTTTTCTCTCTTTTTCCTTCCTTTAATAGAACTCTAAGTGACTTTTGGGTTATCCCCAAATCCAATGGCTGAAATAGCTTTAGATCTAGGGTTGAGATTAAATGCTCTTTTAAATCTCACTTTCTATTTTTTAATTCACCCCACTTTAATAAAGACCCACTTAGTCATTTATTTCGAAAGTCACTTTTCCTTTCCTTTTAAATTAGATTTTACTTTATAACTTTATAAAACCACTTTAGGAGAAAAATTAAATTCTTTTGGACACTTTTCCCTAGGCCAAAGATCAAAGCCTTAGGGAACCACCTATCCTCTGGTAACCAAATTTCAACACAGTAGCAGCTAGGTCAACGCTGAAAGTCAAAGTCAATGTTTTGCCTCGGGAATAGTGCCAAAAAATGCGGATTAGGAAAATCGAACTTTTGGGAGAGTTTCGGGTCTTTTTGACCTTGCGTTGACCAAAGTCAACACTGGTCAAAGTTTGCTGCAGAAACCCTAGACCGAAATCAGAAATTTGCTGTTGCTAGAATTTTCCCACGTGTGGAGAGAAGAGCCACCAAGGTCATCGAACCAATCAGATGAGGAGAGAGAAATGTGTGAGGATGAGATGAGTGAAAATGTCCTCCAACGTTGACCAATATATATCCATCAGTGAGGGTGTGTGACACAATTGCTGGGGCACAAAACCTTAAGGCCGACCTTCACATATCTTGAATAAATTCAAAATAAATGTTTTGCTCATCGGATCAAGATGATCTTTAGATCGATCTTGCACCTCTCCGAAAGAGGAATCCATTAAAAATATTGGTATCTTCATCTAAGCATCACAACATGGAGTTTGGACCTAGTTGTCCAAAATTAACACTCCCTCAACTAGGGAGAACTCCATCCACCTGTGCAATCCAAACATCTTGCGTCATCCTGTTGTAAATTGCTTTACTGGCTTCTTTATTTCAGAACAAAAGTGGGTCAGTCACAAAGACATCATTCCCGACTGACAGATTCAGCCCAGAGGTCCGAAACCTCTATAGGACTCACAAAGAGTCTTATACCAACCCAAAGTCAGTTGGAGGTCTAAAACCTCACTATACTTGATCCCAGATCAAATGGTTGGACCGTGCCATCCTAGATAGTTAGTACGACAATCTCTGATGCGTCCATTAGTTGTTGCTACTAGTCTCTAGCTTTTCCCACCTCACTGGCCAAATGAGATGTACTTCCCATGGGCACAGATAATGAGAGGTGAACCAACTCAATCATCACAATGGTGGGGTAGAAGCACTCCAAAAAGGTTCGACAAGCCTAGTCTTGTGGTTGCTTATAGCTCTGAGAAGCTATCCTCAAAGCCCCCTGGAGCTCCTAGAACTCATCGTTCAACAGGACCCTTAGCATAGGGTCGTTCCACGATACCAAGACTCTCACGGAAGGTTTAGGAACTTGACCTTCCCCAGGGGCTTTGTGAGAATATCCGCGACCTGCTCATCAGTTTCTATATGATCGAGCCTTATGATGCCTCACTGTACCATATCTCGGATAAAGTGGTACTTGATATCAATATGCTTGAATCGATCGTCGAACACGGGTTCTCAGACAACCGAATCCCACTCTGGTTATCACAGAGTATCACGGTGGTATCTAGCACATGCTCGAACAACTCACTGAAGAGCTTTCGCAACCAAACTGCTTCACAACAGGCCATACTGCTGTAATGCATTCGGCCTCCGCGATGCTCAAAGCCACCGACTTCTGCTTCGTGCTCATCGATGATATCGAAGCAGAACCAAGTGTGAAGCAACATCCCGATGTGCTCTTACGATCCACCACACTGCCAACCCAATCGGCATCAACATATCCAAGGAGTGTCACGCTCACGACAGTGTACCTCAGCTCATGGTTTATCATGCCCTGAAGATATCTCAATAGATTCTTGGCACCAACCCAGTGAGTGTGATGAGGCTCAACCATCTGTTGACTCAAAGTGTTCATTGCAAAACATATGTCTGGACGGGTGTTCACTAAGAACATTGGGGCTCCTAAGAGTTGACGATACTCAGTAGGATTTGCTAACACGTGCCTAGCGGTGCTGCCACTCAACTTCTTGAAGTTGAGCTCCATCAGTGTTGACAAAGACTTACAATCCACCATACCAAATCTTTCTAGAAGCTTCACAATGTATTTTCCTTGAGAAAGGAAAACTTTGCCAGGTCTCTACCAGACCTCCAGGCCTAGGAAGTAATGGATCAGTCCTAGGTCCTTTAGCTCGAACTCAGCAGCAAGCTCCCTCTTGCAGTGATGAATGAGAGGGTCAGCACCTGTCAGGAACAGATCGTCCACATACAACACCAGAATGAGAGGCTTCTCTCTATCAACCTTGAAGTAAATGTTCAGATCAACATTACTACGAGTGAAGCCCAGCTTCATCAGGTAGCTATCTATCCTCTCGTACCAAGCTCTGGGTGCTTGCTTCAGCTCGTAGAGGGCTTTCTTCAACCTGCAGACATGGGTGTTTCGATCCTGGAATTCGAACCCCAGAGGTTGCTCCAGATACACCTCATCCTTTATCGCACCATGCAAAAATGCAGTCTTCACATCCATCTGATGAAGACTTGTTAATTTTTGGCAACTAGGTCCAAACTTCGGGTTGTGCTGCTCAGATGATGATCCTGATATTTTTATTGGATTCCTCTTTCGGAGAGGTGTAAGATTGATCTAAAGATCATCTCGATCTGATGAACATAACATGTATTTTGAATTTATTTCACTTATGTGCTAGGTCGACCTAGAATATAATATAGACTCAAATGTCCTAAAGGACGTGTCACACACCCCCACAGATGATTATAAATAGGAGATTTTTGAAGATCATTTCACACACATTGTGTGGAGGAAATTATCTTCTCTCTTCTTGGTGCATCTGTGTTAGGGCTTTCTCATGGAGCTGAATTAGGGCTTCTTGATGTAGTGTTTTAGGGATGTGTGAAACGCTTGGCTAAATGACCTATTGGAGACTTTGTTGGTTGAAGCATACTGCTGATCGCCGTAACGCCATCATTCTTCTTCTTTTTTCTATTGTTGGCTTGTCGTCCATCGATCGATTTATTTGTTCTATCTGCTTCAGTGTTTTGTGCCCTAATCTGAAATGGCATAGAACATGTTCAAAAATTTACATGGTATTAAAGCTTAGCAGAAGACAATGCCCAACTTGTGAGAGAAAAGAGAGGCTACTACAGCGTGGGAGAAGAAGAAGTTGTGTGGAACCTTTTTAGGAGTTTTTTGAACGCTGTTTTGGGCATCACCACAAGTCCGTATTAGTTTTTGGAAGGCCGCATTACTTGAGCGCTTGTTTGGGTGGCGTAGAGGCCTAACCCTTGTGGCATATTCCTCCCTCAAGTGAGCCGCAGCTAGGAGGAGTTGTTTCAGCCCATACGCTGGCCTAAATAACATTGTCCTAGAGGCCGAGTTATAGTGTAAAGCTTCAGGCTGTTTATGCAAGATCAAGTGGCAATTAGGCAGTGCTTGGAGGCTTAAAAGGTGGTCCAAACCACTGTGCACGAGAAGATACAAGTCTGGGTGAAGGCCACACTATTTGGGGGTCTAGAAGTGAAAATAAAAGTGTTATAACAGGTTGTCAAGAAGCCCTAACCAGTGACCTGAGGGTTGAAACCAAGAAGGTTCATTTCAGGACTGGTTAAGGGTTGTTTATGAGTGAAAGAATCTTGGGAGAGGCATCCGCAGCCTCCAGGAGTTGTTTTGAGTAGGACGCAACCCTACAAATTAATTTGAGGGGCAGCGTAGGGGTATCCATACCTCGAATTGCGACAGAGAAGGAGGCAACCTCTCCTAGGGCAATCTGTAGCTCTAAGGAGCTATTCTGGGCCAAAAATAAAGGGTTGTTAGGGACAACGTTTTGTGCCCTAACCAAACCCTAATTTGTAGCAGTCAAGAAGACCTAAACAGTAAGGTTGCGGTATGTTTTTTTTTGTACATATGTGTAGATGTTAGATCCTAATTTATGGATTTGTTTGTGGATTATATTTGAGCAGATTTGGGTACCCTATTTAATGAAGTCTGTTGTGTTGAAAATCGAAATTCTTTTGTGACTTAATTCTGAAATTTTTCCTTGAAAAGAAGCAAATGGTTGACAAGGATTGGATGCATGCCTGTAGCATTGGACAAATTATTCTCTGTTGATACAAAGTATAAAATATCTGATCTCCGTCTCGGTGATGAAATATCTTTTTGATACAGAGGCTATTATCCTTGTGATGCAAAGACTATGTAATTCTAAAAGGGGACTAAAGGAACAAGGCTTATGATCATTGTAGCAATCAAATTCATGACATATTAATGACTAATGGACATATTATCAGAAGCTTGAATTTGCAGTGATTTGTGACTTGAATTGTAAGTTAGTACTGTGGTATGCATCTTGCATAGGCAACATTTGACATTGTTTGAATGATAGTTTGCATTCTTAGTATAGAGTCGGATAGACAACACCTACAGGCTGAAGGCTGAATTTTGTGTTGGACCCTTAGTTAAACTGAGAGGGGGGGGGGTGAATCAATTTAACACATTCATGGACTTTTAAAACTTTTCATTAAAACTTATTTACACCTTCATATCATGTCCAACTTAATATGTGAGTAATCTTAGAATGTGAGCAGCGAGTATTAATATAATATAACAGTAGACTTAATATGAGAGCAACAAGTGTTAAGCAGAAGATATAAATCAGATCAACACATAAACATCATGCACAGAGACACCAGATATAAGTGGAAACCCATAAAGGGAGAAAACCACATCTTATTATTGTTGTGATGCAAAGGCAAGCTCCAACTCCCTCTCACCACTGTTTTTCTGCAGGCACCAACCTACAAGAGGCTCCAATCCTCAATCTTGCAAGCTACAACTTGCAAGGAAGCACCAACTCCCTTCAATTTTCTGCAGGCACCAACCTACAGGAGGCTCCAACCTCAGTCAGCTACAACTGACAGCTATCAAGCTGCAACTTGATAGGGAAGCTCCAACTTCCTCAATTTATCAAACTAAATGTTTGCTGATTTACCTCAGATATCAGCTCTGTTCTGTAGCTTCTCTTTCTGCTTTTCTTTTCTTAATCTTTTCTGCCTGTCTCTTCTATACTCTGCCTTCTCTATATTTACTCTCTCTAACGTCTCTTATGCATATCCAGTTGATATTATTTATAGAGTCCCTCACATGACTGTTTGTATTTCACAAGGAATTTTGAGTGAACAATCATGACTCTTTGGCTTCTGTCTTCGCATTCCTTTATCCAATCTCAATTTAAAATTGTAATGATATGTACAAATTTCCATGCTACAGTGGGATTTTTCTTTTCCTTTAGGATACTTGCCAATGCATCACAAACAATAAAAAATTTAATTACAACATTTACATTCACATTTTCGGTTACACACTTCAATTTCACTTAGCTTCTTTTATGGATTTTGGCTTGACTGGATTTGTCTTTTCTGCTGCTGTTTCTCTCTCTTTCGTTCTTGTAGGCTCTCTTCTTCATTGCAGTTGTATCACTGTGGTACATATAATTGTCTTTTAATATCACTGCTGGGCAATTTCAATACTTTTAATTTCTGCAGTGGCGACCTTTACATGCTGAATCTTTGTCAATACACTTGTAAGGATTCGGGTCACAAGGAATAGCTCTTTTTGTAGAAGGCCAAGTTTGGTAAATACAGAGAACACAAAGTTTAATTATCAACTCATTGATAGCGGTAAACTCTGCACAGTCCCGTTTTTCCCCAGGTCTTCCACATTTCTTTCGGTTGATAATTAAATATTTTCCACAAATTTTTAAGTCAATGTATTCCCCACAGTACAATTCGGCTACAGTACGAGTGCGCCACCTTCCAACCTTAATCTCCCCACCTTATTTTAATAACCCGACAACCCTTAAATAAACATCTTTAACGTATTCTAGACTTTTATTCTATCGTTGAACCTTATAACTAAGGTTCCAACCCGACACATTAAAGTCAACACTTATAATAGTCCTTAGGCCGGGTCCACCTTTACAATCGGCTGTTTAAATAAAATGTAGCCGCCACACCTTAGGTTAGCCTCCGCGCTACTTCCGAAGGCGATCACCGTGCGATGCACATTCCTCCAGATCGACGACTTGTGTCAATATCGCACCGAGTCTTTGGTCGATGGTTAATGCGCGATGGCGCGCAGTGGAAGCGGTTTTTCAACCTCGCCCCATGCCATGTGTCGAGCTTTCTATGGAATCGCTCGCGAATGGGGAAAACCGCTTGCTCCACAAAAGCGGTGCGATGTAAACCGGAAACCGCCGTCACTGTTCACTCCAAACCACGCTCACTGTTCCTCTCGGTCACGGTTTCGCTTCTCCACTCCAGGTTCTACTCAGCTTCCGCTACAAGGTTTCGCTTGTTCTATTGGAAGAGGTTCTCCTCTTCGCGCAGTCACGGTGTTTCTTCACATTACAGCCTCGTTCCTCGGTGTTCCTTTCATCCATCTACTCCGACGCATAGCTCTGCCATACATAACCCTTGCGGCTATGTTTTACAGTGCTCACAAGCATTGGATAATTAACCACAGTTCCACAATAACTTCAATCGATCCAGACAGACATGATCAATCACCGGGTTCTTTAATTGCTATAGAATTCGATACTCTCATCAAGAACACACGAGATTATTCATATCGATAACCCAACAATCCTCCACACAGAAATTCATTCAGAGCATTTCCCATACAATTATTACTGTGCCATCACCTGATTTGACAATTTCCTTTGTGGGTTCACTGTGTTATAACTGTAATTTCCTTGGTATATATATAACCTCACACACTATACTCCACAGTAAATCCATGTACAGAGTTAATCATAATTTCACATAGGAGCCATTTATACCTCGAATTACAGAGTCTCACCATACCCATGCAATGCTGAACACTTAAAGATACCCACTCTGCACCTTGAATAGTTTTCTGCTTCTTTGCTATCCTCTGCTCCTTGACTGATGCTTCTCTTTACTTCTCTTTTTGCTATCTCCTTTGCCTTTCTTTTGCTATCTCTCTTTGTCTCTGTTTCCTCTGATGTCTCTGCTGCCTTTCTGCCCCTTGAATGATGTTTCAGGTGCTCCTCCTTTGTCATCTCCTTTGCCATCAATGACAATAATTCCAACAGTCTCCCCCTTTGGCATTGATGGCAATACTCTTCCTCTGTTTGCCTTATAGAAGTCCCTTTTTGCTTTTCCTCCCCCTTTGACATCAATTGCAAAGGGTTGCTCATTTCCTAGTTTGCTTTCTGCATTTCCTCTTTCTGAGATCTTCTGACTTTGTACCTTGCTGCTCCAAACTTTGGATTAAATCTAAAATTCTGACCCTGTAGCCTTTTCTTTAACTCTTTTATGATGGGTATATTCTTTCCATAATCCTTTGACCCTGAGGACCTGTTTCATGCTTTCCTTGCTGGCTGATCTCCCCCTGGAATGATATTTTTGTTTTTGTTCTCTCCCTGAAACTGTGCTTTCTCTTTATATTAGAGAGTAGCATCTACATATACTACCCCTAGTCTATCTCTCAAATGTTCAAATGGTTCTCTAGCAAGAGGTTTGGTAAATATATCTGTTGTTTGTTCTTTTGTTGGCACATACTCCAGCGTTACTATCTTCTGAGCCACTTGTTCTCGGAGAAAATGATACTTGATTGGGATATGCTTAGTTTTTGAGTGAAGCACAAGATTTTTAGATATACTTATAGCACTTGTATTATCACATTTGATTGAGATAGGTTCATCAATGCTTACCTTCATGTCTTGGAGAGTTTGCTTCATCCACATGACTTGTGTACAACATGCTGCTGTTGCTATATATTCTGCTTCTGCTGTAGATAGAGAGATAGATGTTTGTTTCTTGCTTAACCATGCCACCAGACTTTCTCCTAGATAGAATGCACCTCCACTTGTGCTTTTCCTGTCATCTACACAACTGGCCCTATCTGCATCCGTGTACGCTATCAAAGTGAAGTTTTTGCTTTTAGGATACCAAAGTCCATATTGTGATGTTCCTTGTAGATATCTGAATATTCTTTTTACTGCCAGAAGATGGTTTTGTTTAGGTGCTGCTTGATATCTGGCCACTAGTCTTACTGCTAGCATGATGTCTGGTCTTGATGCAATCAGATACAACAGACTTCCTATCATGGATTTGTAGAGTTTTTGATCTATATCAGCAAACCCATCATCAACACACAACTTGCATCCCGTGATCATGGGAGTTGACACAGGTTTGCAGTCCTCCATTTTGAACTTTTTCAACATTTCTTTTAAGTATTTTTCCTGTGAGATGAATGTGCCTGTGTTCTTTCGCTGAATTTGAAGTCCTAAGTAGAAACTGAGTTCTCCAATCATGGACATCTCAAACTCTGATTTCATCTCCTCAGCAAACTCTTTTGCAAGTTCATCTCTGTTGCTTTCAAACATAATGTCATCAACATATACTGCAACAATCAGGAGTTCATTTTCATGGGCTTTTATGTATAGATTGCTGTCTACTCCACCTCTCTTAAAGCCTTGTTTTTGCAAATATTTATCTAGTCTTGAGTACCAAGCATGAGGAGCCTGTTTCAGTCCATAAAGAGCCTTTTTCAGTCTACATACATAGTCTTCTTTGTATGTTAATGAGAAGCCTTCTGGTTGTTCCATGTAGACTTCTTCTTCTAAGTCTCGATTCAGAAATGCATATTTTACATCCATTTGATATACCTTGAAGTTTTGGTAGCATGCAAATGCTAGGAACATTCTGATAGCTTCCATTTTGGCTACAGGGGCAAATGTTTCATCGTAATCAAGTCCTTCGATTTGTGAGTATCCTTTGCAGACCAGTCTGTCTTTATTCATTCATAGCATTTACCCAAGACTTGACCTTGCTGGCTTTTTCAAATTTCTTTGGCTCTATTTGTGACAACATGGCTATATATACCTCTTCAGTTTGTTCTGTTAGCTGCCTTCTTGTTTGGACCCCTACTCTCTTGTCTCCAATGATCTGATCTTCAGGATGGTTTTTTTGAGTATATCTTGAGGGAGCTTTAGAACTCAGCTCTGTATCTTATGTTGTCTTGCTTGTTTCCTCATCATCTTGGTTTTCTTCTTCATGGTTGTCTGATGGACTGCAGCAGTCTGTATCTCTTGTATTGTTTGGAAGTTCTTCATCAAATCTCACATCAATGCTTTCTACTATTTTTCGAAGAGTCTTGTTGTAGCACATGTACCCTTTGCTTTTGGATGCATATCCTAGAAATATCCCTTCATCTGCTCTAGCATCAAATTTTCCAAGATTTTCATCATTATTATTTATGTAACACTTGCTTCCAAAGATTCTAAAATGTTTGATTGAAGCTGGTTTCCCATGCCAAAGTTCATAGGGAGTCTTGTCACTGCTTGGCCTTAAGTGAGCTTTATTAAGGATATGGACTGATGTGTGTACCGCTTCTGCCTAGAAGGTTTGAGGAATATTATTCTCCTGCATCATGGCTCTAGCAATTTGTTGAACAGATCTGTTTTGTCTTTCTGTTACTCCATTCTGCTGAGGTGTCCCTGCAATAGTAAATTGTTGTTTTATGCCATATTCATTGCATAGATCTGCAAAGTCATAATCTGTGAATTCACCTCCTCTGTCCGATCTGATGCATTTTAGCTTACATCCTGTCTAGTTTTCAGCTAATGCTTTGAATATTTTGAATTTGTCCAGAGCTTCCGATTTATTCTTGAGAAATGCAACCCATGTCATTCTGGAGAAATCATCGATTATTAGCATGAAGTAGGATTCTCCACTTGGTGTTTTAGTTCTTGCAGGTCCACACAGATCCATGTGCACAAGCTGGAGTGGTTTACTTGTTGATAACTCATCTTTGGCCTTAAATGATGTACGGGTCTGTTTACCCAATTGACATGATTTACATATGGTATTAGAAGGCCTTTTATTTCTGGCATGTCCCTGACCGCTTTCTTTTTTCTCAGTCTGATAATATGATCGAAGCTGAGATGTCCCAATCTCCTATGCCATAACCATGACTCCTCAAGTTTGCTAAGATGGCATGCTTCATCTTTCTCCTTCACGATGTAAACATTGCTCTCTGTTCGAACACCTTTGAGCAGAGTCTTACCTGTGGTGCTTGATCTGACTTCACAGTCTTGTGCTCTGAAAAGAACTTCGCAGCGTTTATCACACATTTGACTAACACTCAGCAAATTTGCTTTCAGCCCATCTACAAATAGCACATCTTGGGCCTTACCTCTGCCATTATCTAAGCTGACTAAGCCCTTTCCCTTGATTTTTCCTGATTTATCATTGCCAAAAGTAACATTACCAGTTTTCTTTTCATCAAAATTTATAAACTTGCTTTTGTCTCTAGTCATGTGTTTAGAGCAGCTACTATCCAAATACAACTGGCTTTTCAGGGCTTGAGCAGTTAGAGCCAAGTCACATTTATTCACCTTCTTTATCCACTAGAGGCACCCTTTTGTTTGGTATCTTTTGTGAGGTGATGAACTACATCTTCTTAGAGGACATTTGGAAGGTATATGTCCAGTTTGATTGCATACACAACATTTGATCATAATTTTTGTAGAATTATGAGTATGAACATAATTTCTTTGATTCATAAACCTCCTTGAGGTGTTAAACATCAATCTTTGTCCATACTTTCTACACTCAATGATTTTATGTCCAAATTCCTTACAATAAAAACAGTAACCATAGAAACCATTTGCATACCTGATGTAAGGTTGTCTATTCCATTTGTTTGCTTGAGGCAGTCTCTTCAATAGAGATGGGAGTAGATGTGTCATATGGCAGAGTATATATGGCTTCACTTTTTTGATATCTTCAGCACCATGACAGTGATAAGTATGATAACAGTAAGATATAAATAGATGATGTATGGCATGACAGAGATATATGGTATTAATACCTATGCTTGTGTCAGTCATACTTGTGTCTGACAGTGGCACATATGACAGAAATACAAAGATATCTACAATGTCATGTTCGCAGCGTTATCTAAAATCACCTTGACAGTGAGATGATGTATATATTGGGCATTAGTATCTGTGATGTTTATGTCTGGGCTGTAGGAAAGCTCAAGGGAGCCGTTGCAGAGATGTTTGGATTGCACAAGTGGACGGAGTTCTCCCTAGTTGAGAGGGAGTGTTAATTTTGGGCAACTAGTTCCAAACTTCGGGTCGTGCTGCTTAGATGATGATCCCGATATTTTTATTGGATTCCTCTTTCAGAGAGGTGTAAGATTGATCTAAAGATCATCTCGATCAGATGAGCAGAACATGTATTTTGAATTTATTCCACTTATGTGCTAGGTTGACCTGGAATATAATATGGACTTAAATGTCTTCAAGGATGTGTCACTCACCCCCATGTAGAAATTTGATAACCAACCCCAGTTTTCAATTTCTCTTTATTTCTCCCATAAAGTTAAATGCCCATTCCCATAGCGTACATTCAACAAGTTGAAAAAATAAGTATTTTTTGAAAACACAAATTCTGGAGATTTCACAATGTTGAAATGCAGAAATAAAAACTCAGAAAATAAATCAGCCACACAGAATTTTTGACACACTGATTTTTTGTCAATGTGACTCTGGAAAAACCCCCTACAACTCTTGGGGAAAACCAATTCGAAAGCTTATCTTTATTTTCTGAATATTGCTTTTATAGTGAGACATAAATTACACAACAAAAAAAATTACAGCAACCTCATAAAAGTACTTATCTCGAAAATCGTGCAAAACTCCACTGCGATTTTCGTGCCAACTCAAAACAGAAATTTATAGAAAAATGTGTAGCATTAAATGTTGTACAAACATCATAGAAAATTGTGTTGTACGACTGTCCTTGAAATCTGTGTTGTATGACTTGCTGAAAGCTGCTGTACCGCTGCCTTGAAATCGCTGCACGGCCTCGATTTCTGTGCTGTTTCTTTGTTGTTCGGAAATCAGAAAATAGTCCCTCAAACTGCTGTATGACCAATATAGCAGCAATAAATGTTGTTCCTCTCCTCGATTTTTGTGCCCTCTTGCCTTGAAAACTGTGCTCTCTCTTTGCTGTACGGATCTCCTTGCTGCTACCCTCTTTCTTTTCACTGCTTAGAAAATCTCCTTAGCTTTCTCTTCTCCTCTCTCAATCTGCTCATGAAAGAATGAATGACCTTTTCCCTCCTTTTCCTCCTTTAACCTAACCTTAAGTGACTTTTGAGGAATCCCTAAATCCAATGGCTGAGATAGCTTTAGATCTAGGGCTGAGATTAAATGCTCATTTAAATCTCACTTTCCATTTTTTAATTCACCGCACTTTAATAAAGACCCACTTAGTCATTTATTTCCAAAGTCACTTTTCACTTTTTAATTTCTCATTGACTTTATTAAAGTCACTTTAAAATTAGACTTTAGTAACTTTATCACTTAAAGTCACTTTTAAATTAGATTTGACTTTATAACTTTATAAAGTCACTTTAGGAGAAAAATTAAATTCTTTTGGACCCTTTTCCCTAGGGCAAAGATCAAAGCGTTAGGGAACCACCTGTCCTCCGGTAACCCAATTTCAACACCCCACATATGATTATAAATAGAAGATTTTTGGAGATCATTTCACACACATTGTGTGGAGGAAATTATCTTCTCTCTTCTTTGTGCATCTGTGTTAGGGCTTTCTCATGGAGCTAAATTAGGGCTTCTTGATGTAGCGTTTTAGGGATGTGTGACACGCTTGGCTGAATGACCTATTAGAGACTTTGCTGGTTGAAGCATCCTGTTGATCGTCGTAACGACGTTATTCTTCTTCTTTTTTTCTATTGTTGGCTTGTCTTCCATCTATTGATTTATTTGTTCTATCTGCTTCAGTATTTTGTGCCCTAATCCGAAATGGCATAGAACATTTTCAAAAATTTACAAGACTCAATCCTTGCATAGCAGCAAGGGCTATGATAGATCGAATGGTGGTATATTGGGCCACAGGTGCAAATATATCATCATAGTCTACGCCTTCCTTTTGAGAGAAGCCACGGGCAACGAATCTTGCCTTGAATTTTTCAGCACTTCCATCAGATCCATGCTTGATCTTGTAGAGCCATTTCGAGGTGACAACTGCTTTGCCCTCTAATCTTGGAACCACATCCCACAGACATCATTCTTCATTATGGACTCATACTCTTCGTGCATAGCATCCTTCCAGACTTGATGCTTTACGGCTTCCTCAAAAGATCCAGGCTCAGATTGTACAATAGTACTCATGGCTGCTAGATACCCTTGGTATCTATTTGGCTTCTTTCTTTCACGGAATGTCCCCCTTGGGGCCATATGCCCATCGGCATCCTCGAGAGTGTCCTTGAGCCATGATGGTCTCTTCCCCATTAAAGGAAGTGGATCAATCAGGTCCATCAGTCCTTCAGCATCGGGCATCGTCTCATCCTTTGGTTCTTCTTGGTTTCCAGGCCTTGCCTCATGATCTTCCTCAGATCTTGGAAGATTGACTACTTTCCTCAGGGAAGCATCTTCGTCAAAGGTGACATCGTGGCATATCTCCACTTCACTTTGACCAGACACATAGACTCTATAGGCCTTCAAAGTTTTGCTGTAGCCCACAAACATTCCCTTCTTTCCAGAAGCATCCAGCTTGCTCCTCTTTTCCTTTGGCACATGAAAATAAACAGGACATCTAAAAACTCTCAAATGTGAAACGTCAGGTTTCTTACCAGAGAAAACCTCTTCGGGAGTTTTGGAGTCCAGAGCGGAATGCGGGCATTGATTTTGTATGTATGCAGCAGTGTTCGCGGCTTCTCCCCACAGAAACTTCGATAGACACTGATCACATAGCATGGCATGAGCAACTTCCACAATGGTCCTGTTCTTTCGTTCAGCAACACCATTCTGCTCAGGAGTATAGACAGTTGTGGTCTCCCTCTTGATGCCAGCTTCTCTGCAAAAGTTCTTGAACTCGTTCGTCTCATATTCAGTGCCATTATCTGTCCTCAATATCATGATCTTTTCCCCTGTCAGATTGTCCAGCAAGGCTTTGAAGGTACGAAACCATATGAAAGCCTCATCCTTCTTTTTCAAGAAGTATATCCAGGTCTTGTGAGATAAGTCATCTATGAATGCCATATAATAAGAACATCCTCCCAAGGATATCATGGGCAACATCCTAGATAGATCAGAATGTATCAATTGCAAGACATCAGATGTCTTTGTGACACTTGAGGGGAAAGGTCCCCTTGTATGCTTTCCTTCGGCACAACCCTAACATACGCCTTCATGATTATTTGAAAACTCGGGCATCCCCGTCACCACCTTCCTTGCTTCAGGAAGGGCCTTATAGTGAATGTGTCCAAACCTCCGGTGCCATAGTTCAGTCCGTCAGATAGTATCACATGTCATCGCTCCTAGTGGACTTCCTCCAACCTGCTAGAGTGTATCAACTCTAAACCCAATCGTGATAGCTTTCTTGAAGCTCTTCTTCCAGATGCGGACCTTCCCATAAATGAATGCCACATTGAAACCTTTGTCTTCCATGGCCGATATAGACACAAGGTTCTTCTTCAAATTAGGTACATAGAGTACATCTTGCAAGCGGAGGACTTGACCTTGAGACAAGTGGAGGGTCACAGTCCCTGTCCCTTTCGTAGGATATGTGGCATTATCTCCAAGGATAATTTCCAGATTAGTATCCTTCTCAACCATACCAGAAAGTGCTTCCTTGAACCTAGTGATGTGCCTTGAGGCACCACTATCTATCAACCAGACATCCATAGTGTCGGGTGGAGATGCAGTAGAGAGGGTAGATACAAGAATGAATTCATTTCTTTTATCAACAACATTTGATTCCTCATACCTGGAATTTCTTGATCTTTTGAAAGGTTGACCATTTTTGCCGGAGGGAGCCTTCCTCTTTCCCTTGAACTTGTTGTTCCTTTGTTTGCCATTCCTCCGGTTGTTGTTGTTGTTATCATCATCATCGAGAGAATCCTTCTTGAAAGGGCATTCTCTAGCATAGTGACTTGGCCCATGACAAGTGTAACACTTGCCCTTTTTTTCTTGGACCCCTGCTCTTCCTTTGTTCCTTGGACCACCAAAGTTCTTCTTTCTAGAATGAGTAGCGTAGGAAACATTTCCTTCATTTTCATACTCCTTCATTCTTGTCTCTTCTTGTATGCATCTCGATAGTACTTTGTCAAAGTCAAGTATCACATCGGTATTGAGAATGGTAGTGTTGAACACATGCGATTTGGATGAGAGCCCTCCAAGTGCGGTGAATACCATCTCTCGATCAACGATTGTCTCCCTAATAGCCAACAGATTGTTCCTAATCTCAGTCAGCTTCAGAAAATATGATTGAATAGAGTCATCCCTGTTTTTTTTTAGATTCTTCAATTGATTCTTGAAGAATAGGACTTGATTCGCATTGTTGGCCTTGAACATGTGGACCAACTTATCATACATCTCTTTGGATGTGCCCAGCTCAGAGATGTAGGCAACCAGACTCTTGTGCATTGAGTCCCTAATCATCAACTTTGCTTTGATCTCCCCCTTCTTATACTTTGTTTTGGCAACAATAGTTGCAGTAGACGGAGGCTCTTGGATTTTACTCTGCACATAGTGCATGACATCTTGGTCTTCCAAGTTAAGATCCAATGTCATCTTCCAAGCATGGAAGTCATCCTTCCCAGTCAATTTGTTATCAACCTTAAAGTGATTGTAGTTTGAGGAACCCATCCTCTTCTTCGGTGATTGCTACAAATTAGGGCTTTGTCTTCACCTCAGCTCCGATACCATGTCAATTTATGTAGATGTTCTATGCTTGATGCAAATTTACCTTTTCTTCAATATCAGATAGTGATCACATAAACAATAAAGTAAAATGCTGATAGAACATACCAGTAGATCGACAGAAGACAAGCCAGAAATATATAAGTGTGTTGGTGCGTTATGGTGGTCAACAGGATGCTTCAACCAACAAAGTCTCAATGTGGTCAGCCAACCAACAAAGTCACACAACCCTCTAGGACAGCGAAATGGTAAACTCAAAAGTCAACCCAAAAGTCAATGCTGTCAGTCAATGACCAATGCAAACAGCAGCAGCATCAGCTAAGTCAACGCTGAAAAGTCAAAGTCAATGTTTTGCCTTGGGAATAGTGCTAGAAAATGCGGATTAGGAAAATCAAACTTTTGGGAGAGTTTTGGGTCCTTTTGACCTTGTGTTGACCAAAGTCAATGCTGGTTAAAGTTTGCTGCAAAAACCCTAGAGCGAAATAAAAAATGTGCTACTGCTGGAGTTTTCCCACGTGTGGAGAGAAGAGCCACGAAGGTCATCGAACTAATCAGATGAGGAGAGAGAAATGTGTGAGGATGAGATGAGTGAAAATGTCCTCCAACGTTGACCAATATATATCCATCAGTGAAGGTGTGTGACACAACTGTTGGGGCACAAAACCTTAAGGCCGACCTGCACATATCTTGAATAAATTCAAAATAAATGTTCTGCTCATATGATCAAGATGATCCTTAGATCGATCTTGCACCTCTTCGAAAGAGGAATCCAATAAAAATATTGGTATCTTCATCTGAGCATCACAACATGGAGTTTGGACCTAGTTGTCCAAAATTAACATGCACATATCTTTCGATAAAAAATCTGGCAGTTGTGGCATTTTCTAACCGCGATAATACAGTCTTTGAATAAAGATGGCTAGAAATAGCTAGCGCACAATATCTTTTGGGCTGTGGCAAACCCAGACATATGACCACCACACGCTCCAAAATGGCAATCATTCAAAACATTTTCGGCTTCTTCATGAGTTGTACAACGTCGAAAAACAGAATCGGCACCACAACGATAAAGAGTGTTGCCAACAATATTATATTGCTGAGATTGGTATCAAATTCTCCGTCGATCTGATCGTGAAAGCTCTGGTCGAAAGGTTTGGGTTTGGAGATATATAATGGTATCCCCAAACCAAGGATCTAATGTACTGATTAGAAACAAAGATTCATCAACGAGATGGTTTTCTGCCACCGTTTCAGATTCAATATTGGGAAAATCACACATAAGTTCAACAAATACTAGTGATTTCTTAGACTTGGATTTCTCGAATTCCAAATTAAAGTCTTGCAGGATAACGATCCATTCAGAGTATTTGTCCCCGAGCAATTGTTTCGTCAAAATATACATCATTGTGTTGTAATTAGATATCACTGTGGTTTTGCGTTACAATATGCAATGACGGAAATGTTGGACAACTTGAACAATTGCCAAGGCCAATTTATCCACATGTGAATACTTGATTTTCGTTGGGCTGAGATTCCGACTTAGCTAATAAATCACATGTTCGTTGTTAGAATCATCCTTTTGAACTAAAACCATTCCAATTGTGGAATCAGACACAACTAAATACAAAAAATAATCTCAGTGATAATCAGGCGAATGCAACAATGGTGCATGGGTCAACATGTGTTTAAGCACATCAAAAGCTTTATCGGCAAGCTCGTCCCAAATGAATGGAACATCCTGTTTTAACAACTAGGTAAAACCTTTCGTTAACTCTACATAGTTCGGGATAAAACGACGCAAAAAGTTTGCTTTCCCTTGCAAACTTTGGAGTTGTCGAAGTGTGGAAGGAGGTAGATTAACAATAGCCTCAACCGTCGATGGATTGACATGAATGCCTTCTTTTGAAACAATGAACCCAAGTAAACGTCCTGATTGTACACATACACATTTGTGCGGATTCAAACGAATGTTGTAATGTCTACATCTCATAGAGATAGCACGTAAGTGTGTAGGATGACCTTATTTGCGTAGTGAATGAGCAGTAAGTCATCTAGGTGTACAATATGTTTGATATCGTGAAATGCATAAGACATAGCTCGTTGAAAAGTGGCACCAATATTTTTTAGTCCAAAAGGTAATTTACAGTATGCAAACATGCCCCATGGACATATAAATGTTGTTTTAGGTTGATCAACAGGGAGTATGTTGATTTGATTATAACCAGAAAAACCATCCATAAACGAGAATATTTCGTTTTCGGCACAATCATCAATAATTTGGTCAATATAAGGGGTAGGATAATTATTGTCTTTAGGACAAGCCTTGTTAATATCTCGAAAATCGATACATACTCTGATAGTACCTTATTTCTTGGTTACGGGAACTATATTAGATATCCAATCTGTCAATGGAATAGGATAAATAAATCCTGTATGTAGTAATTTTTCAACCTCAACGTTAATTGCAGTAGCTTTCTGTGGATGTATTGGACGTAATCTCTGTCTAATAGGCTTAGCGTTCAGGTATGTCTTAATTTCATGAATAACAATCTTAGGATCAATACCTGGCATTTCTATATAAGACTAGACAAAAATGTCTCGGAATTCTTGAAATAGGGCTTTGTAGATTTTGATCTCTTCAATCGAACAAGAATCACTTATATGAATGTTCTCAATTATTCCGTGTTTAATTGATATGTCAATAGGAATTGTGGTTGAAATATTTCCCAAAATTTTCTCAGAATCCGAATGAATAATGGACGTAGGATTTTGGGGTTCCTTGACATAATCGATTGAAAAGATGGATGAAAAATCATTCTAGAGTTTATCAAGGTCAGGTAGAAAAGATCGATGATGGAGATCGTCCCATGGTAATTCGTCCGATGACAAGATTTCTCGGATATTTTCTTCAGTTGAAAACTCTTGCTAAAAAGGATTCGGAAATGATGTCAAAGTTGAGCTTGATAAAGAAGATTCTTCACTGATCACATTCATTTGATCAATATAAGTTGATGGAGTGTCAGAACATGATTGTACTGCTACATATGCCGATTCAAAAGGACTTAAGTCTTAAAGGCATCTCGCCACCATAGGAGTCCAATTCTAATTCTAAAGGCACATTCCATTTGTCATCAAATGACATTGTGCTTGATGTAATCATATTGATATTAGCAATAGTTCGCGGTACATTGGGAGAAGGTATAGCGAAAGTTTCCATGAGAGCAGAATCCTTAACTAGTCCTACCCCAATATCTTCGTAAGGGATAACTGTTTTTCCGACATGCTGGATACTATCTATAGAAGTAGGGTTTGAAGCGAAGTAAGACAATTGATCGATTTTAACAATCTTTCCTTTATGAGGAAACATTATCATAGGAAAGACTGATGAAACAATAACAGTCATAGCATTAGACCAAATTCGACCCAAAATAAGGTTGTAATCAAGAGGAGCATCAACAACTTCCACCTCAAGTGTTACGTTTTTTCCTAATACTTCTATAGGCAGATCCTGGAGTACTTTGAATGAGCGAAAATCTCTTCCATCAAAGGCTTTAAGGATGGTCGGTGACTGGTTGATTGTCAGAGAACTAAGAATTTTCCAACAAGCTAAGGACGTAATGCACCTAGATGCTCCCTCATCAATTACTGTGCGAAAAACTTGCCTTGATTTGACTAATACTGGAATTTGAAAAGCCATTTGATGTGGGAGTCTAGGTACAAAATTTTTGAGATCAAAGAAAATTAGATTAGAGTCTTGAGGATCAATCGCTCCTATATCTGATAATAGTAATTTCCTCTGAGTTGGACAAGGTTGCAACACTTCGAGGGCCGACATTGCTGAAGGGGATATGGCCAAATATTCAAAAATATTGTAATTCTAAGCGGCTCTCGCATGTGGACTGAAAGCCGATTTTCGAAGTACACCTTTGGTAGGCGGTTTAATCACTAAATATGGATTAGGTTTCTCGTTTGCAATGGTTCGGAAACCAAAGGAGTTGATGCTGGTGGTTGACTGGATGATTCAGTTTTTTTACCAGTTACATGTCTCTTAGATCCATAGTCTTTGAGGTCATGTCGCAACCATGACTTGGGACATCATCAGGATATCTGCCGATGAATTGGAAGAAGATCTAGTCATTTTGCTATCTTGACATGGAAAAGGATCTTTCAAGACAGGAGGTATGGGTGAACCTTTGACAAATTTGGATACCTCGACCTGATGTGGACACTCTTTGGTGTAGTGATCCTCGTCACATATGAGACAACGATAACAAGGTTTCCGTTTTTCGTTTGACGGTTTGGTTTTTTCGGCTTTCTCTTTGGGAGAAGTGTTTTGTATATTTTTACGCTTCCCCTTCTTCTTATTGCCAGATAATTTAGCTTTGGTTGTAGATGAGTCTACGACGTGAATTTCGGCAGAAGTTTCTAGGGAAGGGTCTCCTTTAGGTGAATCTGGTAGAGTTATGATTGGAGAAGTAGATTTAGATGATTTCTTCTTACTCTTTGTAGTATTAACTGTACCAATTACACATTCTGTAGAATAGAACCGGAAGGAGTTGCAATAAGTTGACCCGGGCGTGGTAAATCAGGAATTGTTTCATACAAAGTACCAGATTGTGTGTAAACGAGGTCCAGGTATGGTGCTTGAGCTATGACCTGTTCTTTTGTTACAATGCCTCCTTTAGCTACATCTTCAGTAATCTTTGGAAGCAAATGATTTAATGACCTATTTTGCCAGAATTTGATCCAGAATGAAATCTTTCACTAAACGTCGTCTACGTCGCCATTCGTTTATGTAATCTGAAATGTATGTAGACGTCCTCTGTTTTAATGAAGTCAAAAGTTCTGTGCCATTGTCATAATGGAATTGCAACTGAAAATGAGTGAGGAAAGCTGTTTCTAAAGCGTTGAAATTATTGAAAGAGCCACGTGGTAACTCAATGTACCACTTTACAGCTAAGCCGATCAATGTTCTATGAAAAAGTCTCAAATGAATGGAATCATCGATTAAGGAGTTGGATGCACACCATAGATGATAAGTCATCACATGATTTGAGGGGTATTCTCTTGATTTTCCTTCAAATTTTGGAATATCACTGGGCAACTTAGTGGGCATTGCCGGCCAAAACAGAAGACAATAAATCGGATCATTCGTTAGCCGAGACAAGTCTGGTAAGTCTAAAGTTGCAATGAATGGTAATCGTCGGTTAGGGCCTTGTTGTGCAAACTGATAACCTTGAGGAGCAATACCAGTACTCGGAGGAGGATATCCAGGAAAACTTGGGATAGCCTAAGTAGATGGGATTGGAATACCTCTAGGGTATCCAGGTTTAGCCTTACCGAACTGAGGTTGAGCTGGTATTTGATATGTATAACTAGGGTATGGTTGACTCTGGTAAACTAGATTTTGTCCCATTTGTCCATATTGAAATTGCCCTTGAAATGGTTGACTCTGAACAGACTGACCTTGTAAGGTCTGACCCGCAAAAGGTAGACATGTTTGAACTGTAGTTGCACCAGGTTGTCCTACAGAGGTTTGAGGGATAGACTGAACTATAGGTCTAGTCTGATGAGCAGTAATATGAGGGATTGCCTGTGTAACAGTTGGTGTTGTCGTTTGAAGGGTTGTAACAACAAGGGTTTGAGAAACTCTAGGGATAGGTGTACTCTGTTGTTGAACAGAAATTTGCGCAACAGATTGGATAGGAGTACCTAGACTACTCAGACCAGCTTGTTGACTACTCGACAGAGATACCTGTGGGGTAATTTGAAGTGCACTCTGAACAAGTTGTTGGACTTGGGTAAAATCAAATTGTCCAACTGACTGAGTAGGTTGATTATAAGGTACTTGTAAACAGGATGCAAAGATTGTTGACTCAACAAGGGATTCCACACAGTATTCATTCCTGGGTAAGGAGCTCCTATCAAAGGTTGTGATGCATAAGGTTGACCATAACCAGTTTGATGCATTGGAACATAAGTTTGATAATTACCCAGAATATTTGATCCTACAACCGAGGGATAAGTTCCAGTAAAAGGTTGTCCACCTTGAAAGGATAACTGCTCTTGATAAAACTGCTGCCCTTGGAAAGGTAGTTGTCCTTGAAGAGGCTGCTGCCCTTGGAGAGGTTGTTTCCCTTGGAGAGGTTGCCGCCCCCAGGCGCTATATAGCCACCTTGAGAGCTAGCTTGAGGAATATTTCCAGAAAACATATAGACATGTTCTATTGTCAAAGATTCAGTGGTAGATTCATAGAGACCAGTTGATTTTGTAAAAGTTTCAGAAGATGGAGATGCTCCTCAGAAAGTGCCAGGGAGCAACTGGTACCCAACAGGAACCGATGGACCGCCATACAAAAATGTTTTTGGTGATGGAGAAAACATAGATGACTCAGTATACATGTTTGGTGAAGCCATGTAACTATCTCTGGGTATAGAGTAAAAAGGTGTGTGGTGTGGTCAAATGACTAAGTACTTGTTAAGATTTAACGAGATCTTACAGATTTGATTAGATTAAAAATTTGAAACCAGTGCCTTATGGAGTCATGTTATACTGTTACAAAATTAAGATCAAGTTGCTGATAGATAACTGCTGCTAAAAAGGACAACTATCCTGCTATGAAAATTCCAATCCACCACAAAAGTATTCAATTCTTCAATTAAATTCTCAATTTATCAAATTCGAAGATAAACCCTTTTCAACAATGCAATTTAACATTTGATTAAACACTTTCATAATCCTTCAATACTATGCATTAACAATGTTCGATCTAGGAAAGAAAGACATGCAATTTATCATCACTTGAAAATTTCTCAAAGTTGACTAGGTAATTAATATCAATTTCAAGCAATTAAATCTACAGTTAAAGGTACTAATCAAACGACCATCAATCCCAATAGATGCTAAGCATGAAGAAATACTTCGAACCAAGTGCAAGCTTTAAACAATTTAAATTTCGAAAAGATATTATTATGGAAGGACCATCAAATTTAATTGCTAAAGATTTCAAACAATTCCGAATTAAAATGATCTTCTTAGTAATTCCAATCCAAAAATTTAAATTTATCCTATAGTCAAACTTTAGATAAAAATTTCACCTTTGACTATGGAATAATTTAGATTTTTCCTTCCTTATTTACCCAAGACCCCTTCCAATCAAAAAATTTAAAACAAAATTTCCGAATGTTAAAAGTTAATTTTTTTTTAAATTTTTTTTTTCGAGATTTTTTAAAAGTTTTAAATTTCATTAAAGTTTTTTGGACCTTTTTTAATTTTTTTTCAAAATCTAAGGTTAATGAAAATACCAAACTGAAAAATAAATCTAAAACTATACAAATAAAAAATAAAAAATTAAAATTTAAAGTTTTTTAAAAGTCTAAAAATTAAAAAACTAAAAAAATTATCAAACCTAAAAATTTAATTATCGTGACTTTATGCAACCTAAGCTAATCAAAAGTCGAAAGTCAAAGAAATTAGATTTGCGTTTTTGTGCAGGTCGATGGCAAGGTTGCGTAAGGGTACGCGAGCAGAGGGAATGCGATGGAGGAGATTGTGTGAAGAATGAAGGGACGCAGACGGTGGCTCAGCTCGATGGGCAAGGGTTAACGCAACGTGAAGGGAGCAAATGTCGCAGGTAAGGAGGGATCGATGGTTTGCGGCGAGAATGGTAGCGAAAGTGAATGCGCTAAGAGCTGCAGAACAGGAAAAGCGATGGGGAGCCATGAATCTGGCAACGATGGGGAGAATGTGTGGGTGCTGGTGAAGGCAGCAATGAAGAGAAATTACGCAAATGAGGGAAGCGACAATAGGTAGCGGATAGGAGGAATGTAAGAACGCTAATGGAGAAAGGATGTGGAGAACGCAAGCACTGGAATGTGAAGACACCGACAGGAAAAGTGATAGTGCAAAAAGGGAGGGGAGTAAAACAAGTGCAAAGCGATGGACAACGTTTTGGAGGAAAGCGATGAACATAGAAAAACACAGCGAGAGAGGTGGCTCACATGTGGGAAACACAGGCGCAACTGGTGCAAAAACTAATTCCAAATTTCTCCTTTCACTCAACAGAAGTGAATTCAATTTAAAAGAGATACACCTGCAATTATTTAATCCTTAAGGCGAGACACTGCCCAGATCTGCAATCCAAAACGATCCTGAGGCCAGATCTTATCCTCCAGGGCCTAGATATGGCTTAGATCTGAGATTTTTTTTTGTTTTTTTGTTTTGTTTTTTGAGGTTTGTTTCTGAAAATCTCCTAATAGAACCTACAAAAAATCAGAAACAAGGAACCCAAACTCAAAAAAATGCACAGAAAATGAAACCCTTAAACCTTGGTGAGTAGAAAAAATGATATTTGCAAAATTTACAGTGCTATTTTACAGATCAAAAGCCCTCATGGCCAGATTTAAAACCATTTTGCATAATTAAAAAAAAAAATGAAATTAAGAGGCACAAGCCCAAGAAGACCCTGCAAATTTTTTTTTCATAAGATAACTTCAAAAATTAGGAAACAATGGGCTTTTTTCAGGTTTTCTGAAATCTGAGAGTCGGCTGATCTAGCTGAAGGTTTCCCCAAACATTCAAATCCTGAATAATGACCTCTGCGCACTTAGATCTGAATTTTAGATTAATAGTGATTTAAAAAATAACCATAAGACCGTTCAGAAACATAGATATTTCTGTCAAATCAAAATGAAATTTAAGAAAACCCAGAAATCTGTACAAGATACCTATATGCAGATCAATCCATAAAGGCTATCAACTATCAAATGCCAATAAAAGTAGCAGAGTTTAGAGACAATATCACCACATAGATTTGGAAAAGGAACACCAAAGTCTGTAACCCCAAAGTCTTTCTATTTATTGATCAACAAAAGTACAAGAGCTTCTGAGAACAAGTGCACGATTCAAAGATCGGATGCAAATGACAAGCGAAGACCTCTAATTTATAAGATAAAATCTCCAACGACTAGTCCGGTTGATCCTTGTCAAAGTAATCTCGACTGTTCAAAAAGATTTAATTATCTTTTAATCTCGTCCATCGAAATTATAATTTTTTTGAGGAAATTCGAATTTATCATTTAATTCATTTTTAGTTAACTCAAGAATAAAATCTTTGAGTTAATTACCTCAAAAATTTGACTTTGACTTAACCACCAAGGCTCAAGGGTCCAAAATTTCTCGAAATTCTCAATATTCCCTTGGCATGGGGACCTTTAAAAATTTATTTTTTAGAGACCCACGAATTTTGCCCTTGAAGAATTTTAAATCACCTAGGACTTAAAATTAATTAAATTTCTGGCTTAGGATTTTTAATTTAATTTGGCTAAAAAATTTAATTAATTGACTGAGCGGGGATTTAATTAATTTTCCAACCCTCTTGACATAAGATAAATACATTTTTACACATGAAGGGGGAAACCCATTCGTGATAGACCCTCAAATAGTTACCCAATTTTGCGACTCAAAAAATGATCTAGTATACTAAGTAACTTGTAATAAAATAATCTAGCCAATTAGTTAGGATTATTCCCAAACTACTTTTACAAAGACTCGATAGAAAACACTAGGACTCACTTAGTATCTTGATGACAAAATCAACCCTAGCTTTAGAGTGAGGCTGGAGGGGAAAACTTTGCCGATCACTTGTGTCGAGAAACACAAATGGATCAGTGAGACAAAAAACTTCTTAGGATATAAATCGTCACCAAAAGACTAGGTTTACCTAGCTCGTTACATACATGATGGTCTTACTTATATCATTTACATTATAAACATGCATAATGGGTTTATATCATTTATAAAACTGTCGACTGTCGATGAAATTTGAATGGCGTGAACACCTCGAACATGATGAATCCCATTTGAAAAAATAGAGGTGTATTGCTATGGGGTCGTTCACACAGAGTGGTCAACATGCCTTACCAATGCACCTTCTACATTTCCAGGGTTTATGAATTCCATTTTCAAACCCTTCCTTAGAAAATTTCTGTTAGTAATTTTTGATGATTTACTAATCTACAACAGGTCTTGGAAGGATCATGTTCAACATGTTGACAGGGTGCTCAAACTATTGGAGAGACAATTATATGCAAAAATCTTCAAATGTTTCTTTGGAGTACAAGAGGTGGAATATTTGGGTCATATTGTATCTCACGAGGTTGTTAAGGTAGACTCTAGCAAAATTAAAGCCATTAAGGAATGGAAAGTACCCACAACCATAAAGTAGTTGCATAGATTTCTCGGGTTAACAAGTTATTATCGCAAGTTTGTTGAGAATTATGGGAGAATAGCAACACCTCTAACAACATTATTGAAGAAAGATGCATTTTCATGGACTCCTAAAGCAACTAAGGCCTTTGAACATCTTAAAGATGCAATATGCCAAGCATCGGTCTTAGCTACACCAGACTTCACAAAAACCTTTATTGTGGTTTGTGTTGTCTTAGGAAATGGAATTGGTGTTGTTTTAATGCAAGAAGGAAGACCCATTGCTTTTGAAAGTCGTCCAATCAAAGGAAAGTATTTACAAAAAGCTATTTATGTGAAGAAAATGTTGGCAATACTACATGCACTAAAGAAATGGTGACCTTACCTAATGGGAAGACACTTCAAGGTAAAAACTAATCTTGATAGTCTTAAATACTTTTTGGAACAGAGACTATCTTCCGAAGAGCACCAAAAATGGGTCACAAAGATGTTGGGTTACAACTTTGAAATCATCTACAAAAAAGGGAAGCTAAATGTTGTTGGAGATGCACTCTCAAGAAAGGATGAGGAGGTGGAAGCATTGCTTTGTGCCATTTCTATTATCCAACCGGATTGGATAACCGAAGCAAGGGAGGAATGGAAGAATGACGAAGAAATGTGGACACTCATTCAAAAATTGTAGCAAGATCCCATTACATCTGATACATTTAGTCGGAAAAATGATTCCTTATGGTACAAAGATCGCTTATATCTTTGTAAGAATTCCAAACTAAAACAAAAGATTCTTTTGGAATTGCACAACTCTCCCTTAGGAGGACACTTAGGATTTTTAAAAACTTACTAGAGGGTGAAGAAATAATTTTTTTGGGATGGCCTTAAATCTGATATTCAAAGTTTGTGGTAGAATGTTTGGTTTGTCAGCAAAATACAGTTGAGACAATTAAGACCTTGGGTTTGCTACAACCTTTATCCATTCCAAGTCAACGTTGGGAGGAGGTTTCAATGAATTTTATCACAAGTTTACCTAAGTCCAAAGGAAAGAGTGTCATCATGGTGGTAGTTGATAGACTTACCAAGTATGCACACTTTTGTGCATTATCTCATCCATTTAAAGCAAGTACAATTGCTACTGCATTTATGGAAACAATTCAAAAGCTACATGGAAACTCAAAGATTATTGTAAGCGGCAAAGATCCCATTTTCATTGGAAATTTTTGGACATAATTATTTTCTTGTTTAGGTTCTCAACTAGCTCATAGCTCATCTTATCATCCTCAATCCGATGGGCAAACTGAGATAGTGAACAAATGTTTGGAAGGATATCTTTGTTGTTTTGTATTTAGTAAACAAACATAATGGGTCAAGTGGTTACCTCTGGTTGAATGGTGGTATAACGCTTCCTTCCATATTGCAGCAAAAATGACCCCATTTATGGCACTTTATGGATATCATACACCGTCGATCACATCATATTTAAGAGAAAATTCTAAGGTTCAAGCAATGGAAGATGATAGATCACATCGAGCATCAACAAGAAGTTATCCATCTCTTAAGGGATAACCTAAATTTGGCACAAAATCGAATGAAACAACAAGCATATCAACATCGTAGCGAGAGAAGTTTTGATGTAGGAGACTGGGTATTTTTACGGCTACAACCATACAACAAATGTCCCTCAAGCAAGTTCAAGGATAAAAAATTATCGCCAAAGTACTATGGTCCTTACAAGGTGTTGCAAAAGATTGGCACTATGGCATACAAATTGGAGTTTCCCGCTTCTTCCCGAGTGCACCCAGTTTTCCATGTTTCATGCTTAAAGAAGGTTATAGGTGACAAACTTCCAGTTCAAACAATATGTCCAGAATTTGATGAGGAAGGAAAAATCATATTGGAACCTGAAGCAGTCATGGAAACAAGAACTCGACAACTACGAAATCGATCAATTTCAGAGTATCTCATCAAGTGGAAGAACTTACCCACTGAAGATTCCACATGGGCAGATGAGAATTTTATATAGAAGCATCCAGAGCTACTCAAGCGTTGAGGACAACACTTTTTTGAAGGAGAGGGGCATGTTAGGTCCCTATATTACTAGTGTAGTCCTTTATTGTTGTTAGTGTAGCCCCCTTATTGTTATTGTTGTACCCCTGTAGTCCCCATATTGTTAATATTGTGCTCCATAAAATCCCACTATTGTTATTGTTGTGCCCTTACATTATTATTTTTAAGTCGGCTAGGATTATATTGTGACCCCATGGACTCCTATAGATAGAAAGGAGGTTTTGTCATTTGTATCATCCAAGAATTGTTCATTTAAGTAATGTAAAGGAGGTTGCCCCCTCGAAGAGGCTGATTTCTAAGTTGTTGATCTCTCTTTTCTTCCATTTTGTGAGCTGGTTTCATAACATCATCCCCAATTGTATGCCCAATTATTTTAGGAGTGCCAGAGGAAGCATCCTTGAATGTCGAAAGAGGATTGACATCATAACATAAATGAGATAGATCCCCAAAAATATGTTGGTACTCATTAGAAGAATCATTTGTAAGTAGAGGCAAAGAGCTTGGTAGACCATGATAGGGAACTTCATCAAAGACAACATCTCTACATTCAATCACTTGGTGAGTGGAGGGATTATCGAGGTGATATGCATGGAAAGTTTCATTGTACCATAGTGTAAAAGGGTTTTGTCATTTTTGAGATGTTTCTTTCTTCAATAGGAGCATGGTCCCATGCACTTGATCCAATAATTATGAACTATGAAACCAAATTTTTGTTTCAATACCATTTCTTGTAAGGTGTCACTCCTTGAACAACATGAATAGGCATTCGATTGATAATGTGGGATATACTCTCCTTTATCAACGCTCTTGATACACAATCTTTCTCGCTTTGATTTGCCTTTAAAGATAGAAAGGGAACCAAAATGAAACCAAATTCTGCTATGAAAAAAATATTATAGCACTTGGGCAGCTAGGAGAGGTGCAGCCCTAGAGAGAGCAATAAACCCTAGGACAAGTGTCTAAGAGAGAAATATCACAAGAACAGATAGATCAAAGTAAGAACGAGAGGGCACAATGTTTTGTGGTGGTCTTAGGCTAAATCACTCGTATAAGAAGAATAATTGATTACAATATGTGGAAATACAAATATTAGTATATTTATGCGCCAACTAAAGACGTAGGGCTCCTTCCCCAAGGAGGGGCAATGGAACTTTATTGAGTTTACTTGGTCTGCCTTAGTAAAACCTAGAAATATATTATAAAATTACAAATAAGTATGGCCGTGGCCAAATGTCATGATTACATTCTTGATTCCAGCAAATGAGACCCTCGAAGTACAAATATAACATGAAACTTTGAAAGTGTAAGTTTTCAGCTGCTCTTGGAACCACCGTATTTTCCCATTCAATAATATCATTGATGCTACCAAAACCATTGTTAACAACAACAAAAGTTTACTGAGGAATGGTTTCTCTCTGATACATTAGAAAGTATTGGATATGTTTTGCTTCTGAGTTTGGTGGAAGTGACCATGTTATTCGTCATGGATGAAGTTTACTCAGTATTCACAATCTGTGATGACTGTGACCTATTTGGTGTACTTTGTACGCCATATGAGACCATAACAAAATTTCACTGATGAGTATTAGTATCACACGTCATTAATTTATGCCTAAGCAGTGCGGATATGGATATGGAGATACTGTATCCGAAAGAGAATATTTTTACAAAATCAAGATATGATATGGCTAGGAATCAGGATTCAGGATACATCAAATATAATAATAATAATAATGAAACACCAGGAACTTTCACAATACCATTTTTGAATTTCAAATTTGGAAACGAATCCAAAAACAGTTCTCATTAAGAGAGGTCCAAACCCTTCAGTTGTAATTTAATTTGTAAAAAAATAGTGAATGATCCTTTGATTTGTTTTTTTCTTCTAATGTTCTTGTTTTCACTCTATCAATCGAGATGCCAGCTGAAAAGGCTGAAACACTGGTTGAAATATAAAAATTTGGTAGAAAATAGTAGCGAGAAATTGATTCCTTGATTTGTGCCTTAATTCAAGGAGTCAAATTCGAGTTCCTTCTTGTGCATGACTTGAGTTCCTAAAAATTAGGAGATTCCCTAAAAATTAGGACGAGTTCCTATAATTTAAGAATCAGTCCCTAAAAATTAGGACAAGTTAGGAATCAGGATACAATTAACTGATGTGTTGAAATTGAAAGTTGAATTCTTGATTTTCAAGTGGTTGACTTGAAATAGGACGAGTTTCATGAACTGTTAACTCATGCTAACTCAATCAATCACAAAATCATTCCTTAATTAGAAAACTCACTACTTTTAACCATTCAAATTGCCTTTAAAATGAGGAACTAAGGCACAAGTTTAATCATTGTTTTGGTGAGCACGAGTTGGTGAGATCAAGCAGTAGGAAGCAGAAGTTTGTGCGTGGAGCTTGTGAAAGGAAGACTGTGCAGGAGAAGCTTGTGAGAGAAAGAGTGTGCAAGAGAAGATTGTGCACATGTTGGTAGAGGGCAGCAGAGATCAGCAGTCTTGCAAGGGTTTCAGGATTAGAACAAGCAGGAAAGATAAGTGTGTCTTTCAGATTGAAATTGTATTCTGTAAAAGATCAATTGCTCAATTTCTATATCAATAAAATTCTCAAACCGAGATCACAGTCTTGGAAGGATTTCAGGCTTAGAACAAGCAGAAAAGACAAGTGTGTCTTTCAGATTGAAACATTTGTATTTTGTAAAAGATCAATTGCTCAGTGTCTATATCAATAAAATTCTCAAACAAGCAGAGGGTTTTCCTAGTTGGGTTCCCTAGACAAGTTTTTGTTTTTGAATTGTGTGAATGTGCTTTTTTTTCTGTTCATATTCCACTGCATCTGGTAGATAAATTCTGTGTTTATGTGATTTATATTCAGATTGCTCATATTAGCAGATCAGAATTTTGTGGATTTTCTACAAATTGGTCGGCTGAAACAACCAAAACACTTGATGCATTGTTTCAAAATTTAGAATTCTACTGGAATGTTTCTGCTGTGTTTGGAGGCATTTCATACAATGAAACGTTTTGAAACACATTTTCAGCACCTTGGAGTGGAATTTCCAGTGACATAGATTTATGTTGATCCGATGTTAATCATGAGCAGTGGATGGAAGTTGATGTTGAGAGATCTCTGTTACATGCTAGGAGATCATCTGCATAGTATCCTTGCCAAGATTCGGTTTCTAATGTTAGTGGACAGAAACTGTTAGAATTTTAATTCTGTTTAGAATTGGAGTGATATAATGGACAGTTTTTTATTTTATTTTTTTGCTCTTCAATTTTCAATTTCATCATTTGGATGCTTGAGTAGCCATGTTATGCAATGAACAATAAAGTAGTTTGTACATTAAGTGTTCTTGAAGAGATTGGAATTGGTCATGCAGCTGCTTAGTTTTTAACTTTTTATCTTATTGTTTTTGTGCACATTACCCTGTAGAGATGGCTATATTGCTCTCTTTCAAGCCTCTCGAATTACACATTACTGCTTGTGCTTTTACCTAATGAAATATTGTGTTCAACAGAAGCATTTAGATCAAAAAATGAAGGTGCTGTTCATTGATGTTAAAAAAAATTTAAAGACAGATTCATTCACATTCAAGTATCTCCATTACATGTTCCTGCTTGTGCGTCCACCTCATGATACCTTATGTTCAACAGAAGCATTTAGATCAAAAATTGAAGGTGCCATTCTTGTTGGATAAAATAAGGACACAGATTCATTCATGTTCAATGGAAGCATTTCTACCAAAACTAAATAAGAGGTGGATTGCCAATGAAAACTAGATAGCAGGTTGGTTGCCTTCTGAGTTCTGATACATGGCAGATTGGAAGTTACCAATAATGCAAGATGGCATCTGTTACAATGAAATCTAAAACTGATTTTGTAATGAAGCGTTCATAGAGGGTTCAGCACCCTAATTTATGCCTGCGACCCATTAAAATTGTTTGTGTACCACCGGATGCTACGGATGATATACTTGAATAATGATAGCAAGGATTTTTTCCGCATGGACTGATTATTCTGTTTTATTTGGATTGAACAGGATCAATGGAAAACATCCCTCTTGCTTCGTGCAAAGAACACTTTGAAAGCTAAGGAGGTTGAGGAGGATGACCTTACATAAGTTACTTTAGTAACCTGTGTGTATTATTACTGGGTGCATATATTTTCTTTTGCAGGAGGGGTGGTTGTCATCAGGATAGACTGATGTTTGATTGACCTGAAAGTTTGAGACTGCCCATCTATGCTTTATGGATAGAGGTTGCTTCCTTACCATTTACATAAAATGGGGACTAAAGATGTTGCTTCCTTGCCATTTATATAAAATCAGGACTAAAGGACTTTGTATTCGGGTAGCTTTAAACAAAAGGTTTGCTCACATGTTGGTGTTCTATATTTGAACTTTCATTCTCAAAATTTATTACTACCGAGTCTGTGTGAATATCGTTTTATTTTCAATTGTAAACCAGCAGTCCACATGGATTTATTACATGTGTGACCAGGGCTTTGGGTCGTGGAAGATCTATATTTATGAAGCTATTTGCATTATTTCCTTTATAGGCTTATGATGGCAAGAATGCATTATGAAGGATCTTTATTTGTAACTGGGTTAAGTTCATAAGTTGATGTCAGAATATAAATTTATTAGTTTTGTGCTTGTATTGCAATTTATAATGTGGGACAGCCATGCGAATTCATGTGCTATGGACATGATTATGCAAATAGAAGCACAATTTAATTGTAAAATTTCCAAACCCTAGGCAACTGCTGTCTTATGCTCATTAAATAAATCAGATCTTGAATTTACTCAATAACAAAAATAAAAATCTGAGCATAAATAGAGAAGCATAAAAATTATTTTTTTCATAGACATGTAATTAATCCTTTAAATCATCATAGACATGTAATTAATCCTTTAAATCAAGTTTTCATTCCATAGAAAAAACTTAAAAATAAACCTCCGACTGTACCAACATTTATGGACCTGTTTACATACTCCGTACTACTGTACATAGCCTGTATAGTCTGTACAGTTGTACACAGTTACATCTGATTGTATGGAAATATACGAACAGCTGTCTCATACTATGTGCTACCTGAGAATGCCTTTTCTCTGACTGTAGTAGTCTTTACCTTGCTCCGTCTTTGTAGTTTTAGTGGAGGATCTATTTGTAAGATTACTGTCTAAGTACAATTTTGATAGTTCAATGCTAAAACTAGATTTTCATTTTTTTTTATTGAAGTAAATGAAAAAATAAAATAACTTTTTCAAAATTATAATTTTTACTGGAAATAATTAAAAAAAAAATTCTCGAATTACTTTTCACATTTACACATTGAATATTTGAAGAATTTCCTATTTGAGCTATAATTATCAACACTCTTAGCAAGGAATTCTATACCAATCCGAGCCTTTGAATGCTTCAAGAATGCCTCAAGCTGAATTTTTGCCAAGGGTTTGGTCCAATTATTAGCAACTTGTTGATTTGTGGGTACATATGTGATACCTGATCTCTATTTGCTTGGAATTATCATGGAAAATTGAATTTTTTTAGAGATTTTGATTATCATGGTAGACTATTGTGGGATCCAACTTTTGATCAAATAAACCTGCAAATAACTTGCCAAGCTAAATGGTCTCACAACACATTGTACTAGTTTCCATATATGCTGCCTTTGTGGATCTAAGTGCCATGGAACTTTGCTTTCTATGGAACTAGGATATTTTGACTGAACCCAAACACGTGGATGCTCTTCCTACCTGTTGTGTTGCCTGTCCAATCGGAGTTTGTATACCCCTACAATTTCACGTCACAATCTCTAAGTAATCTGAGACCATACACCACTATGTCCCCCAAATATTTGAGCACATGTTTCACTACTACCCAATGTTAAATGTTCTCTTAGGGCTATATTGTTCTTTGCTTTAGATAATTGTATCATCATACTTTTCATCATTTACACATTGAATTCACCCCATAACGTTGAATTCACCCCATAATGTTATAGTATCCTTGAATCATATGAAATTATGTAGAAATAACAACAATGCAGCGAAACATAAAGGAACAATAGAAGAAAAGCAAGAACACAAAGAGACACTAGGGTTGGTCGAAGACCAAGGCAAAACCCAAGGGGGAAAAACCCTTCCAAATTCTTCTTCTTTTAAATTGTCATCGAAAGTTCAACAAAGAGTTACAAAAGTATCAATGTCATTAGGCTACACATGGCCTATATAAGACTTGTTCACAACTTCGCTTGTGAACAAGTTACATTGATAATACCATCACACATAGTCCACTCACAAATACTAACATTGTCATGAACTATAGCTATGATATACATGTGTATGTGATGTCAATGGTATCAAATTGGGATGTCTATGATTAAGATAAAATATTCCAGCCCTGCTACTGTAGAGCCAAGCATAACTGAATTGTGGTAGTGCCAATTTCAGATTAATCTATTGAGCCATTCCAACACTTTGGTTGCCTAGTCCATCCGTATATAACTGTGATTCCATACACCTGAGATGCGAAGACCACCATATTCTATAGTGCCAAGTCAAACCATAAAACACTAAGATTCAGATCAAGTGATGCAGAGGATGCCATACAGAGTTGATATATAATAAATAGGCACTTGCATAGAATTATTACCAACTGTAATGCAGAGAGATGACAAACAACCATATCGTAGAAATTCTCTACACACTGTGATATACATTTTACATGTAATTGAACTTTATCAACAAAGACTTTGCACAAGAAAGAGTTACTCTTTGAAGGAGATGTGATATCATGCTACTCACAACTGTTAGGTGACTACTATATATATATATATATATATATATATATATATATATATATACCCACGAAGTCATATAGGAGAAGCGGTGACAAACCTTCATATTGATACCATACATGTGATGCTGAGCAACTCAAGCCATATATACAACACAAAGTCCATGCAAAGATAAGAGATCGGTAGCACCAAAGGAATATATTAGAAATATGAGACCAATATCATTTGCAATTGTCATATGCCACTAAGAATCTTGAGCTGAGAGACCAATTGGATGAGCCACGAGACCATAGCGATGTCTCACTGTAAATTCTGTGCCCTAAGATCGAGGTGATGTGCCAATATAAGCCGCGAGACCAATACGATGAGTGACGAGACCAAAGCAATGTCTCACTATAAATTCTGTTCCATGAGATTAGTGCGATGTGCCAATATAAACCAAGAGACCAATGCGATGAGTCACGAGACGAGACCAAAGCAATGTCTTGATGTAAATTCTGCGCCATCTAATACGAAGATTGAAAGCTTTAGATTTGAGAGCATTTGTACATGTGCAAGCCATAGAATAAAAACTTCAGATTTGAGAGCATTTGTACCTGTGCGAGCCATAGAAGAAGAACTTTTGATCGGATGAGTTGGTTACCTTAGTATCTAGAGCGAACCTTTTTTGTGTCCTTCAATGCGTTCAAGGGTGTTGTTATATAGACATAATAGAGGGTTCCTCTTTTAGGAGAGCTGACCTTAAGAACCCCCTTATTTATTTATTTTATTTTATTTGGAGGGAACTCAAATTCAAATTTTCCCTTATAAAATATATTTTTCAGACTCTCTTGTAATGAATTTCCCAAATAATTCTTTTGACCTCTTTTGCGGTTTAAGGGTTTGTTTGAGGGGACTTGGGATTTCCCTTTGGGGAAATTCATCCCGATGTTGCCCAAATTTAACACTCCCTCTCAACTAGGGAGGAATTTCCATCTAGGATGTCACAACATAATTGTATCATAATGAATCACGAATGAATATATCTCACAAGGAAGACAAACAACTGCATTATCAATAAGATCCATCTCATATCATCTCATGAAAGAAGAGGAATCAATAACCAATGGTAAGGGAGATCACTTCTCCAAACCCTACAAGTCCCGAAGAAATATCTCATGGTTAAATCAATAAGGCATCCATCTCATCAACATAACCTGATCATCATCTGAACAAGAAGAATCATCATAGGGGAGCATCCAACTTCCTCCCTGTGTCCAGTAATCAATATCATAATTCATTATCCTCATAAGGACATATCTCGTCTTGGCTCATCTTCATCTGTTGAACAATCTCACATCTAGAGAAGAAGAAGAATCTGACATCATAGGGGAGCTTAGCTCAACTCACAACAATATAGGAGAGCTATGTTCAATCCAGAACAACATCAAGAAGCCTTTCTCAACTTGGAACTACATCAGGGAGTCCAAGTCGACTCGAAATATTTTCCAGCAAGGAGCCAATGATACAACCTGGGAAACTCATCGTTGGGGAGCTAATGCTACCACCCATAATTAATGATAATGAGGAAAGATCTACGAGGACACTCTCACCTCATGTCTGTGACAATGGGGAATGTTCTATGGGACACACTCACCCTAAGTCATCTCACATAGGAGAGCATCTAGCTACCATTTTATATCCAAAGACAATGGGCAAGATCAAACCTACCCCAATGTGTAGAGATCACACTCTATCCCAAAGTCCTTGACAATAGAGATCACACTCTATCCCAAAGTCCTTGACAATAGGTGAGATCAACTTACTAGAGGTAAGGATCACACTCTACCCTATTGTCATTGATCTTCCCATCTTGATCCATGAGAGTCAGATGGTAGAACACTTGCATCCAGCTTGGGCAAGATCCACCTACTGCAAGGGGTAGGGATCACACTCTATCCCAAGTCCCTCATCCCATTGGCCAAATGGGGAGGTTATCCCACAAAGTGGGTAGGATGCTAGCAGGGGCATACTCTGACGAGGGGGGATCCTAGATCTCACACACCATATCGGTCCAAGGTCCTTCATCCTCTGGAGCTTGCAAACTCAATTCCTCACCTTGGGAGTTCCGACAAGGGGGGAAGAGCTAGCTCAGTGTTTTTGATCAACCCAAACCCTTACCTAAGAAGGTCACATCTATCAATTTGTGTTGCTCTCTAAAGATCAAAAACATATCAAAGTGCTCGTATTTGGTGCCAGCTCAAACAACTTATAGAAGTGTTCAATCACACTGCCTCATACATTACCAAGGTAGAAGTTCGTTATTTTCTTGTTCATATAGGACATAAGTGTTAGAGAAAAAATATATAACATAGAGAAAAATAATATCATATTCATCTTCACTCCCTTCTTATGCAGGGAGGCAACAACCTCAAGCTTGAGCTTGTCTTCATACAACAACATTGTTTTAAATCGTGGATATGTCTTTAACTAAGACTCTATCTAACTTAGAGTGCATGTTGAAAATCATGAATCCGGCTCATCATGGAAATCCATCAAAACTGTATTTGAAGAGGAGGCTCTTTTCACTGCTTCAATGAAGTCCATCATACCAAGCATACTTCCCTTTACATGGAATCCCTCATCATCTCTTTGCTCCCTCTTGTGTTGAATATTGAAGTAGTCCATTCCTATCATAAGTACGTTGTCAGTGCATATAACCAAATATCACGATTCTTCACTGGGATTGCTGTTAGTGCTTGAGCTACTTCCATGACTTGGGCTATTTGGAGGAATGTTTTTTTCATCGTGTTGATTGTTTTCTTATTTTTCAAGTGCCATCTACAAACATAAAAATAAAGTGTAATTAGTGTATCTACATTGGTGAGAACAATGAAAATTGCAATATTAAATAAATGTATCATATCAAGAATCGAAAATAAATGTACCATAGCAAGAATTGACTCGTGAACTATACACATTCTTTCAAAACCAAATTTCATGCCATCTTTCAACAATTCATTTGTTGGTTCCATACTTTGTTTCTTGCAAGTTTTATACCCCATAACAAGTCATAGATTTGATATAAAAGATTTTTTTGTTCTATTAATTATAGACGGAGCTAAGTAAAACAAGATAGATACTTACAAATTCCACAGTTAATTTTTGATATCCCAACATACACTGACAACCCATATTTAACCCAATGTCAATCAATTCTTCTGATGGTTCTTCTTTGTATGTTTGAAGACATTTAATGATGATTGCTGTAAAACAATTTAAAATATACAAAAATGAAATCTAGTTAAGTTGTTATAATGAAGTAACAATTACTCACTAACTTAGATATCAACCATTTTCTTCCTTGTCTTGTTTTATGTTCTGAATGGGTTCCATTTTCTTTTCTTTTCTGCTAGAAAATATTTGAAAATTAGTATTTAATGCTAAATTATTTATTTATTGTACATAGTCAAAAAATTCAATGATTACATATTGCATTTGAAGCACGTTGTTGTTGAGATGACTCCTCGTGCGATGCAATTATGTCCATTTCTTTGACCATCTCCTTGTACACCTTTTTGGACATTCTTACTGGAATATTTCTGATATCAACTCATTCATCCTTTGAGATTTTCATAATCTTCCTAAAAAAGTAATCTGACAATAAACTATTTAATTTTTGTATTGATAAATGAAAACTAAATATAACAAAAGTGATATTTATAAATGAATGCTTTATAGTAATATATACATATAATTCTAAAAAACATTTAAATGAATATTACTTTTTCAATATATTTTTTTTTTGTTGTATATTTTTGCTACTAAAAGTCTGACATGTCTCGTTGACCAATTCTCTGGAAACTCTTTCTCTAGTTTAAATAAAATTTGGTTCTTGGAATCATTGGATTGATTTTTGTATTGTAAGTGGAAATAACTTCTATACATTCATTCCACTAGATCTCTCAAAATTTTGTAAAAGTTTTTCCCCCTTTCGTTAAACCTCTAGCACCACTCCAGATGAGCTAAGGAGAAATTCATTTTCATTTGCGTGTTCTATTTTTCTTCTTCTTCTTAGAACAACATTCATTTTCTTCATTGTTGGTCCCTGTAGAACATTAAACATATCTGAATTAATATATTGTTTGAAACATGTTATGTAATATTTTTAAGTATATTATTAATGAAAATTCAAAAAAGAAACTTATATTGGGTTGATAGTATTTTTTCATTCACTTGATTCATCATTCTGCAATTTTTCCATCAAGATTCTATGCTATTCTGGTATTAGATTAGAAAGAATCTTATCTAGTTTCTTTATTTTGTGGCTCTGCATGATACACACTAAACAATACATATTAGTTAAGTTTACATATAGTTCAAAATTAATAATTTTTGTAAAGAATTTATAAAGAACTTGCCTTTCTTGCTTTTCTGGATATGCTATCAATATTTTTGTTACTTGAACTCTTGTCAACCATTTCTTTATCAATATAAAACCTGTACCATTCATTAATATATTTTATAAATAAATCACATACTTTTCAGGTAAAAAAAAAAAAAATCAAGAAAATGCTGCGTATATCTAAATTAAACACCCGGTGCGACTTTCACAACTTAAACACTGAAAAAGGTGCGGTAGATTCCTATAAATGCACCGTCAATACATTGAAACACTATATGGTGCTCTTTGTCAATAGGAGACCATATGCATTATATTAATACTGGAGCACCGATTAACATAAACATACATTAATAAAAAATGTTTTTATCAAACAATGTTTTTTCTCAATACGTGCTTGGTGCATTATCCTAAAATCGTGCACTGGTGCGCTATTTTAAATAGTGCGCACCGATTAACAAAAACTGTTTTTTAAAAATGGTGCAAGGGACAATAGGGATTGGGTACTGACTTTGCAAGTGGTCTCACGTGTTAGATGTCATACACCTATATATATAGTAATACAAACCCTATAAATCTAAAATGAAAAGCCTTAATTATGAAGTCACAAACAACAAGAAGAAAGGGTTTAACTTAAAAATTGATTATATATATATATATATTTTCTCCGAATTTTAATTAAATGTAAATAGGAATAGAGATTGTCAATTATTTTATTAGTAAAATGCACAGTAAAATTTAAAATTTATACTATGCATGTATTAAATCTAATAAAAACTAAAAAAACAATTATTACAATAAAATTTAACAATTTTACGATACTACAGGGTTTTTGTGTGAATCACCAGATGTTTTAAATTCTGATTCTATGAATAGTGCTGCTGTTCGAAAGTATTTTGCTGCTTCACATTGTTCTCTTGCTTCAGGTACGTCTCTCGTGTAAATCCCTCCCTGGAATTTTTTGCAAAAATAATGAAATAATTAATAGATTTTACTATTTGAAGAAATTTTTATGAAATTAGATTTCTGAAAATCATTTGCCGCTCATTTTTTAGTTTATTGTTTTTTTTCTTCTTTCTTTCACTTCAAAAAATTGAAGTTGCGTTTTTTTCTCCCAATATTCGGAGCGTTTGTTAACTAACAACACCAGTGCGTCCGGTAATAAAACCACACCGGTGCGGTTAACAATACAGTAGCACCGATAACAATAACTCATTTTTTGAGACACCGAAATTACTTTTAGGTATGTACACCAAAATTTATTGTTGATTTTGCATTAATGTAGAGAGAAGATCTCATAATTATATCAAATGGACAATTCTTCAAAATCCAGCTCGTTCCATAATATTTCTCAAAGTCCATCACAGAGTTCTACCTATCCATCTCCAGACATAATTACTTCAGATTTTATTTATATTTTCATTATCTAATTGAATTTATTTATTTTATACATGTCAATCAGCTGAATAAAATTAATGTATACAAATCTTCAGGTTCATGCAGATTCAAAATCGAGTTTAGATGCACAAAATATTCAAACAGTTCCAAAACCTCGGAAGCTCTTATTAAGAGCAACATACCACAAGGCGCGGTTGGTAGATGAAAATGGACAGCCGCTTCACCCTGTCAATTGTAACATGCCATCTTCTAGCCACAATCCTGCGATAGTGATGGTAATAATTGTTTAATATAATGTTATTATTTCAACGTCAAACCAATTAATCATGTATTAACATGCTTACTAATTGATATCATCGATTTTGTACTAATCATGTTCAAATATATTTTTTAAAATTATTAGAATTCTAGTGATAATGGGCGACCAACCTACCATATTTCGTTGCACCCTATGACAATGTCAAATCAAGAGAAGGCTGAATTAAGAGAAAAACTCAGAGAGGAATGATACTAAGAATGGCTGGATCGACCACTTATTCAATTCCCACTACGTCCAGATTTACCAATTAGGAATGACTACAACAATAGTAGTTCTTCATAGGCTGGCAATGGAGGCAATCAAATAGAGGTTGGTATGGATGATTATTTAAGAGATGCGACTTCTATTGAGACAATGTTGTTAGATGCATTCCAGAACGATGATTAGCTAGGGGATGATGCTCATATCGCTGATACCTTTTTTGAAACCCTTAAATTTGCTTCCACCACCACTCTCTTTGGACTTGGCAGTGAATCAAAGTCTACTGAGTTGGGAACAACGATGTTACTGTACAACTTGAAAGAAAACTTTGGCTTGTCGAATGCATGTTTCTCAGAAATTTTGAGGTAATTGACCATCAAGTCCCTTATATTTTGAAAAATATTGTCAGACAATCAATATTACAAATTGTCAATTTTATGAACGTTAATAATTGTTGGAATTGTACATTTAATATTGTCCAACAACTACAGGTTATTCAAAGATAAGGTTCTTCCGAGTGATAATGTCTTTCCTGGTAGCTGCAAAGAGGAAAATAAATTGTTGAAAATGTTGGGTGTTGAGTACATATCATATCATGCATGCCCAAATGATTGTATTCTATATAGATGAGAATATGTAGACAAAGAGATATGTCCGAAATGTGGGCATGACAGGTATGATAAATAAAAAAAGAAGGAAAATCACGTGGTCCTCCTTTTAAGATATTGAGGCACATTCCTATAATTCCAAGGATTCAAGGCTCTTTCGTTGCAAAGAATTAGGTATGTTGCAGGGATGGCATACCTCACACAGAAGTGAGTTGGGAGTTATGTGAATCCCAACAGACTCAATAGCCATGAAGCATATAGAGGATACATGGCCCAAAAAATTCATGAAGTACAAAGTCTACGACTTAGGATAGCCATGGATGGCGCTAACCCATATTCCCTCCAAAACACCAACTATTCTGTTTGGCCTGTAGTAGTAATCAATAACAATATTCCTGATTCGGATTTATGCATGAGCACAATAAAATACATAAATAGACATAAACAAAGAGATGAAGCGGAAATAATGCTTCATTTCATTAATATCAAATAACATAAATATGCTTACAGACATAATGGAAATAAACTCGCTAGGGAACTAGTAGCTTATCTCTGAGAAGAGATGTGGCAGCTACAAGCCTATGAACTATGTTACAATGAGACTCGAGGGCCTATTTATTATTGAGAAACAATGGAAAACCTTAAACATCCAAAAACTTCTCGGGGACGTAACTTTGGCATGTGATCTCCGTTTGACGCACACCATACCTCGTTAGAAAGATATATCCGAGGACTAAAAATTTTTATGTGGAAAATTTCAATCCATGGAGTCATGTTGCTCTCAGTTTTCCAAAACAACGTCGTTTAGGGCCTCAAAATGGCTCCGGAAGTTCAGGAATCGAAAAACTGCTAAAAATAGTAAGTTGTGTTGAAACTGAAAAACTGAAAGAACTGATGGTGGGGCTTCAAATGGAATAGATGGGTGGCCACCAATATCCACCTGGATCATTCCTCTCCCTTAAGAAGCAATGGTCCCCATTGTGTTGAGATCCTCCATGAGATGAGGCAAATTTTGCTGAACTGGGTATTGGATTTGTTGAAGATGTCATGGAACCGCGGCCTGATATGCTGGATGTGTTCAGTAAATTTGGTTTCTTTATTAGCCTCAGATAGTACATGTGTGGATTATGCTACGTGAGGTATGGAAATATCAGGCGGCGGTACGCCCGAGGTCAAATTAATGGAGTGCTTGACCTGACAGTGTAGAGGAACCTCTGTGGGTGAGGAGAAAATGTCCCCGTATTCGTCCATGCCTTTGTTCATCTGATGCTGCCATTCGGGGGAGCCCTGATTCGAGGCTATGGCCACAATATTCTTCTTTCCTTGTGGGAAAATGGTAATGCATATAATTTTCCTAGTTTGGGAAACAATCTTACTACGTTGTTTTGCAGTAGTGAAAGAGATGGAAGAAGGCGGTACTACCTCCGGTGTTTTGTACAAGTTATTTCCCAAAGTAATAATAACAAAACAAGGCCTAGACTCATACACAACATGTCGTCTCCACAAGTATGGTTGGCCCAATAATACATCAAACACATCAAGAGGAGCAACATCACATAGTACCTCATCCGTGAATGGCTTGATGCTGTATAGAAGACAACACTGTTGGTGGATGCGAAGATCTCTTCCATCATGAAGCCAACCAATGGTATACGGCTGCGGGCGTGTTTTGGTCGGTAGGCCGAGCCACTTCACAACTTCTTTTTAAATGAGTTTTTTTTGGCTTCTGCTATCGATAAGGAATTGCAGTGGAGAACCCTTCACCCACATATGTCAATGGAAGAGGCACTCTCCCTCGTTTGGATCCTCGGGATCCTCCCAGTGGATATTGGTGGTTCCAACAATGGCACTAGGATCCACATCAATGATATGCTTCCATTTTTCATTTCCCTTCTTTGGTTCTAACTCAAGATCAAAACATACATATGATTTGGGTGCCTTTAGTTTGGCCACCAACGACTATTTGGCCTGACACTCGTTTGTGCTGTGAGTGGGGCTATTATGAAGTTCACACCACCTCCCTGTGTCATTTGATTTGTGGTGTTGTTCTGAGTCACCCCGCTTTGTCTCTGCCCCATGTTTTGTGGTTCAGGGGCGACTTTCCATGGCTTCGGATTCGCAGATCCAAAGTCTCACTTCTTCTGCTTAAATTTCTACTCGATCTTGGTGGCATAGCGACATGTCGTGCCAAGTGAGATAATGTCTAGGAACTCCATTTCCTCCTGAATGTGTCTATGCAGATAACTACGGTACTTGAGCACCAAATATCTCTCCGAATCTTTAATACCCAAATTTGTGCGCAGGGTATGGAACAAATTCATCATTTCATGCACATCTTGATCCCTTTACTGCCCTAATGTGGTCCATTGGATGTACTTGTCCTCATAGCTCCCCACGGGGTAATATTGTTCCTTGATTTCGTCTCGGAACGAATTCCAAGTGGGTGTGGCCGAGAACAGAGAGGGTTCCATCTCGTCCTTTTGCTCACAGTAGGTTTCCCACTAGTCTTTGACATGGGGGGCGACTTTGAGGAATGCAAAAATTTTCCTTTCTCGATCAGAGAAATCATGGACCAAGAAATACCCTTCCAAAAAATTCAACCATATATCTACGGCGTCTGCATCTATCTGGCCTTCAAATATAGGAATGTCAAAGTTTACTTGTACCTTGAAGGGAGTGGCGCATCTAGAGTGGTTTTTGGATGCAGATGCGCCGTAGGTGGGCATCCATTGAAGGATCTAAGAAAAGTTATCCATCATTTCATTTCTTTGTTTCTGGAGGGCCTCCTCGAGCAATATTTTGATAGGATCTCCTGCTCCCTCGTCTTTTTTTTTTTTTTTTACGATGGGAGGTCTTCTGGGTTTGCGAGGCTGATCTTGCAGGGGTTCAACCAGATCGAGCCCTAACTCTTTATATCTTGACCTTGTTGGGGACATGAAAAGAAAGATAGAGAAAGAAGAGGACTTAACCTTATAACTAAGACTCTTTTTTTCCAAACATTATAATATATATTTTGAATTAATTGGTTTGCATTATGTTAATGTCAAAACCATTTCACTTGATAATTTGCAATTATGATGATATCGAAAGCAATGCACTATATCAAGTTATTTTTTTTATGTCAATTCCTAAAATAATACAACTACTTAGATTGCTTTAAATGAGTTTTTCACTATATCATTGCTTAAATAAATGCACCTTATTATGTGTGTGTGTGTGTGTGTGTGATATATTCAAAATTTAAAAAAAATGTATTAATGTTACTATTATTTTTGGTATGTAAGATCATAATAAAATAATGATAATTCTAAACATGAATTTATTTGCATTATTTTCTAAACTTTATTATGTTACAAAAAATCATATTATTCTAGATTTATTATTTTACAATTATTTATATTCATACAAATTTACAGATTTACAATTATGGTAATTTAATAATATGTACGGTATACATTTTACTTACGGTACTTATGGTTCAAATTTGAACATTAATTTACGATTTTACAAGTTTACAAATTTTACAATTTTAATAAAATTGAATCATGAAAATACATACAATTACCATTACAATTTTACAATTTCACAATAAAATTACAATTACAATTACAATTTTACAAATATTTTACATACAATTACAATTAAAATTAAAATTACAATTTTACAATTTTACATACAATTACAATTACAATTTTACAATTTTACATACAATTACAATTAAAATTAAAATTGCAATCATGATACATACAATTACAATTACAATTTTACAATTTCAGAATACAATTACAATTACAATTTTACAAATATTTTACATACAATTACAATTACAATTACAATTTTACAATTTTACATACAATTACAATTAAAATTAAAATCACAATCAAGATACATACAATTAAAAATACAATTACACAATTTTACAATTACCAATGCATAATATTTAATAAATATCATGATTTAATTATAAAAATAAAAATCACGATTATGATAAACATCGTACAAACATCATATTCTAAAATACACATTCAAATTCGCTAACATCATCTAATCATCGTGATCATGATCATCTAACAAAACACAATCATTGTATTACATCATCACAACACAAACATCAAATATACATCTCATGTCAAATAATTGCTATCACATAAAAATCTATATGCAAGCACATTAAATGAACATATCTAACATGACCTAATAATATACACATATACACATCATGATGAACATAAAAATGAACATAAAAATGAACATAAAATACATGCACCACATATATATATATATATATATATATATATATATATATATATAATGTCAAAATATACAAATGTAATAGAACTGCATATAAATGTCAAATATCTGGTGGTACTACATCAATACTATAACTAGTACTTGAGGCTTGCTCAGTTGATGGTGGCTCATGCTTAGATGTATGTGCCAGATCAACTGGAGGTGCTTGCTCAGTCGATGGTGCCTACTGATCAAATGGATGTGCCTGCTCAGAAGTTTCCTACTCAGATGGTGTATGCTCAGGAGGTTCCTGCTGAGATGGTGAAACCTGCTCAGTGGATGGTGCTTTCTCAGATGGACATGCCTGCTCAGGATCAGGTGCTTGCTCAGATGGTGTCTACTTAGGAATAGGTGCCTTATGAGATGGCGCCTGCTCAGAAGATGTCTGATCAATACTAGATGTTGGTTGCTCATCTCTAGCTTGAGGTGAAGGAGGAGGAGGTGGAGTACTAGAATTATCACTCCCCTCGTGATCATGATCATCCGATGAGATACTGCGTCGCACATCTCCATGGCGCCTATCCCTCCTAGCCTCCAGTAGCCTGGAAGCTCCAACGATATGACGCATAAGGCTCATCATATAGCGAGGCATGTCCCTCCATAGCTCTGTGAGTGTATGATCAAATTGAATCTCTCTGATCGTCGCAGGGCGGACTCCGTCATCAACCAGGAGTCTACACAATTGGTCACCCAACTCCATCCTGAATTGGATTTCCACCCTATGCCGTATGCCTATGAGTATATGAACTCGAGGAGGTGTGTCACCCTGATCCGAAGCCTCCGCCATCTCCTCATCATCTATAGGATCATCTAGTGGGGGTGCAATCATGTCCCCAACGAATGTGCCAATATCTACAAAATATATAGTACACAACAATAATTAGACAATTTCATTAAACAATTTAATAAAACAAGTTAAAGAACGTGTTAGAATAAATTTTATTCTAATTAATTAAGACAATAAAGTAAAACTATATTAATTTAAAGAAAACACTAATATTACCTCTAGCATCCGGTGGCTCATCCTGTGTGAAGATGATGTTGGTACACCCTCGCCAATCCAAACCTGCATAACGAAACGACACCATCACGAACATGTGATCATCAAAACTGAATAGCAACTCCAGTGCATCACAGTTAGATATCCTGGCTGAATACTCCAGCATACCCATCTTAGGCATCATCTCGCCCCACATCTGCATCCGCGCATTTAACATCAGCATATGACGCTGGCGGAAAAAAGTAGGCCTCGTCTCCGAAAGACTCTAAAAAAATAAAAAAATAACTCTAAATAAAAAGGGAAGGTCAACCTCTCACGTGTCTTAGAACGACATCTATCTAATACTATACAAAACTGCAGCAAAAAAAAAACAGACCGTCTCACAAATCATGGCATTTGGAATAAAGAATCAACATAAAATAAAAGAGGGAAACTAATGTGCTGCCTGTCATTAGTATAATGTGCAATGGTCGTCAATAGTAGTGAGAGGCACCTAACCTCCTATGGACTAAACAAAGCAATGCGTAGCTGACCACCAGACACCTGAAAATCTATAGGAGAAAGTATATCATCCCTAATGTATCTTTGGGAGCATAACCACTAAATCCCTACTGCATAACCGACGAGGATATCTGGAAACTTGGGAAAATATAACCCTCTCCTAGATAGGCCAGTGTTGGCTTGAGGTGTCCTGACCCAGGTTCAGAGTTGGAGCGTAACTAACAAAACCATTTTACTATTGGCCCTTTCGGCAATGACCTGTTTGCCCAGGCCAAAGTCTCACCTGAAGTAGTATGGGGGGTTGTTGGAACGCGGTTTCCACACCTTGAGAGAGAACTAAATGATGTGGGTATCCTCAGATCTATAATAGTAACCAAATTGTCTTGCGCACCAGAAACCCTAACCAGAAAAACCTAGGTCAAATTACATAGGTTAACCCTGCGCGTGTACAGACAGTAGATTCACAATCCCTTCAAATGTTCGAACAAAATGATATTCAGGCCTTACAGTAATATATCCATGCAAGTAACATTTATATCAACCAGTAAAACATGTAGGCAAGTGATCCAATCACAGGTACATAAATCATAACCAAAACAAATCACAGAAACACATTATAGATGCATTTATAACATAGAGATACTAAAACCGATATTTATTCATCATATGTGTTCAGAAACCATTTACAGTCCACAGAAACCCTTACACTTCTTCAGATCTACCCGTGCACGCAGCTAGCGGGGTCCGCACATAGTCAGACTAAGGTCTCTGCGCACACAACCAGTAGGAGCCTTTTAGAAACATACACTTGCAAAGATTCACTTCAGAGATCAATCATCCATCAAACATACATAAACTTCCAAAAGAACTGCCTTATCTGACTCCATCTAGACTTCTATTTATACCTTAACCTGCGCTTGTCATAAGGTCCGAAAACCGTGGTTTGAGACTCTTAGATTTACCCTTTAGCCCATTACAACTCATGAAGGGACTTTGACCTGCCCCAAAGCCCCTTGACTGTACATTTTATTAGCGCGCACGACTAAAAACTACAAAAAATACTATTATTTACTCCAAAAATGTGGTCCTAAGGGACCCCACTCCAGCAGGCCCCCAACACAATCTTGTGACTCGTCCTGAGTCACAAAGGTGCTTAGATCTTCATCTTCGTCTTCAGCTCCTCGATGGCGGTGACAAAGGGCGCAAGGACGCCCACGCCGTGATCAACAACACTGAGCCCTACTAACCAAATTTTGAGAGGTAAGCCCCTCTGCTATGAGACTGATACTCTGGTATGTCTGGCTCAGGTTATTTACAACAACATCCAGGTCCTGTGATATCTTCATCACTTCATCGACCCATGACTTCATGTGGGTGGTTAGAATATGCTTTTTCCTTCGCATGTCTTCAATCTCGTCGCGCAACACATTCTGCGCAGTAGCCTTTCGGGCATAGTGGTCTCCTGCCAATCCCTGCCAATCCCCCATGGGCTTCAACCAAGATATCTTGTCTTTCATGTTCTAAGACAAGACATACCTTCTTAGCACTTCATCCAGACCCAATTTGTACAATTGACCAACAATTAATGTAAATTCAGCTGCATGCGAAACCAACTTCTTCTTTTGTTGCACCGAATATTTAGTAGGCGTACTCCTGGTAGTTAGAAAGTGAATGATATCTGAAAAGTGTTCATCGAATACTTTAATGGAAAATAGTTTCACATCTGGTATTCCGTCCTCCAAACTGGTCGGTTCTTCCCCATTCTATATGCACGATAGGTGATCAGGTCCAACATTCAATCTACCAGGTCTAACAATTATTTGAAAATCATATTCTTGAAATAGCAGCAACCATCTACAAATATTCCCCCCCCAGCACAAGCTTGTTGACCATGTACTTCAAAGCAGAGTGGTCAGTGAAAATCTTGAAGTGCCCACCTAGAAGATAATTCCTATATTTCTGGAGAGTGTAGATCATAGCCAATCCTTCCCTTTCTGTGGTTGAATAGTTGCGCTCTGCACTAGAGAGTTTTCTACTTGCAAAGGCAACAGGTTGATCAATATTTCCTTCTCCTAGCTGTGCTAAGACATCCCTAAGTGCAATGATGGATGAATTAATGTGCACATGGATTACCTTGGACTAGCCAGGGAAGATTAGAATAGGCGCAGTAACCATTTTTTCCTTCAACATCTCAAAGCTCTTCTGACAGTCCTCATCCTAATAAAAGGACACATCTTTCTTTAGCAGTTTTTCCACGGGTTCAGTGACTAGAGCATAGCCCTGAATGAATTTTCTATAGTATCCTGTGTGTCCCAAGATAGAGCACAACTGTCTTATGTTGGCAGGGACCTCTAAATTTATAATAATTGCAATCTTGGTTGGATCTACCATCAATCCTTGCTGACAAACAATATGCCCCAACAAGATCCCAAAAGGAACACAGAATACACACTTCTTCAAGTTAAGAGAGATCTGATGCTTCTTGCAAGCATCGAGCATCAAGCACAGGTTGGACACATGTTTTTTCAGCAGTCCGAACATAGTCTAATCATCAAAATATACCTCCAAAAACTTGTGCATGAACTCCTTGAATACATCTACTACTATGTGTGAGAATATAACAGGTGCATTCTTCAATCCAAAAGGCATGACTGTGTACTGGAAAGATATTCATTATGTTGCAATAGTGGTCATACTTCGGTCTTCTGGCCCGGTACTTATCTGATGATGCCCTGGAAATCCATCAGCGAAAGAGTAGGCCTTTTGTCCTCCAAAATTGTCCAATATCTCATCTGAAAATGGGGTAGGGAAGGGATCATGCACCCATGCATCATTCAGTTTGCACAGGTCTACACAAATCCTTATTTCTCCCTTAGTCTTATTTTCTTGAAAAACTATCGGGCTTACCCATTCAGACTCTTCTACAGGCTCAATAATTTCTCCAACAACCATTTTCTCTAATTGTTCCTTCACTTTCTGCTTATACTTTGGATTTAACTAGTATGGCTGCTACTTGACAGGTCACACATCTGGTTTCAACGTGATTTTCATAACTCCAAAGTCTCCCACAATTCCTTTTATCTCAAAGAGCTTGGTGGTGAAGAGATCCCGGTATTATGTAAACAGCTCCACAATATTTCCCACTGTTTCATTATCCCAATACTCTCCTATTTTGGCCAACTTAACCTGCTCTTCCGTCCCAATGTTGACTTGCTTAATTTTTAGGGGTTTGGTCACATCTACCATTCCTAGCACAGGACCTTCATCTACGCGTTCTCCCTCAGACTCTGGGATATTGACATTCCTTGGGTCTTCGTCGTTATCTTCTAATGAAAAGTTTCGATAATTGAAAATATCTTGCATCTACGCCTCCTACGCTGACACAACACATTCTATTCGAGGTCTGGAATCATAAAAAACAATTGCCTCTATATCCTGTAGAGATTTTTCCAAACCCTCTGATCCACTAGCCATGCCGAAGGTTAACAAAAATATTTCACTCATTGTAACCCAATTAAGAGTCCCTCAACACAAATTTGTTTCCAAATACCATGCATTAGGGATTGGTCCCAACGTATGGATAAACATGTGAACCCATTCAGCCCTGGGCATCTTATCCTAAGCCTCCATCCATGCAGCCAGGTGTTTACACGGATCACCTCATCCTCCAAAAGCCTCAGTCAGCTGGGAAGTGGGATGCTCAAAGCGCAACCTCATAATTCTGCTGCATTCCTTCCAATCCTCAAAGTTCCATTTTTCCGTATCCCACCAATGTGTTGGAGTCGTGCGCATGGCAAGATCGAGAGCCCAAAACCTTCGTTATTCACTGACAAACTTTTCCAATTTTTCCAAAAATGAAACAACATTACTGGATCCATCAAAATAGGGAAATTCTCTTACCTTTGAGGATATGCATCGTAGATTCTCAGTGACTCAGAGGCAGGGAAACGCAGAGACATCATGCATATGATTCTGCCAATTTTCCATTTCTTCGCCCGAATTAGAGAAACATGAGCTACCCTTTTCCAAATTAAACATCCCATCAGCAGTTGGGTTGATCCAGTCCTTATCTCGTGCGGTCAATTTGTAGATGTGGTCTGTTAGAGTCCTGTAATTTACAGTATTACAAGGTGACTATGTATTTATTACTTGCAAATTTTCATATTGTACATATATTTCAATATTCAAAAGCATTGCCAAATAAGATAAAAAGAAAAAATAAGAAGGAGGGTGTTAAAAAAGAAAAAGAAAGCCCCACACAAAAAATGAATATTTCTGAAAGTGCTGCAAATCAAATGCCACTACTATTTAGAAAATTTTGTTCAATCATATAGCTTAAGCATAATTGTACAATTTTGAATTTTTTAGTTGATAGGTTAGAAAATGAAGATTTTCCAAACCATTTAATCTTGGCTTATTAGTAGATAGGTAGAAAATTACATTGGTTCAATAGCTTAATTTGAACCAATAGGAGAAATAAGGGATAGGTGATAGGTTAGAAATTTCAAATAAAAAAGATTTCATGGTCTTGTTGTACTATACAACAACCCTCCCTTTTTTCAAAATTTTAGAATAAAATTTATTTAGAAATAGGGTCCCTTTTTTATTTTAATATAGGAATAAAATAGTTAGAAATAAAGATTCATTGTTTGAAAATTCATTGCATATACCAAACATGGACAAACAAAATACAACATTCAAAAACTTCCGATCCGATCAAATATAAAAGACTTTATCATATAAAACAAGTCAATTATAAAAAGTCCCATGAATAGTAATCGCAATCGGAAATCAAAGAAATATTTAATGAAAAGTTTTACATAGAAGCTCAAAATCTCCGATGCGATTAGATCAATCGCAAATCGCCAATCGCAAAGGATTTATGTTATACATTATTTTTTATTGCGATGCGATCAATTGCAATCGAATAATCGGAGCACTTTTTAATAAATTCTTTGTAGTCAAATTCCCCGATGCGATATACTATAATCACAATCGGAAATTGGAGAAATTTGTATTGTTATATTTATGTACCATTTGAATATGTCCGATGCGATTGATATTTATACACTATACACTTGTCACATCGGAAGGATTCAAAAATCGGTAAATTTATATTATTTTACAAACGCCAAATCTCCAAAGGTACGTTCAACATTGAATAACAAATCAAATGAATATTGGTTTATGATTCTGTTTTGAATACGTGAGTGTGACCCAAAGAGAACATTTAAGTGTTATACGGAATCAATAAATAATGAATTGTGAATTCATAATTGTTCTTTTCACTTGCTTGTTTATCACAACTAATAGCTTATTGCCTTGCAGAATCAAAGAACACTAAATCCTTTCATTCGCAGACCGAGGGAAACAATATCAGATATCGAAATGTCGAAGAGAACAAGGAGAATGAAGGCTATTAGTGCCGCTAAGTTTGTTGAGATTCCTACAGTCTCGAAGGAAAGGCCAGTAAAGCTGAAGCTAGTTACAGATACATCATGTCAAGGGATAGGCAAAATGACATGGGAAGGAGTTTATAATCTGATGGAGAGTGAAAACCCTATAGTCACAATAGAAAAGGTATCAGTACCGGATGAAGATAACTCAGATTCCAACTCTGACATTACTGAAAGAACACTTGTGAATTCATTCCTACATCGAATTGCAGCCAGAGCAAACATCATTCCTTATTATGATGTGATTCGATGGGTCATCGATAGTGTAGAAATTAAGAACAGAATGTTTATTTCAGCTTCTGGAGCATATTTTGTATCATTTAAAGCAGAAGACATTAAAGCAATGTATCATCTCCCTGATCCGCAGAAGGTTTATAACAAAGAATTTGTCAAAGAGTTTGCTGACAGTAATAAAGTTCAATCTGAACCTATCAAAGAATGGAGGAAAAATCCTGAAAATCACAAAAATGAATCATCTTGTATGTATTCAATAGATTCTCTTTTACCCCCATACTACTATGCCGCTGCCATGATGTGTAGATTATTTGGAAATAAAAATTCTTCTAGGTGTTCTATACAAATGGTTCCTTTAATCCTAGCTGCTGTCAATTCCAAAATTATGGACTGGGCTGTTATTCTTTCTGATAGGATAGCTAATAGGATACTCGAATACAGACAAGATAAAAATGCTGGAAATGCCACTCCCTTTTTATTCTGTGCTTATATTCTAGATGCCCTTTGTTTCAATTCTAAGTTTCCCTTGTTAGGATGGAAATGGACTTCTAAAGATCCTACTCCGATTCATGTATACCATAAAATCCTTTGGAAAGTTCATTTCAAAGATCATGTTTATAGGATATGTCATGGTTTCCTTATCCCAGTCTTTCAAACCATTTTCAATCGCTTCCCTCCTAGATTCTCCAACAAAGCTAGAACTGACTTATCCTCAATAGGAGATTGGTTTGCAGAAGAAAAATTCACGTATGTCAGGATTTTCGGGAGTATTGTGGAACCCCATGTTCTCCCTCTTTTTTTTCCAGATAAACTTCTAGCCCAGGAAATCTCCTATCAATTGACAGTTGAAGGAATGTCCAGATCTCTGAGAAACAATAAGAAAAGAATGTGGCCTTCTTTTCCATTCAATTGTGGGCATTTTACTTTGAATGACTTCAAACATGCAGAAAAGGAAGTCGTCAAAATAAAGCACTTAAAATTCGCAACAATCCCAGGGAGATAGTATGATCCACAAAAGATAGCTTTTAATGTTACCTCTTCAATTTCGATTGCTCGATTCGAGCATGAACCGGATGAATTTGATGATTTGTTTGTTTCATTACAGAACTTTTCTCAAGTTTATAATTTGGCCAAGTCCAAATTCCAGAAAGAAGACATGAATAAATTTATGCTATTTAGAAGACAAAGATTGTTGAAAGTTCCTCTAGACCAATTAAGAGTTCCTATGGAAGAGTTAGAAATAGAGGATACATCTGGCAAAACAGCAGGAGAAACATCTACCAGTAAGGTCACTACACAATCAGCTACTGACCAGCCCTTTGTACAGATACAAAAGAAAGTAATAGGAAATGGTCCTTTTGTACATATTGAAAAGGTGAGCACTGATGGCAAACCTAATGTTCAGAAAGAGAGCACTGATGGAAAATCTGATGTAAATACTGATTAGCTATCCACAGCTCAAACGAAGAAAGAATGCACAAGTACTGATACTAATGTGCATAGTAAAAAAGATGGATCAGACAACAAAACTAATGAACAAGAAACAAATACAGAGAAATCAGATACACAACTTGGAGGAAACAAAACTACTGAGAAAATAGTAGACTCTGTTGATCCTAATGTTTCCTCACAATTGTTGAAACAATATAATCAATTTTCTCATCAATTAGGACTGCAAGATGATCCCAAAGAGAAAGAGCCAGAAGATCAGGATGTTGAAATCATTCCTGAACATCCTACAGGGCAAATTATATTGAAGATTGAGGAAATTCCTCCCCTGGATATATTCTACAGTCCTAAACATAAAGCTGTTGTGAAAAAACAGAGAAAGAGAAGAAAAATCGATTAAGACATGTTTTCTGCTTCACAGGAGTTCATGAATATTGTTTACAAGAATGCTGAAGTGAATCCATCTGAGGATCTCACTAAGTTGTCCCAATATGCAGGAGCATACAATGCTGTAACAATAGATAAAGCTGCGGAGGTTTCTCAGTTAATGACCCAAAAAGATCTACATATAGCTTTACTGGAAGAACAAGCTAATGAAAATCAACAGAGGATTGCTCAATTAGAACAACAATTACAAGATCAAGAGCTCAGATCTAAAGAGTTAGAAGAACAACTTGCCACAGAAAAGAAGACAGTTGATGAATAGGCTTTAAGCAAACAACAACATTTGAATCAAGAAATTTCCAAACTACAAATTTGTTGCAAAATGAGAAGAATATGAAGATTGTGCAAGAAAAAGAATTTCAAGCAGCTTTAGATAAGTTCAAGGATTTACCTAAATTAAGTGAATTCAAATCAGAGGCTCTTGAAGTGAATAAACTGCTGTCTCAGCAGCTAAATGAATTTTGTACAAAATTAACACAAGCAGAATCATTTTGTGATATCACATCATCCTTGATCCAGGACATGATTACTCTCAGGCAAGAAATTGATGATGCTGATGAAAAGATTTTTGAATTTCTTACTTGGCAAGATATAGAAAAAGGAAGAGAAGCGAATCTTCCTAGGATAGAAGAAAGACATAAAGAGATCCTGTTCACATATTGGGAACATTAGTTAATGAAAGCCGAGAGAGCTATATCAAGAGCTAGAAGCATGATGGGTAATATAACTCAATTTATAAATGACAACTTGTATGCAATTAATCTCATTTCAGATTGTGTTCCAGGCAGTTTTCCTAAAGTTAATGAAACCGATTGCAGATGGAAAGAAGAAATAATGAATAAAAGTCAACAGATCAACAAGCTTCAAACAATATCTTGGGACAATATGTGGACTTATCTAATTAAGCCACACAATCAACAAGTAGCTATTAAATTCCTATCAAATGCTGTTGATTGTTTGATTCCAGAATTCTCCGATGTCACATACGCTAGACAGTTACATTCCAAGATGAGTCATCCATTGGAGGTCCAGGAAATGCTGAAAATTTGCCACTTGGTTACATTGAACGAGAAGCAAAAGCAATGAATTAGTTCCACAAAAGATAACATTTCTATTTTTAAAGTTGATAGATTGTAGCAGCAGTAGTAGGATTCTGTTTTCATGTAATGTCATATTTAAACCCCTCTCATGCATTGGAGAAGGGGTCCGGAGTTGTAATATTTTTGACTTGGAGATTACATTTCTGTACTCCATTGGCTCTTATATTTTATAAAGGATCACATCTGGTGATTTTTGTGCGGAATTATTTTTAAAGAGTTGCATTTCTGTACCTTGGATTTGATTTTGCATTGGAATTACTGGATCAGAGTATCGGATTTCATTTGAAACTTTCAAGATGGATAAGGTATTTTTATCTATTCACTGTGAATTTCTTTTGTTATATGATATTATCTTTTAAATTTGCTATCATTTATATATATTTCGTTTTCACAATATTTCTTTATATATCATTTTTTATTATATTAGAAATATTCACCTTTCATAAATGTATGTAAACTGATATACAATGATGAATACAATATGCTAATATAACTCTGTTTAAATTCTTAAACAGAGTTATCTTTATTTGTTGCTGCACATTTCAATTAAACTTTAATACATTTTTATGGTTATTGTTAAATTGGAATAATTTTAAGTTGTATTCACATATGATACCCGGGTTAGTTTTAGAATTTCTTTATCAGTAGTTAGATTAAATTAGATATTTTTATTTCAGTCATTTAGTCCCATTTTCACTCATCCAAATCAACCCATCACCAACCCATTAGTTATAAGGAAACTGGTCCTTTCAATCCAGTCGGAGCCACCATACCAAACGGATAAGGAGCTGTCCTAAGGTCCCGACCGGGTGGTTTTCCCCAATGTTTGAAGTAGAGATTTTCTAGGCTTCAACATTTTTGGCGCTAGAAGGAGGGCATGAGCTATGAATGGCAAGTAAATCTTTATCCACAAGCCATTCTGAGAGCAAAACACCCTCATTAACTTCTTCAATTTCTTCTGAATTACAAAATCCTAGAGAAGGAATTGAGAAGAATATTCAGACACCCACTACCAAAGTCTCAAAACAATCAGACAAACAACCTCCTGAGTCTCCTGAAGTACAAGATTTAATCCATAAATTGAAAGGATTCTCATTATCTCTAGATGAGTCTGAAATATCTGAAGGTAGTGTAAGCTCAAAATTTGTTCCTTCAAAACCTCTTACTAGGCTTCAAAGTGAAAAACTTGGTATTTCTCTGAAAGAATTCCCTTTACCTAGTAGAGTCAAGACAAGAAGAACTCAATCGGAATCAGTAAGTGATATAAGTTCTTCATCTCATATTCAATCACCTGTTTCCGAAACCCCAACTCAACAAAGTGCAGTTGTTTCCACGTCATCTGCTCAATCATCATCAATATCAACATCATCTATTCCAACAACTTCTGTTCAGACACCACCAGTCTCTACTACTTCTCCAACAGTTGTTACAATAATGGCTAGACCATGGGCTAGTCCAGGGGCTGTCAACATGCCTGCACCTTTACATGATTTACCTGACAATCCTGGAAAATGGCTTCCAAAGTTCAGTCCAGAGCTTAACATTCAAGCTGAAGAACACATCAATAACTTTATGCTGGCTGTAAATTTGAATGGAGTCCAAGAAGAAGATGTTGTAGTCAGACTATTCCCTTATACTCTTCAAGGGGCAGCAGGATCCTGGTACTTTTCATTACCTTCAGGATCCATAACAAGTTGGGATATTTTTGCAGATCATTTTTTAAACAAATTTGGAGATGACAGATCAATAGCTACTTTAATCAACGATCTCTCAAATTTGAAGACAGAACCCAAGGAGCCCATTAAAGATTTCAACGCTAGATTCAACAAACTTTTGAACAAAATCCCTACAGATTCAAAACCTAGTGAACAAGTCAGAAGTGAATGGTACATAAATGCTTTACCTTCAAATATAGCAATTTTTGTAGATAGAGCTGCAAAACCTACTTTAGCTGAGAATATGAAAGAAGCTATCGCAGTAGAGAAACAAATTATTTCTCTAGATAAGAAAAATGCTATTGAAGAAAGAAAATCCAAGAAAGTCAGCTTTAAAGATGATTCAAGGAAAAAGATAGCTAAAGACCCATATGACATGGAAGGTTTACAAAAAGTTGTTAAAACCATGTCTAATGAAATGGTTGAAATTAAAAAGCAAGTGGCAGAGACTTCCACCAAAAAACCATTCCGAAATTTCAGAAGAAATCAAGTTGAATCTAAACCTCCCAATTCAATCTCTAATGCAGAATCAAAAGAGGAAGAAGAGGAAGATACTCCTCCAGTATCAGAAGAGGAAGATGAGAATGAAGAAATAGCTGAATTGCATGGAATGTGGGATTTTATTCTCCCTAATTCTGATAGTGAAGTAGAACAAGAAGCTATGCCTGTAAGTACTAGGAGTAAATCTACATCAGAACCTGTACAAACAGTTCCTAAGAAGAAAACTACGACTCCAAGTACTAAAGACAAACCCCTTGCAAAGAAAAATTCTCCATTACCTACTCAAAATCAGCCATCTTCTTCTAATCCTCTTACATCGACATCAAAGACTTTAGTGGTATCAGATCCTATGGAGTATAACATTGTTGAAGACATTAAAAAGATTAAAGCCAACATTTCCTTACATGAACTCAACAAACTAAAACACCAGCAGAAGTTGCTATTAAAAGAATTAAATGCTACACCAATTGCTTCTTTACGAAGTGGTGTAGTTGCAAAAGCAGCTAAAGGGATTGGTAAGCCACCAGACAAAGTAGATGCTACTGATACTGTGCTCATTGGAGAAAGATCAAATTCTCAGACTCCTCCTTTTATTTTGACTTATGAAATGTACAATAAGAATCTGCATAATTTCTTAATTGACTCTGGAGAATCCTCTAATATAATGCCTACCTCAGTTTGTGCCAAATTAAATATTGAACCACAAAAATCGGCAGTTCACATAGTTCAATTGGATCGCTCTAAGGTTCAAGTTGTAGGGGAAATCAATTCAGTTACTATCAGACTAGCTTCTGATCCTAGGATTGTCCAAAGAATTGATATTTCAATTGTAGATATTCCTGAATTCTATGGATTAGTCTTAAGCAGAGACTGGTCTGTAAAACTTAATGGTTATATCGCAACTGATTATTCACATATGTGGCTTCCCTACAAAGGGAAACCAAATCAAATCAAAGTTGAACGAGAAAAACATATGATGCACACCGTTACTGAATTTGAACAATCAAATGAACCTGTAGCTTTCAACAACAATATTATTGGAGGACATTCTGCTGAGTCATTCCTTGGGAACTTCAAAGCACCACAATCACCCTTTTCTGTAAATACTTTTGTTTCTCAAATAGAAAATTTTTCACAGTCGGATTCTTCTAGAATTGTAAACATTTCTGATAAACCAATAGATAAATCTTTATTTTGGTCATTATATTTTGATGGATCAAAATCTAGTGATGGGGCTGGAGCAGGATACATCTTAATTGATCCAAATGGAGAGAAAACCATGCTATCATGTAGGTTAGAATTTGAGTGTACAAACAATACTGCAGAATATGAAGCCTTGATTCAAGGACTTTATAAAGCTATAGGGTTAAATGTTAAATACTTGAAAGTCTATGGTGATTCCAAAATTGTCATAAACCAAGTTAGAAATACCATCCATTGCCTTTCGATACACCTCAAACACTATCAAACCCTAGTGCAAGATCTTACCACTCATTTTTTAGCATTCAATATTTCTTCTATTCCTAGGAATCAAAATACATCAGCTGATTTATTAGCTAATGTTGCATCCAAACTCCTTCCTGCTGAAGATTGCAGTCCTGATAGATTTTCAGTAGAATTGATTTTTCGCCCATCTGTTCCAGATAATATCACAAATTGGAGAGTATTTTACCATGATCAAGATATTTTAAATTTCATGACTTCAGAGAAATCATATGATGAACAAATTATTGATGAAGACGATCATGATCTACAAATTTCTTCAAAAGGTAATGAAAATCCCATTCCGAAATCTGTTGTTAAATTGGAGGATTTATATGATATTAAAGACAGATTCAAGAAAGTCACTAATGCTAAACTTCAAAGTTCCACTTTGAAGTTTGAATTAGTAAACCTTGGCTCTGATTCTAATCCTCAAAATGTTAATTTAGGACTCAATTTAACTCCAGAGGAAAGAAATGCTTTCATTAAAGTTCTGAATAAATATAAAAATGTTTTTGCTTGTAATTATTATGGTTTAAAAACATATGATACTTCTATTATTCAACACACAATTCCAATGCTTCCTAATATTAAACCTGTTCAACAGAAGTTAAGAAAGATTCATCCAAATCTCGAAAGTCAAATCAAATCAGAACTTAATAAACTTTTAAAAGCCAAAATCATTTTTCCTGTAAGGCATTCCAATTGGGTTTCCAATATGGTACCTGTAAGAAAGAAAAATGGTGATATAAGAATCTGTATTGATTTTAGAAATTTAAACAAAGCATGTTTAAAAGACAATATCCCATTGCCAACCATGGAACAGATACTTCAAAAGGCAGCTGGTTCTGAACTCATGTCCTTTCTTGATGGATTTTCAGGCTATAATCAAGTTTTAGTTCATCCAGATGACAGATTGAAAACAACTTTCAGAACCAAATGGGGAACCTATGCTTATCAGAAAATGCCTTTTGGTCTAATAAATGCAGGAGAAACTTTCCAAAGAGCCATGGACATAGCATTTAAAGGTCTGATCAATAAATCAGTTGTTGTTTATCTTGATGACATAACAGTATTTTCAAAAAAGAGAGCCAATCATCTACATGATTTAAAGAAAATATTTGAAAGATGTAGAAGGTTTGGTATTTCCTTAAATCCAAAGAAATCTTTCTTTGCTTTGGATGAAGGAAAAATCTTAGGATTTTTTGTGTCAAAAGATGGTATATATATTGATCCAGATAGAGTGAAAGAAATTTCTGATATTTCTTTACCTCATAATAAAAAATCCATGCAATCATTTCTTGGGCAAATCAATTTTGTAAAAATATTCATTCCCGATTTCTCTCAAATTGTTTTACCTATGCAAAATATGATTAAGAAAAATTCAGTATTCAAATGGGGGCATAAAGAGAAACAAGCCTTTGAGGCAATCAAACAAGCGATCATTAATGCACCAGCATTGAATACCCATAATTTTTCTAAAGATTTTACTTTGTATACTTTGGCCACCGAAACATCCTATGCTGTTGTTTTAACACAGCTCAATCATCAGAAAATTGAGGCACCAATTTCTTTCTTTAGCTCAAATCTGCAAGGAGCTGAGCTTAATTATTCTGATGTTGAAAAACAAGCCTTTTCCGTGTTTAAATCAATCAAACATTTTAGACCTTTTCTCTTGAAAACACATACAAAAATCATTGTCCCATTCTCTGCAGTGAGACAATTATTAATTCAAAAAGAAGTAGGAGAAAAGAGAGCTAACTGGGTAACAGCTTTGCAAGAATATGATATTGATATTAAGCCAGCTAAGATTGTTAGAGGACAAGGTTTTTGCAGATTATTGGCAGGAGATCATAACATACCGGAAAATCAAGATCCAAACAATGATATTAAAGTTAATCAGATAAGTGTTACAGATTCTGAATCTCAATATGTTGATCTCATCTATTACTTGAAAAATGGGTATGCTCCTTCTAATCTCATCTATAAGAACAAACGTGCTTTAAGATTGAAGGCTATTAAATATGAGATCATTGATAATGTGCTATTCAGAAAAAATTATGATTCAATCCTATTAAGATGTCTTGAAAAGACTGAAGCTGAAAAGGTATTGCAGGAATTGCATGATGGACCAGCAGGAGGTCATTTTGGAGGTGATACCACAGCTCACAAAATAATTCATGCTGGTTATTACTGGCCTACCCTTTTTAAAGATACACATGATTATGTGAGGAAGTGCAAAATTTGTCAAACTGCTAGTGGAAGACAAAAGAAACCAACTTTTCCTTTGCAACCAGTAAATATTGAGCAACCATTTGAGCAATGGGGGCTTGACATTATTGGTGAGATAATACCTCATTCTTCCAAACAGCACAAATACATCCTTATAGCAACAGATTACTTTACGAAATGGGTAGAAGCAATCCCTTTGAAGGTAGCCAATTCTGATACAATTATTGATTTCATAGATCAATTCATCATAACCAGGTTTGGTGTACCTAATGCTCTTGTCTTTGATAATGCATCTTATTTTTCTGGAAATAGTATAATGGAATTTGCAATCAAAAGAGGTTTTAAATTGAAATATTCAGCAAATTATTATCCACAAGGTAATGGTTTAGCTGAATCCACTAACAAATATCTTATCAAAATTATTAAAAGGACCATTGATCAAAATCAAAAGAATTGGCACAAGTCTTTAATCTTTGCACGATGGGCTGATCGTATTACTCAAAAAGCTTCAATAGGAACTTCACCTTTCAATTTGGTTTATGGAAAAGAAGCTGTGATACCATCAAATCTAAATCTTCCATCATTAGCCCTAGTGAAATTCATTGAAGAAAATCCTTCTTCATCTATTCAATTGATATATGATAAAATCCTTAAATTAGAAGAAGATAGAGATAAAGCAAAAATTATTCATGAAAAACATCAACAACTTGTAAAATCTTCTTTTGATGCAAGTTCTACCGGCTCAAAGATTTTGTCAATTGGTGATCTTGTTCTGAAATTGGATAAAGCACATGAAGAGAAAGGTGAGCATACCAAGTTTTAGAAAATGTGGCTTGGACCATTTCAGATTGCTGAAAAGATAGGCTCAAATACATTTATACTCCAAGATTTAACAGGAAAGAGAGAATCTCTTCCTGTAAATGGGCTTGTCTTGAAGAAATTCTTTTCATAAGGAGGTAACCCCTTCTTACTTGTACATATTCCTTTCTGCAAAGTTTTTGATTGTTTTGTAAATAAAGGTTGTTAATAAGTCTCTAATTGACTGTTTACTATTAAGAAAATTTCTTAGGAAGAATATTATAAATATTTATTTTGTGTAAATAAGAATTTTTAAAGAGATGATCACAGTTTTTGGATAGTTTAAAATAAGATGTTAAACTTTGAAAGATTATTCCAATCATTTGCATGATCTTTTGAAAACTTGAGGAAAATGTAAATCATTATAATTTTATTGAGCAGAGAAAGGTTATCTATAAAAGTAAAGATTTTTTTCAAAGTCTTGGTACTCAAAAAACTCTGAAAATTGTCATCCATTGATTCTTAAGGATAAAACTATTTCACCCCATCTATTTAAGTTGTGATTTTTTAGAATGTAATTCTAAGAAATTATCTGAAAATTTTAAGAGATAAGGGGTCTCATCACGAGCCTACTTACCATGTTCATAAGAAGTAATAAAACTGACATTACCAATACTGCATATCAAAATAGAGTAATGACTTATAAATATAAGACAAGGGGTCTCATCACGAGCCAACTTGTTCAGTTTAATTACAACTAGTGAATGGCATTGTTATTAACTGGCTACCAAACCAGAACAATGACTCTTAAAAATAAAAAATAAGTAAAAGACAAAAACATGAGATAAAATGTCTTATGAATTTATCTTTTAAAAAGTCATAATTTTAGTTGGATGGGACAATGAATAAGTTAATGGTTAAAATGTAACCCTGTCGAGACTATTAATGTTTGCAGGCAGCAGAGGCAATGCCTATGACAATAGAGTATATTATAAAACCAAACTTGGAGAAATCCACTTAATTCATTATTAACACCAATCAAAGCTTGAGATAACCCAAAAATGTTTTTATTATCAAGAAATTAGAAAGAAATTGTAAGTAATTTTTATTCTTTTTCATAGTTAGATTTTATTTTTAATTATCCTAAGATAGTTTTCATTATCTTTAAAATTTTTTACTTACTAGAAATATAGTATTCATTTTATTTTTTCAGAGATAACTGTTTCTTTCAGTGAATCACCAATTGTTGTACTGTACAACAACCATCCCTTTTCTCAAAATTTTAGAATAAAATTTATTTAGAAATAGGGTCCCTTTTTTCTTTTAATATAGGAATAAAAGAGTTAGAAATAAAGATTCATTGTTTGAAAATTCATTGCATATCTTTATTACCAAACATGGAAAAACAAAATACAACATTCAAAAACTTCCGATCTGATCAAATATAAAAGACTTTATCATATAAAACAAGTCAATTATAAAAAGTCCCATGAACAGTAATCGCAATCGGAAATCGGAGAAATATTTAGTGAAAAGTTTTACATAGAAGCTCAAAATCTTCGATGCGATTAGATCAATCGCAAATCGCCAATCGCAAAGGATTTATGTTATACATTGTTTTTTATTGCGATGCGATCAATCACAATCGAATAATCAGAGCACTTTTTAATAAATTCTTTGTAGTCAAATTCCCCGATGATGTACTATAATCACAATCGGAAATCGGAGAAATTTGTATTGTGATATTTATGTACCATTTGAATATGTCCGATGCGATTGATATTTATACACTATACACTTGTCACATCAGAAGGATTCAAAAATCGGTAAATTTATATTATTTCACAAACGCCAAATCTCCAAAGGTACGTTCGACATTGAATAACAAATCAAATGAATATTGGTTTATGATTCTATTTTGAATACGTGAGTGTGACCCAAAGAGAACATTTAAGTTTTATACGGAATCAATAAATAATGAATTGTGAATTCATAATTGTTCTTTTCACTTGCTTGTTTATCACAACTAATAGCTTATTGCCTTGCAGAATCAAAGAACACTAAATCATTTCATTCGCAGACCGAGGGAAACAATATCAGATATCGAAATGTCGAAGAGAACAAGGAGAATGAAGGCTACTGGTGCCGCTAATTTTGTTGAGATTCCTACAGTCTCGAAGGAAAGGCCAGTAAAGCTGAAGCTAGTTACAGATACATCATGTCAAGGGCTAGGAAAAATGACATGGGAAGGAGTTTATAATCTGACGGAGAGTGAAAACCCTAAAGTCACAATAGCAAAGGTATCAGTACCGGATGAAGATAACTCAGATTCTGACTCTGACATTACTGAAAGAACACTTGCGAATTCATTCCTACATCGAATTGCAGCCAGAGCAAACATCATTCCTTATTATGATGTGATTCGATGGGTCATCGATAGTGTACAAATTAAGAACAAAATGTTTATTTCATATTCTGGAGCGTCTTTTGGATCATTTAAAGCAGAAGACATTAAAGCAATGTATCATCTCCCTGATCCGCAGAAGATTTATAACAAAGAATTTGTCAAAGAGTTTGTTGACAGTAATAAGGTTCAATATTAACCTATCAAAGAATGGAGGAAAAATCCTGAAAAGCACAAAAATGAATCATCCGGTATGTATTTAGTAGATTCTCTTTTACCCCCATACTGCTATGCCGCTGCCATGATGTGTAGATTATTTGGCAATAACAATTCTACTAGGTTTTCTATACAAATGGTTCCTTTAATCCTAGCTGCTGTCAATTCCGAAATTATGGACTGGGCTGTTATTCTTTCTGATAGGATAGCTAATAGGATACTCGAATACAGACAAGATAAAAACGTTGGAAATGCCACTCCCTTTTTATTTTGTGCTTATATTCTAGACGCCCTTTGTTTCAATTCAGAGTTTCCCTTGTTAGGATGGAAATGGGCTTCTAAAGATCCTACTCCGATTCATATATACCATAAACTCCTTTGGAAAGTTCATTTCAAAGATCATGTTTATAGGATATGTCATGGTTTCTTTATCCCAGTCTTTCAAACCATTTTCAATCACTCCCATCCTAAATTCTACGACAAAGCTAAAACTGACTTATCCTCAATAGGAGATTGGTTTGGAGAAGAAAAATTCACGTATGTCAGGATTTTCGAGAGTATTGTGGAACCCCATGTTCTCCCTCTTTTTGTTCCAGACAAACTTCTAGCCCAGGAAATCTCCTATCAATTGACAGTTGAGGGAATGTCCAGATCTTTGAGCAACAATAAGAAAAGAATGTGGCCTTCTTTTCCATTCAATTGTGGACATTTTACTTTGAATGACTTCAAACATGCAGAAAAGGAAGTCGTCAAAATAAAGCACTTAAAATTTGCAACAATCCCAGGAAGACAGTATGATCCACAGAAGATAGCTTTTAATGTTACTTCTTCAGTTTCGATTGCTCGATTCGAGCATGAACCGGATGAATTTGATGATTTGTTTGTTTCATTAGAGAACTTTTCTCAAGTTTATAATTTGGCCAAGTCCAAGTTCTAGAAAGAAGAGATGAATAAATTTATGCTATTTAGAAGACAAAGATTGTTGAAAGTTCCTCTAGACCAATTAAGAATTCCTATGCAAGAGTCAGAAACAGAGGATACATCTGGAAAAACAGCAGGAGAAACATCTACCAGTAAGGTCACTACACAATTAGCTACTGACCAGCCCATTGCATAGATACAAAAGGAAGTAATAAGAAATGACCCTGTTGAACATACTGATGGCAAACCTAATGTTCAGAAAGAGAATACTGATCAACAGTCCATAGCTCAAACAGAGAAAGAATGCACAAGTACTGATACTAATGTGCATAATCAAAAAGAAGGATCAGGCAACAAAACTAATGAACAGGAAAAAAATACAGAGAAATCAGATACATAACTTGGAGGAAACAAAACTACTGAGAAAATAGTAGACTCTGTTGATCCTAATGTTTCCTCACAATTGTTGAAACAATATAATCAATTTTCTCATCAATTAGGACTGCAGGATAATCCTGAAGAGAAAAAGCCAGAAGATCAGGATGTTGAAATCATTCCTGGACATCCTACAGGGAAAATTATATTGAAGATTGAGAAAATTCCTCCCCTGGATATATTCTACAGTCCTAAACATAAAGCTGTTGTGAAAAAACAGAGAAAGAGAAGAAAAATCGATCAAGACACGTTTTCTGCTTCATAGGAGGAGTTCATGAATATTGTTTACAAGAATGCTAAAGTGAATCCATCTGAAAATCTCACTAAGTTGTCCTAATATGTAGGAGCATACAGTGCTGCAACAATAGATAAAGCTATGGAGGTTTCTTAGTTAATGACCCAAAAAGATATACATATAGATTTACTTGAAGAACAAGCTAATGGAAATCAATAGAGGATTTCTCAATTAGAACAACAATTACAAGATCAAGAGCTCAGATCTAAAGAGTTAGAAGAACAACTTGCCACAGAAAAGAAGAAAGTTTATGAACAGGCTTTAAGCAAGCAACAACAGTTGAATCAAGAAATTTCCAAACTACAAAATTTGTTGCAAAATGAGAAGAATACGAAGATTGTGCAAGAAAAATAATTTCAAGCAGCTTTAGATAAGTTCAAGGATTTCCTTAAATTAAGTGAATTCAAATCAGAGACTCTTGAAGTCAATAAACTGCTGTCTCAGTAGTTAAATGAATTTTGTACAAAATTAACACAAGCAGAATCATTTTGTGATATCACATCATCCTTGATCCAGGACATGATTACTTTCAGGCAAGAAATTGATGATGCTGATGAAAAGATTTCTGAATTTCTTACTTGGCAAGATACAAAAAAAGGAAGAGAAGCTAATCTTCCTAGGATAGAAGAAAGACATAAAGAGATCCTGTTCACAGATTGGGAACATCAGTTAATGAAAGTTGAGAGAGCTATATCAAGAGCTAGAAGCATGATGGGTAATATAACTCAATTTATAAATGACAGCTTGTATGTAATTAATCTCATTTCAGATTGTGTTCCAGGAAGTTTGCCTAAAGTTAAAGAAACCGATTATAGATGGAAAGAAGAAATAATGAATAAAAGTCAACAGATCAACAAGCTTCAAACAATATCTTGGGACAATATGTGGACTTATCTAATTAAGCCACACAATCAACAAGTAGCTCTTAAATTCCTATCAAATGCTGTTGATTGTTTGATTCCAGAATTCTCCGATGCCACATACGCTGGACAGTTACATTCCAAGATGAGTCATCCATCGGAGGTCTAGGAAATGATGAAAATTTGCCACTTGGTTACATTGAACGAGAAGCAAAAGCAATGAATCAGTTCCACAAAAGATAGCATTTCTGTTTTTAAAGTTGATAGATTGTAGCAGTAGTAGTAGGATTCTGTTTTCATGTAATGTCATATTTAAACCCCTCTCATGCATTGGAAAAGGGGTCCGGAGTTGTAATATTTTTGACTTGGAGATTACATTTCTGTACTCCATTGACTCTTATATTTTATAAAGGATCACATCTGGTGATTTTTGTGCGGAATTATTTTTAAAGAGTTGCATTTCTGTACCTTGGATTTGATTTTGCATTGGAATTACTGGATCAGAGTATCAGATTTCATTTGAAACTTTCAAGATGGATAAGGTATTTTTATCTATTCACTGTTAATTTATTTTGTTATATGATATTCTCTTTTAAATTTTCTATCATTTATGTATATTTCATTTTTCATAATATTTCTTTATATCTCATTTTTGATTATATTAGAAATATTCACCTTTCATAAATATATGTAAACTGATATACAATGATGAATACAATATGCTAATATAACTCTGTTTAAATTCTTAAACAAAGTTATCTTTATTTGTCGCTGCACATTTCAATTAAACTTTAACACATTTTTATGGTTATTGTTAAATTGGAATAATTTTAAGTTGTATTCACATATGATACCCGGGTTAGTTTTAGAATTTACTTATTAGTACTTAAACTAGATTAGATAGTTTCTTTTCAATCGTTTAGTTCCAATTTCATTCATCCAAAATCAATCCATCATCAGCTCATTAGTTATAAGGAAACTGGTCCTTTCAATCCAGTCGAAGCCACCATACCAAACGGATAAGGAGCTGTCCTAAGGTCCCGACCGGGTGGTTTTCCCCAATGTTTGAAGCAGAGATTTTCTAGGCTTCAACAGGTCTGCAAGTCTAAATGCACCCTAAAAAGAAGAAAAAGGTTAGATTTATAGTTTGGGTAAGTAGATTTGCTGGAAAAGAGAAAGGGAGAAAAATGTAGAGTTTATCATATAAATAAGTAGCCTAAAAAAATGCTTGTTGTTTTCCTATCATAACAGAAGAGAAATCAAAGTGAAAGGAAGAATTATTCTCTAAAGGTCCAAAAAGGTGTGATTTTATTAAGGTTGGGAACCTTATGGTATGTTTTTAATCCTAAGTCCCGACCACATTCATTTATACTTATCCCCCTCCCCATGCATATTTTATTTATCCTAAAGTTTCACATTACGCCTCGGATTTCATATCCCGACCCCACCATCCCATCGCATGTCCCTTCGCACCTCACATCACTCGTCCCCACTGGCACTAACCACCCTGCAACTCCCCATCATCCCCTCTCCATGCCACACATCCAACGACCCATATTATATTCCATCCCCCCTCACCCTCTGAACATTAACAACGAGGGGGGGGGGGTCCAAAATCAGTGGTACTCGATACCACCTAACTTACTATGTGTTGTGCCCCGAGGCTGTTTTCACACCTACCCGCCCCCCCCCCAAATACTACCTCCACCCCCCTCCGAAAGCATTTTTCACCAACAAATGAAACCATTACACCCACCAACCGTGGTCTATCCGTTGCCCGCTCCCTTCGTGCCATGTCCCCGTTGACCTGTCCCTCTCGTCCAATCACGTTTACTCCTACCAAGAAAATCGTTTCACCGTAAATGGTCGGGTCGTTGTACAACAGACCCACATGACACCAATGTCTCACCAAACATGAATTAAAAGCCAAACTAATACCTGATACAAAGTTTATTGTGCTTATTTTGATTAAAGATTGTAGAGATCAAATTTACAGAGATTTACAGAAAAACACACAGGTGAAACAATTGTTGCAGGAGAACCCATGTTCACCAAAAGAATCAAAAACTCTTGGCAAACCGGAATATAGTATCCCCTTCAAGCTGTTCCATTATAATCATGATCCCTTCTATTTTCTCCCTTCCCCAATACCAATTGATATCACTTTCCCTTCTCTGCTCCCTTTTCTTACATCCCATTCTCCATTGCAGATTGAAAATAAGTTACAGAAGACAAATCATGCATCCTAAGAAGGACCAGGAGCCCTTCAACCCCATGGTTTACCCTCAATTGGATTTAGATAATACAACCCTGGCAGAACGAGATTAAAAAATTCACGAGATAGAGTCAGACTTTGAAATTTTCGATGTCTACTCTTGGCTTGAGGAAAAATTTCTTAATGAAGCCGATGACATTATCATGTGGGAGATCCAATTACCTCTGTACATTTTTCCCAAAACCCATAGTTGCCCCGAATTCATCAGAAAATGCTAGACCTGCTATGACATTAATAAGAGGACCATAGTCACCCCAAAAGGAGAAATCATGTTCACCATTAATTCCCAATCCATTCATCAAATGATGTAGGCCCCCACTCCTGAACAAACATTCCCCAACTCTTATGAGGCCCTTAGAGAACTTTATCAGAGAATTGAATTTTCCAGCAAAGCCAAAACTATGCAAATTTTCATGGCAACTGATGCACCAATGCCTATAAGAAATCCACCCTACCCTTCATCTATTTTTCCCGAAAGGACCAAGTAGATTATCACTTTTATATCTTATTATTAGGTTATCACTCTGATCAGTGGGTCGATGAAGCTGTGATAGGATTTTTGTCCATTCTCTCTTCAAAAGCTAAGACCACAATCATGTTTAATTATGCCCAGTTTCTTGCAGATGCCATTCATGAAATTTTTTTAAGGTTTAACATAGAGGAGGTTTTCAAATACACCTCTGTGTTGGTGTATTTACAGTCTAACAGATTTCAATTTCAGATGACCAAGGTAAATTAAGATGCCGAGCCTCAATCGATCATCTTCTGGACCACCCTACTGTTTAAGGAACATAAGAACTATACATATAAGTATTTTGTGGCTTTTCTTGTGCATCCAGCCATTAACACACTTAGCAGTGCAACATAGCCCAGGATAAGTGAAAAAATCAGGAAGACCATGCAGATAACAGAGAAAGTGAAGGCAACAAATTGGTACTTGTACCAAAATTGCATAAAGATTCGAGTCTATGGAAATGAACTAACCCCTTAAAAATTTCCAAAGTTCCTGTCCATGAGGTTCTTTCAACTAGAGTACATAAGGAAAATGATAGATGCATATGAGCTCCACTTTGTTTCTGCAAATAAGAAGGCTCAATTCAATATCAAGACACAAATTGGGCCTTTCATCTGCAACGGTAGAGCAGCAGGGGAGGAGGCATATAAGATACCTCTAGCAAAGATTTCAAACTAAAATTGATGAAAAGGGCCCGAATTCCTAAGGAGATTGATCAAGGAGGTGAATCAAAGCATCGTACAGTGATTGACATCATGGACACCCCTAGGTTATCACTAGCAGGTGGAGAAACAATGGCCTCACCTACATCATCTGCCTCCGTGTTTGTTCAAAAACAAGGTCTAAAGCATATGCTTCCAGGCCTACCATAGAATGCCAAGAGAAGTATGTATTTGAGATATTTAAAGAGATAAAGTTGAGGAATGAGGTGCTGAAGACTAATACATACAATCAGTTCTTGAAGCATACCTCAAGTTCAAAAAGTAGGCTAATGTCTGCCTTTGACACTGAAAAAGGAAGGATGCAGATGGTATTTCTAGAAGCCTTGGTCCCACATCCTCAAGGAGCAGGGGATTATACGAAAGAATCATTCAAGTTCAATGCCAAGGACATCCATCCTATTGACCAGATGGACTTACACAAGCTGACCAGGGAGATGGTAGCCTCAACCTTGACAAGTATTGCTATGAGCTTGTCAAAACTGTAGGTGTCTTTATCCAGTACCCAATCATAGCTCAAGATGGAGAGGATATCTTCCATGACTAGAGAATCAAGGATAGGGACTTTAGAAGAATTAATAGTGAATCTTGGGAATGACCCAGAAAATGTTCAAGCTGTGGAGGATCTTTTGAAGAAAAAGAATGCTTGCATAGCATCCCTCAGGAAACATCTCAAGATGTCAGTAATAGAGGACCCCTTGGTTAAGGGCATTGAGGAAGATGAGTAACAGAAGGCAGAGTTAATGAAGTTAGTTATTGAACAGTCTGCCCAAATCAAACAAATGGAGACCGAGATGGAGAAGCTACTGAAGGAGAAAGAAGAAGCAGCTCGAGGGACATTCATCCCATTAGAAGCTGTCCCCATTTCATCCATTCCATCAGTTGTTTTAGCAATTGCTGGAGCATCCAGTGGGACATATAAGCTGTCAAAACCTATGGAAAGCATGACCCTGAAATCACAAGAGATCAAGAAGTTGGAGGCACAGATTGGCATCCTGAGGGATTAAAAGGCAAGATTAGAAACTGCCCATGAGATAGCCAGGAAACATATTGGGAGGTTGGAGAAGGCAGAAAATGAATTTTCTGCGAGAAACATTTTGGGCCAAATGAAGCTGATAATTTGGGGCAGTATCATAGAGTTAGTGGATGGAATTTGGCATTCCATCCACATTATTTTTGAACAAAAGGAACTAATTGAAAAATTCAAAGTAGAAATCGAGAAAGCAACTTAGGAGTTGGGAGATATGCCACTGAACAACCCCCAAGGTCATAAAATTCTTGAATTCCAAAACCAGTTTTGAGTTGGAGGAGCTGAATATACAAGAAATAACAACAACCATACTATAGGTGAGAAGGGTCCTCACTAAGAGGAATTTAGTGAGGCATCTGGATGAGAAGTGTCATGAATTGGACATGGCCATCAGTAAATTCTTAAACAAGATTGGGCCCCTGAGGGCAAAGGGACTGCCCTCATTGTATGTAATTAACAAAAATCTGGTCCAGAAGGGAGATTATATGACCAAGCTTAGAGAAGTTGGTAAGGATACCAACAAATTTTCAAAAATTAAAGGGAAAGTGACCAGGAAGGTTGTCTTGGATCTCTTGAGCAATGCTATCTTCATTCAACATGAGGTGAAGCATGTTTTTCTCACGAAGCCTACCTTGAGAAAATACAAAGAGGTGGATGAAGTGTATCGACAGCTCATAGGTACGAATATTCCAGGCAAGGAGGAGTGGGGAAAGTTGTGCATGTACCAAGGATGAAAAGGCATGATGGACGCATTAGCACAACCACTCAATGATTAGAAGTTGCGTCATCCTTAATGATCCAACAACGACAACCTCAAAAATTAGAGCTAGATGTAAAGGCCACTATCGTTACCTCTTCGTGACCACCTCAGCCACCTTCAGCCTACTTTTTGATTTATGAAGAGTTTCCATAGTTAATGCTAGAGTCAGTGTTTTGCCAGAAGTTTTTGTTCGGGCCTTGAATGGCCACAGTTGTCTAGTTTTAGTTAAATTGTAATTAATGAAGGTTGCCGAAGTGGATTAGGGTAACCGACATAGTTGCAGTTAAATACTGCATTTATTTTCATTATGAAGGGTTGGACCTTGTTAGACTCTGCGTTGTAAGAATAATTGTATTGAAGCACTATAGTTTTTGAGCTGGGCATCAATAATAAGAGACCGTTCAAATGATTCTTGAGCTATGTTAATGGTGATGTTTTTTTCCTCCGTGTTAATGTTTTATTTGTCTTTCATGTTGTGCATCGATTTATCTGATTGTAAAACATAAAATTTAGATTAACATTTGCTGAGAGAGCACCTTAATTCTGTCTGTGTTTACTATCTTAATGTTTTCTTCTGAAGCATAGTTAAAGAATTCTTAACTGCTCTTTAGCTATTACTGAACTCACTGCTTTATTTCATCTCATATTCACACTGCCAGTAATATCTAGTCTGCATAGTTAGCTTGCCTTGTGAATGCTCTTGAAAAGTTGATGCACAATTCAACCTTTTATGACTCCATAGCCCAATGGATTAAGTTTCATAGCTCTATCTGTCCAACCACATAATCAATCAAAACAAACAACTCTCATAATTTCTATAATTAGAATAATATCAACATTTATAACTATCAAGCTAAATCATAAAAACAAAGAGATCCCTCTCTGAGTCCAGGAAGGCTAGGTCCTGGACACCAAAGTGGTTTGATGTTGTCCTCTATTGTTAATTCTTGCCAATCTTATAAATTATAGGGCCACAACATAATGATGACCATACTAGGGAGTTTATTGAAGAAGCCTAATATTTCATAAGAACTCAGAAACCCCAGTCAAAATATTGTGTGATTTAACTATTTTCCAGAGATTGGTTTTTCAGCTTTGTTGCAAATATTTGACCTGTCTGTGCTCTGGGTCTAAATTCTAGCTTCCAGAAGAATATTTACTAGATCACATCCTGAACAAAATCCTCCTGCAATAGTTGAAAATCCAGAGAAAATCCTAATAAAAACCCCCAGAGCTGAGAGTTAAACTGTTGACAAATCTCTCTAAAGAGGAATTTCCCACTCCATTGTAAATATCACAATTTTTGGCTCAGATCCTTTTAGAAGTTACCTTTTTCGTGCTGGCAAGATAAAAAGAAAAGTTATAAAAGCAACAAGAGAAGATTCATGGAAATTATTGCAGAGAAGAAGTATGCAAGGCTACTCGTCTTGGTGTTCTTGACACTTCTCTAAACAAAAGTGCCATCCCCAGCTGGAGCCACTGTTAGAGTCCTGTAATTTTGCAGTATCACAAGGTGACTGTGTATTTCTTACTTGCAAATTTTTGTATTGTACATATATTTCAATATTCATAAGCATTTCCAAAGAAGATAAAAAGAAAAAAGAAGAAGAAGAAAGAGGGTGTTAAAAAAGAAAAAGAAGAAAGAGGGTGTTAAAAAAGAAAAAGAAAGCCCCACACAAAAAATGAATATTTCTAAAAGTGCTGCAAATTAAAATGCCACTACTATTTAGAAAAGTTTGTTCAATCATACAACTTAAGCATGATTGTACAATTTTGAATTTTTTGCTGATAGGTTAGAAAATGAATATTTTCCAAACCATTTAATCTTGGCTTATCAATAGATAGGTAGAAAATGAAATTGGTTCAACGGCTTAATCTGAACCAATAGGAGAAATAAGGGATACATGGTAGGTTATAAATTTCAAAGACAAATGATTTCAGGGTCTGCAAGTCTAAATGCACCCTAAAAAGAAGAAAGAGGTTAGATTTATAATTTGGGTAGGTAGATTTGTTGGAAAAGATAAAGGGAGAACAATATAGAGTTTATCCTATAAATAAGAAGCCTAAAAAAATTCTTGTTGTTTTCCTATCATAATAGAAGAGAAATCAAAGTGAAAGGAAGAATTATGCTCTAAAGGTCTGGAAAAGGGGTGATTTTATTAAGGTTGGGAACCTTATGGTATGTTTTTAATCCTAAGTCCCGACCACATTCATTTCTACTTATCCCCCTCCCCATGCATATTTTCTTTATCCTAAAGTTTCACATTAACCCTCAGCTTTCATATCTTGACCCCACCATCCAATCCCATGTCCTGTCACACCTCACATCACTCATCCCCACCGGCGCTAACCACCCCAAAACTCCCCATCATCCCCGCTCCCCGCTACACATCCGACGGCCCATATTACATTCTAGCCCCCCCTCACCCTCCGAACATTAACGACGAGGGGGGGGGGGGGGGGATCCGAAATCAGCGGTACCCGATACCAACTAACCTGCTACGTGTCACGCCCCGGGGCTGTTTGAACCCCCTTCGCCAATACAACATACCGCCTCCAGCCCCCTCTAAAAGCAGTTTTCGACACCAAATGAAACCATTACACCCGCCAATCGTTGGTCTATCTGTTGCCCGCTCCCTCCGTGCCATGTCCCTGCTAACTTGTCCCTCCCGTCCAATCACGTTTACTCCCGCCAAGAAAGTCATTGCACCATAAATGGTCAGGCCATTTTTGAACAGACCCATGCAACACCAACGTCTCACCAATCACGGATTAAAAGCCAAAATCATATCCGATACAAAGTTTACTATGCTTGTTTTGATTAAAGGTTTCAGGGATTGAATTTATAGAGAATTACAGAAAAAATCACAGGTGAAACAATTGTTGCAGGAGAACCCGTGTTCACCAAAAGAATCAATAGATCTCAGAAAACTAGACTACAATCTCCCCTTCAAGATGTTCCGTTCTGATCATAATCCATTTTATTTTGTCCCTTCCCCAATACCAATCAATATCACTTTCCCTTCACTGCTCCCTTTTCTTACATCCCATTCTCCATTGCAAATTGAAAATAAGCTACAAAGACAAATCATGCCTCCTAAGAAGGACTAGGAGCTTTTCAACCCCATGGTTTACCCTCGATTGGATTTAGATCATACAGCCCTGGCAGACCGAGATTACAAAATTCACAAGATAGAGTCAGAATTCGACTTTTTTGATGTCTACTGCTGGCTCGAGGACAATTTTATTGATGAAGCCGATGACATTAGCCCGTGGGAGATCCATCTACCTCTGTAAATTTTTCCCAAAGCCCATAGTTTCCCCGAATTCATCAGAAAATTCTAGGCCTTCTATGAAATTAATCAGAGGGACATATTCACCCCAACAGGAGAAATCCTGTTCACCATTAATGCCCAATCCATTAAGCAAATGATGTAGGCCCCCACTCCTGAACAAAAAATCCCCTTCTCTTATGAGGCCCTAAGGGAACTTTATCATAGAATTGATTTTTCTAGCAAAGCCAAAACTGTTCAACTTTTCATGGCCACTGATGCACCAATGCCTATAAAAAATCTACCCTACCCTTCATCTATTTTTCCCGAAAGGACCCAGCAGATTATCATTGTTCTATCTTATTTATTAGGTTATCACTCTGATCAATGGGTCGATGAAGCTGTGATAGGATTTTTTTCCATTGTCTCCTCATAAGATAAGTCCACAATCATGTTTAATTATGCCTAGTTTCTTGCAGATGCCATTCATGAACAATTTTTAAGGTTTCACACAGAGGAGGTTTTCAAATACACCTCTGTGTTGGTGTATATGCTTGTGTATTTCCAGTCCAACAGATTTCAATTTCATATGAACAAGGTAAATGAAGATGCGAGCCTCAATCTATCATCTTCTGGACCACCGTGCTGTTTAAGGAAAAAAATAACTATACATATAAGGATTTTGTGGATTTTTTTGTGCATCCAGCCATCAACACATCAACAGTGCAGCAGAGCCCAAGATAAGTGAAGAAATCAAGAAGACCATGCAGCTAATAGAGAAAGTGAATACATTAGATTGGTAATGGTACCAAAATTACACAGAGATTTGATTCTATGGAAGTGAGCTGGACCCTTACAAATTTCCAAAGTTGCTCTCCATGAGGGTATTTTCACTAGAGTACATAAGGAAAATGATAGATGTAGATGAGCTCCACTTTGTTTCTGCAAAGAAGAAGGCTCAATTCAAGATCAAGACACAAATCGTGCCTTTCATCTGCAACAATAGAGCAGCAGGGGGGGAGGTAGATAAGGTACTAAAGGGGATGGGTTTTAGTCACAGTTTCACTTGGTCTTATGACCTTGCAGGGATTATCTCCAAGAAGAGGGTGGAAAACAAATTCACACCCTATGTTCACACACACAGACCTGCAATTGAGCCGTATTCCAATCTAATAGAATGGTTGACCAACACTCTTCAAGAAGATGAAGAATAGGTGATCTCCACTTTAGGAATTCAGACCCCAAAACCACAAGAAAGGAAGATTGTAGAAGAAAAAGAAGACAAGGGGAAAGAACCAAAGAAAGAGATAGGGAGTAAGAGGCAAAGAGAGGATCAGTCACCTTTGGTGACTGATACCTTTAGCAAAGAGTTCAAACTAAAATATAGGAAAAGGGCCCGAATTTGTATGAATATTGATCAAGGAGGTGAATCAGAGCAGCAGACAGCGATTCACATCATGGACACCCCTAAGTCATCACTAGAAGGTGGAGAAAAAATGGCTTCACCTACATCATCAGTCACAATGTCTGTTCAACAACAAGGTCTATAAGCATTTGCTTCTAGGCCTGCCATAGAAGGCTAAGAGAAGTCTGTCTTTGAGATATTCAAAGAGATAAAGTTGAGGAATGAGGTGCTTAAGACTAATACATACAATCAATTCTAGAAGTAGACCTCAAGTTCACAAAGCAAGCTACTGTCTGCCTTTGACACTGAAAGAGGAAGGATGTAGATGGAATTTCTAGAAGCCTTAGTCCCATAGCCTCAAGGAGCAGGGGATTACAAGAGTTTAGCGCCAAGGACATCCATCCTATTGACCAGATGGAATTACACAAGAATACCGAGGAGATGGTAGCCTCAACCTTGACAAGTGCTGCTATGAGCTTGTCAAAACTGTAGGTGTCTTTATCCACTACCCAATCACAGCTCAAGATGGAGAGGATATCTACCATGGATAGAGAATCAAGGATAAAGACTTTAGAAGATTTAATAGTGAATCTTGGGCATGACCCAAACAATGTTCAAGGCGTGGAGGAGATTTTGAAGAAAAAGAATGCTAACATAGCAGCCCTCAGGAAACATCTCAAGATGCCTATAACAGAGGACCCCTTGGCTAAGGGCATTGAGGAAGATGAGTCACAAAAGGCAGAATTAATGAAGTTAGTTATTGATCAGTCTTCCCAAATAAAAAAAATGGAGTCCGAGATGGAGAAGCTACCAAAGGAGAAATAAGAAGCAGCTCGAGGGACACTCATCCCATTAGAAGCTGTCCCCATTTCATCCATTCCATCAACTATTCCAAAAACAATTGGAGAATCCAATGGGACAAATTAACTGTCCAAAGCTATGGAAAGCATGAACCCGCAATAACAAGAGATCAAGAAGTTGGACACACAGATTGGCATCCCAAGGGATAAAAAGGAAAGATTAGAAACTGCCCATGAGATAGCTAAGAAATAGATTGAGAGGTTGGAGAAGGCAAAAAATGAATTTTTTGCCGGAAACATTTTTGGCCAAATGAAGATGATAATTTGGGGCAGTATCACATAGTCAATGGATTCTTGAATTCCTAAACTATTTTTGAGCTGGAACTGGATATATAGGACAAAACAAAAACCATACTAGAGGTGAGAAGGGTCCTCACTAAGAGGAATTTAGTGAGGCAACTGGAGGAGAAGTGTCATGAATTGGACATGGCCATCAGTAGATTATTAAACAAGATTGAGCCCCTGAGGGCAAAGGGACTACCCTCACTGTTTGTAATTAACAAAAAGCTGGTCCAAAAGGGAGATTATATGACCAAGCTCAGGGAAGTAGCTAAGGATACCACCAAATTTCCCAACATTAAAGGAAACATGACCGGGAAGGTTGTCTTGGATCTCCTGAGCAATGATATCTTCATTCAACATGAGGTGAAGCATGTTTTTCTCACCAAACCTACCTTCAAAAAATACACAGAGGTGGATGAAGTGTACCGACATGTCATAGGTACGAATATTCCAGGAAAGAAGGAGTGGGGAAAATTGTACATGTACCAAGGCTAAAAAGGCATGATTTACGCGTCAACACAACCACCGACTGATTAGAAGTGCCGACATCACGTCATCCTTAATTATGAAGCAGTGGTGGCCTAAAAAAGTAGAGCCAGATGTCAAGGCCACTATCAGTTCCTCTTCGTGACCACCTCAAACACCTTAAACCTACTTTTTTATTTACAAATATTTTCCAGAGTTAATGCTACAGTCGATGTTTTGCTAGAATTTTTTTTCGGGCCTTGCATGGCCACAATTGTCTAGTTTTAGTTAAATTGTAATTAATGAAGGCTGTCGAAGTAGATTAGGGTAACCGACATAGTTGCAGTTAAATACTGCATGTATTTTCATTATCAATGGTTGGACCTTGTTAGACTCTGCGTTGTAAGAATCATTGTATTGGAGCACTATATTTTTTGGGCTAGGCATCAATAATAAGAGACTGTTAACATGATTCTTGAGCTATGTTAATGGTGATGTTTTTTCCTCTGTGTTAATATTTTCTTTGTCTTTCATGTTGTGAATCAATTTATCTAATTGTAAAACAAAAAATTTAGATTAAGATTTGCTGAGAGAGAACCTTAATTATATCTATGTTTACTATCTTAATGTTTTCTTCTGAAGTACAGTTAAGGAATTCTTAACTTCTCTTTAGCTATTATTGAACTCACTACTTTCTTTCATCTCATATTCACACTGCCAGTAAGATCCAGTATGCATATTTAGCTTGCCCTGTGAATTCCCTTGAAAAGTTGATGCACAATTCAACCTTTTATGACTCCATAGCCCAATGGATTAAGTTTCATAGCTCTATCTGTTCAACCACATAATCAATCAAAACAAAAAACCCTCATAATTTCTATAAATAGCCTAATTTCAACATTTATAACTATCAAGATAAATCATAAAAACAAAGAGAGCCCTCTCTGAGTCTAGGAAAGCCAGGTCCTAGACTCCAAAGTGGTTTGATGTTGTCCTCTATTTTTTATTCTTTCCAATCTTATAAAATCATCTTCTGCGTGCACTGGATCTGTATATCACTCTCCTTCTATCAGATCCAATGATACTACAACCCGAGTACCATTGTTCTAAAAAACCATACTCCTACGATTCAAGTTGATGATACCCCCCATGTCGATAGCCCAATCCAACCCTCGTAGCACATGGTAGGGATCTATATCATCAAAAATTTGTAGTACTTCAAAATCTGCACTTACCATGACTCCGACAATATCTAACATAACTTGTGGGAGCCTTCCTAATGGAATAATCTTCTGTTTATTCGCCATGCACAACTGAATGTTGGACCATTCTAGCTTTGGTTCACCCATCTTCTGCCATATCTGCTTAGGTAGAACATCCACATAAGATCCCAATTCTAGAATGACCTGATCCATCTCATATTCCCAAATCTGCACAATCATACATATCTCTCGATTGATTCTCTTCTTATTCTTGTAGATATTTTTTATAACCTTGGTCTCAACTCGAGGCAACTCTTTCTTGGTGCAATTATCTATCAGGGCTTGAAGGTTGTCTACTGCCTTCTGGTTGCCCAACAAATTGATGCATGCTTGTAATAAGGGTTGACCTCGTCATTGATCTTTGCTTCAGTGTCTGATTTGGATGCTGAAGCACCTACAACGACAAAATCCTTTCTAGCTTATATAAAAGTCTCCTTTGCCTTCTCCAGGTCAAATCATTCCTTCTTGTCAGAAGCCTTCATGATCCAGGATTCTGCATTAGCCTTCTTACCCTCATCTTCTCCAGTGGTAGTACCACTTCGTGTAACTATATTTTCACTCGGATCATCTTCTCTCAGCTCAAATCTAACCATTTGTATATTCTGCGTAGGTGTCTGCCGATTCTTCTCTTTCCTTTTAGCAATCAAAATAGGACAATCTTCAATGACATGATCAAACTATCTAGAATACCAACAATACTATCGCGCAGGGTTCAGACAGTCATGCGCATAATGTCCAACATATCTGTAGTTGTAGCAGATCAATTTTCCTCTTCCCCAACCTACACCTCCACCTCTCCCTCCTCCCCTTCCTCTAGCAGGAGATCCACCACAACCAGAGGGGGATGCTTGTGAATATGGGTCGGCCTGCACCCTATAAAGGTTAGCATTGTCCATCATTAAATCGAATGTGTGTCAGTGATGCTCATCGTGGCCAACAGAAGAAAAAAACCTACACCATTGATGCTTTAACTCTAGAAAATAACTTCCTAATCGAGGGCACATGTTTGTGTCATGTCGACTAGCTATGTGACAGTAAACACACCACAACATGGGGGTACCACTTGGTCCTATAGCATTCTTGGGTCACAACGGATTTGGTCCTCCTGCTTGCATATAATACTGAAGCAAGGGACACTGATATTTTGTGTGACCAGACCCTTTATAACATATACACCATACCTCTGCACAAGCCTCCTTCACCCTATCCTTGCACATGTTTTTAATTTCCAGATGCATTGCTTCTAACTGACTCAAGATTTGCAGAGTTCCAAATTGTTCATCAATTCTGGTCGCAGACTCCATTTTCATGGAAACTTCAAGAGCTTCAGCATGGGAGTCGATCTTATGCTGATTCATGGGGCCGCACAGGTCTGGAAAGAGCATGATAATAAATCATTCCCGATGCTTCTTATCATAATAGATAAATCCTCCATTGCTGATAGTGTGCTTCAGCCGTGATATGCCTCTTAGACAGATTCATTTGGCTCCTATCAGATGTCTTTTTTCTCTACTACACATTATGAGTAGGACTTTAGTTGTCTGAATTTCTTCCTTAAAGATTTATTGATCCCGTCAGTCAAAAATAGGGTCAGTGTGCTGAGTTAGATATACCATAAACCAATCCAGTGCTCGACCCTCAAATTCCATTGCCAGCTACGCTCGTTTGACAACATTGGTGTTAATATTTTGCACACTCCATACTGCATTTGCAACAAAACAGAACCTATCCATGTCTTCATCTCCCTCACCCGTGAGGGTGGATAGCTTCATATGTGCAACCATATCGCCTCATGGTGGTGGTGGAGGTGGAGTAGGAGATGACCTACCCTTGCGCGAGTTCGACTGTGGGGTGGCTGGAGGGTTACTTCCTGCATGCATTGCTTCACCACTCTTTGTATCACTTTTAGGCGGTTTTATCAGAGGGATTTATTATTCTCGTCAACAATAGGGTCAACGTGCTAAGTCAGATATCCCATAAGCCAATCCAGTGCTCAAACCTAAAATGGCATAGCCAACTATGATTGTTTGACAACATCGGTGTTAATATTTTTCACAATACTTACTACATTTTATACAAACCAGAACCTATCCATGTCTTCATCTCCTGCACCCTTGAGGGTGGGTAGCTTCATATGCACAGCCATATCGCCTCCCGGTGGTGGTGGAGGTGGAGTAGGAGATGACCTACCCCTGCGTGAGTTCGACTGTGGGGTGGCTGGAGGGTTACTTCCTACGTGCGTAGCTTCACCACTCTCTGTATTACTGTTAGGAATATTTATCAGAGGGCTATATACAGACATGTCACCTCTTTTGTTAACTCATAAGTACTTTCCGCTACGCATAGTGATTTCAAATTGGTTTGGGGACATTCATTTGGTGTGACTACACAAAAAACCCTTTTCACAAAATAATATCTTAATCAGCAAAGGTATAGATCATATGAACCCACCTCTCTGTCCTTTATAGAATCTCCTTTCTGCTTCAGAGTATGACACAAACTGATTGACTAAAAACTCTGTCAAAAATCCACAGAGAACATTGTTAACCGAATGATCTACAGTCTAAGTGATGGAATTATCAACTTTTTATAATTGTTGTATCAACTCAGGTATCCACTGAGTGACTTTATCATCCTTCCAGCAGGTTTGAAACTCAACCAATCTTAACAACCAATCCTGAATTCGTGTGTGAATGTCACAAAGAATATTCTGTGGACCTCTATAAAAATGTACCTGTGTTTCCAATCTTCAATAGAGAGCTTCTTACTTCTGTTTTCTTTGATGGAAAATTCCTGTATCTTTTGCTCAAACCAATTTTCTAATTCAGTCTTTGATGGCTTCCACATCACTTAATTTCTCTCTCAAAATGATCCCGGTCCCAACAACGGAACCATTTGTTGGCTTGAGGGGTCCTAACCTAGGTTCAGAGTTAGAGCGTAACCAACTAAACCCTTTTACTACTAGCCCTTTCGACAATGAAATAATTGACAGGCCAAAGTATCACCCGAAGCAGTATGGAGGGTGATGGAACTAGGTTTCCACACCCTGAGAGAGAACTAAACGATGTGGGTGTCCTCAGATCTATAATAGTAACCAGACTGTTTTGTGCACCAGAAACCCTAACTAGAAAAACCTAGGTAAACTTACGTAGGTTAAACCTATGTGCATATAGACAGTAGATCCACAATCCCTTCAAATGATCTAACAAAGTGATATTCAGGCCTTATAGTAATAGATCCATGCAAGTAACATTTATATAGATCAGTAAAACAGGTACGCAACCGATCCAATCACAGGTACATAAATCACTAGTAAAACAGATCACAAAAACAGATTATAGATGCATTTATAACACAGAAATACCAAAATCTATATTTATTCATCAGATGTGTTCAGAAACTGTTTACAGTCTACAAAAACCCTTACACTTCTTCAGATCTACCCGCGCACACAACCAATAGGATTTAGACATAGATGCTTACACAGATTCGCTTTAGAGCTGAATCAACCATCAAACATACACAAAATTCCAAAAGAACTTCCTTATCCGACTCGATCTAGACTTCTATTTATAACTTAAACGACGCTCGTCCTAAGGTTTACAAACCGTGGTTTGAGACTCCTAGATTTACACTTTAGCCCATTACAACTCATGAAGGGACTTTGACCCGCCCCAAAGCCCCTTGACTATTCATTTTCTTAGCGTTCACGACTCAAAACTATAAAAATACTATTATTTACTCCAAAAATGTGGTCCTAAGGGACCTCGCTCCAACAACCAATAATAAAATAAATTTCCTCCTTAGTGGGCTGGTACTAATGGCCAGGACCGACCCAAAATTTTTTTCGGTGGGCATCCCACATATAGTTCAATTGTCCTAATATCCCACTGTGCCCCTTCAGGGATGTAGCCTCCTTGTATAACTTAAGGAGGCCTACCTCCCTTAAGCGCAACTAGGTGGGTGCTGTAATAGGGCGAGGGTACAAAAGTATCTCCCTCTCCCATGCCTCCCACTGATGTATCATGTTATAATTGTCCTCTCTTTTTTCTTGTTGTTTACTTTCCTCTCTCTGTTAACGTTGCTGAATGATTCACTTATTAAATACATTAGTCTCCCTCATACATAAAACATAATTTTTTTTATTAAATGACAAGTGTATTTAAAAATATATAAATATAACTCTTATCGGGAAAAAATTATTCGGAGCACCCAAAAAAACAACCACACATCGCCACCAGTGCATACTTGTCCATCACACACCGCCCACGGTGCAAAATGAAAAAAATTCATGAACCATGAAAATGTCAATTTTTTTTGTGTTGTACGTTGACCAAACTATCCACCCCGGGGCGATTGTTATAGCGCAACGAACCGCCAGCTGGAAATATTTTACACCTAGCAGTGGCGGTGCATTCCTGTAATATGCGTTCGAGTAAACGACTACAACACCGTACATAGAGTGTTATTTTTAAAAAATTTAAATTGTCGGTGCGGCTAACACCCGACACACACCACACTATTTTATTGTTAAATCGGTGCAATTTTTCTCGGTACCGCACTTGACCACCCGGTGCGGTTTCTGTTAACACTGTTTGCGGTGCGGCCTGTAAATTTACAGTGAGCACCGTGAACGGTTCAAATGCACCGCGCATAATTTTTATTTTTGTTTTTTAACTCAATTTAAGAAATTAATCTGCTAAAAGTTGACATTGGTGAGAGACAATTAGATTACATACACATTTGCGTGTCGAGGAGGCATCTTTGCAATGAAATATTTAAAATCAAAAATTTCCACCATTTTGCAAAATTCGAACTCCACACAGTAAGAAATGAACAGAAGAAACACAGACAATGGGAACAGAGATGGCAAGGTGCCTCAAAGAAGAAAAATTCACATCGGTGCTTGAGAGCTCTACAACACTGTATCAAGTAAATATGAATTTTTTATGACCTGTAATTTTTTTAAATTAACCATTTTTCGGTGCACTCTATTATGAGACGCACTGGGCGGTTTTACCAATGGCGCACCACACTTATTTACGACACCCTGGATTACTGCGACACACCAGGATGGTTTGTACAAAGAGCACAATATATCGGTGTTTCATTTGATAGTACACACCAATGCGCTTTATATAAAATGCATCGGTGCATTGTATGTGTGAAGTGCACCATTGTTTTCGTAGTACTTAAAAATAACACTGCAACGCTTCTTTAGCCTATAGTATGCATCGGTGCGTTACATACATATCAAGCGCACCGGTGCGTGCTAGGATTAGAAACGTACCACAAAAAAAAATCTGAAAAAACATCCACTCGCCAACCTCCTCTAGTGACCTCCGCTACAAATTGATATCTGAGCTATTTTTTGTAAAGGCTTCCTCAAAAACATCCGCTAGAGGGTATTTTCCATGTAGTGTGGGAATTGATTAATGCGATTTTTGAGATGTGGGAGAAAATTAGCATAAAAATCTAGAACGTCAGAAAGTCTAAACCTTTGGTATGTACCAGGAGTAAATCAGGTCCTAAAATGAAGCTCCTTCCAGAAGATATGACTATCAAACCTTGGAGAGAAATGCAAGGAGTGAAGGATGAAAAAATTGTCAAAACAATATTATCTCGTGTGATGTCACGAAAATTATCATTGAACAAAATGTTTGAGGAAATTTGAAAGTAAGTTTTTATTTTTATTTTTAGTTATTTATGGATTTTAAGTTTTTGTTAAATATAATATCTTGTTGTTGGTAGTATTTATTATACATATGACTATATTAACATTTTTTACTTTATTTATTCAACCACAAGGTTTATATGAGAATACAAGAACAAATGGTTAAATTTTTGAATGAAGATAGTTGGGATGATGTTGTAAGCAACTACCCATTGCCTATGACTTAATCCCAGTCTTAGTCATGTCATTTGGAATAGGCTCCACACTATCCAATACCACATAATACTAGGTGATTGTGAGGACATTGCAAAACTCATATCTAAAAGGGATTATTCCCTAGTTATTGCAGATATTCCTCATGGTTTCAATATCCCAAACATTGAATATGATAATGACCCTTATACTTATCAAGCTTTTAGTAAAGTGGTTGCAGTACTTATAGAAGTCACAACATCACCATATTGGAGATTTGTGACATTTCATTCAAACACAATTTGCAATGTTATTAACAAGCTTCAATGGAAAAGAAAACTCAAGGATGCAACTTACATGGTACGATGTTGAAATTGTATGTTTTATAATGTTAAAAAAATCATTTATGTACAAGTTAATTGAAATTTTAGTATTTCATGTTATAGGAAAAAGTCAAATATTATTGGTTGCGGATATTAACTGATTAGAATTGATTGTGAGTTCATTCATGTTGGAATTTGGAATTAATATGATAGGTATAAGCTTATGCTTGTAAATCAAGTAGGTGGAAAGAGTCATAGCCAAGTACTAGTTCATGATGTTGTTATAAAAAAACTAACATATGAAGATAAAGAAGAAAAACTAGATATATTTAACATATATAAAAAACCACAGTCATTTATTAACTACCTTTTAGATTTATGTTCAAATGAATGAGATTGGGTTTTGAATTTATTTTGGGGCTCAAGTAAGTTTTATTATATAAAATTTAATTTAAATATTTTCCTTTTAATTTTTATGTGTGTATACTAATTTACTTAATTATTATTTTGTACTTTATGATTAGGTACAACACTAGCATATTTCTTACAAAAAGGAAGAAAATGCATTTCCATTAAGAAAGACCGAGTACAATGCAAATTTATTCATCAAAAAATTAATGCTCTTCAATTTCTTCGAGATGCAACGCACTCGAGGTTGGTTTGAGGAAAGGGGATTTTAATGAATCATGTGTGGGAATAAAAAAACAAAGGAACCTCGACTACCATTAGATGGAATGATTAGAAAGACATACTTTGGGAGATTCACAAACATCAGAGATCCGTCAGAAAAGGAAAATGACCAAACTGAAGCAAAAAATATTGTGGAAGAAGAAAATAATAAAACTCTAGAATATGAAGAGTATGGGTCACATAATATTATTGATTAAATTTAAGCTATGCTTGAAAATGAAGCTTAACATGAGACCCTTACTCCATGGAAAGACAAGACATTTATGTGGAAGTATAACTTCCAAAATTGATATGTATGTGTGTGTGTGTGTGTGAGAGAGAGAGAGACAGAGAGATTGATTTTTCTTCATCTTTAGATTTTTTGTTTATTGAAGCTATAGTTTAATATTATACATTGATGAATTGGACATGGGTGAATTCTCTTCTTGTTGCTCAAAGAGGAGTAATTGCAAACGAGATCAAATTTTATGATCCATAATTTTATTGATTGTATTTACTAACCACCATCTTCTATGGTTGCATGGCCTTCTCTTGCATGATAAAGAAAGATATGCAAATTTATTCTATAGTTTTGATTTTTTTTTTTTTTTTTTTTTTTTTATTAATTTTAAAAATAATAAAATTATAATCCTTACAAATTTATTGTAGAAATACTAATATATGAATTGATCAAAACTTTAAATTTCCATTAAAATGTTTTTTGTTAATCATAATATGGAACTTCCCTACACATAACCTTACCCTGCAATATAAAAACCGCTACATTTTATGTGTCTAAGGCCAATCACTACTCATTAGAATTTTGTTCCTCGTGTGATCTTAACCACATTGTTAATATTTGATACCAAGTATCCCAACATTACATTGATTATCATCTCACTAGAGCGAAATACCTATTGTATTGTATTGTATGTGATGTTGGCGCGTTTAATATATAATTAAAAATATAAATGTTCAAAATAATATGGTTAATTTATTTACAATTAATAACCTATAAACTAATGTTTTTACCTATAATTTTTTTAAAAACCATTGATTTTAACCAGTCATCCTCGAAGGGTTAAATAAATTTAACTTAAATAGAATAACCATGCATTACAAATTTGATCCTGCTTGATATAATAATTGACTTCTAGCTATGAGAAATAATCCCTACCTCTCTGAGGCAGATCCCTGCCTTCTCAGTGGGGATGGGAATTTGGATCTGGATCTTTAGTGAAATGATCTGTGATGGCATACTGGACAACTATCGCAGGAAAGTAGCCATGTGAAAATGAAAATGGTATGGAATATGTGGACGCAACGCATTTGAGACACATCCTCCTTCCCCAATTGAAAATCAATATGCAAAATTGAGCAAATTGAACTTATACTAATATTATCACTGATATTATCCTCTAAAATGCTTATTCTACACAACCCCATTATACTCAACTTATCCTTTGTTGGAATTGTGTTTGGTAACTGCAACTAATCAAATCTGTCTCTGGTTGTTGGAGGCAACTGCTCCACAATTACAATTGTGTGTCGAAACTGATCCTGAGCAGATGTATCTGTGATGAAGTCATTTGGAAACTACTCCTCAGGTACGGTGCCATTTTCCAACTACTCCTTTGCAACTTTGTTTGTGTCTCTATTTTGGAAGAATTCAGGCCAAGTCAATAGATCATAATTGTTTTCATATGTTAACTCATTGTGAGTGACGATATTATGATGAGGGTGAGGATGAGTTGGAGGTGTTGTCGATATTGATGAGTACAGTGATGTCTATGAATTTAGCTAGTGAGGTAGCTCAAATATTTATCAGGGAGAGAGTGAGGTTTCATGGTGTTCCCAAGAAGATAATATCAGAGAAAGATTCCAAATTCACTTCCAAGTTTTGGAAGGAATTGTTTGCAAGCATGGGGATAGAGTTCTCTTTCATTATAACTTATCATCCATAGAAAGATAGAGAGAGAGAGATTGGGTTAACACGATTCTCGAGGACATGTTGAGAATGGATTTCATGCATCCAAAAATGAAGTGGGAGGAGTATATTCCATTAGTATAGTTTGTATATAATAATGGGTATCAAGAATCCTTGATGATGAGTCAATTTCAGGCTCTCTTTGGGAAAAGTTGAAATACTCCCATTAACCAGAGTGATCCAGTGAGCAGGGTGCTGATTGGACTAGATATGTTGGCTTAGATGGAGCACAAAGATAATTAGAAGAGTTATGTAGATAAAATTTCAAGGAGTTTATGGTTGGGTAGCATGTGTACTTGTGCATCAATCCAAAGAAGAGATCCTTTAGGATTGTGTCATGTTCCAAGTTGGGACCTTGGTATTGTGGGCATTTGTGATCCTTGAGAGGATATGACCAGTGGCCTACAAACTTGTAGTACCGAAAATAGTGAATGTCCATGATGTTTTCCACGTTTCATTGCTTAAGAGATATGTTGAGGATGTTGATAATGTGATTGAATGGCCTGCATTGTAGGTGAGCCAAAGGGAGATTTCCAACCTAATCCATAGTGCATGCTGCATCGAGAACAACTCATGCTCTAAAACCAAGTAATAGAGGAAGCTAAAGTGCAGTGGAATCGCTTTGGGCTCGATTAAGCTACATGAGAGATGGTTGATCAAATGCAAGCTTTATATCCGTAATTATTTTCTGGTTGACGAATTTTATTTATTTATTTATATATATATATATATATGCATACGGTTGTCATTGTAAATACTGCAATGAGTTGTGCTATAAAGATCCAATAAGTGGTAAGTCTATTTTTTTAAATTGGATATCATTGTAAGTACCACACCAAGTTATGTTATAAATCTCCATAGGAAGTATGTTTTGTTTTGAGCGGTTTAACGGTCATAGGTGTCATAAAACACCGAGGATGGTGTTCCCCCAAGGGGGAGGATTTTGTAATAACCCCAAGTTAAAGTTTCATGTAAAAATGAACATTAAAGGCAAAAAGAATAAGCCCAAGGTCATGGGACACATATTCAAAGCTGAATGTTGGGAAAACACTATAGTGGGAATCACTTATGGTTTATTATGGCTAAGGGAATTGGTGAAGGTAAAGAGGCAATAATTGAAATTTAATTATGAGAAATAAAGGAAAATAGGCGAAAAGGGAGATGAAGAGACACAAATGTGTATGCAAGGGAAAATAGAGAAAAAATGAAGGAAAATGAAGAGAATAGAGGCATCAATGATAAAAGGGCATCAAAGAAATAATTCAAAACTTTTCTTAGTTTAGTTTTTGGCTCTCTTACACTCTAGAACACTTGATAATTTTTGGAAAACTCTAGAATTCACTTGGATTTGGAGCAGTAAAACAGGTACACAACCGATCCAATCACAAGTACATAAATCATAAGAAAAAGAAATCACATAAACACATTATAGATGCATTTATAACAAAAACATACTAAAACTGATATTTATTCATCAGATGTGTTCAGAAACTGTTTACAGTCCACAAACACCCTTACACTTCTTCAGATCTACTCACGCACGCAACCAGTGGGGTCCGCAGACATCCAAACTTAGGTCTCCACACACACAACCAACATGAGAATTTTAGACATAGACACTTACACAGATTCACTTCAGAGCTAATCATCCATCAAACATACACAAAATTCCAAAATAACAGCCTTATTTGATCTAGAATTCTATTTATACCTTAACCAGCGCTCGTCCTAAGGTCCGGAAACCATGGTTTGAGACTCTTAGATTTACCCTTTATCCCATTACAACTCATGAAGGGACTTTGAATCGCCCCAAAGCCCCTTGAATGTTCATTTTATTAGCGCACACAACTCAAAACTACAAAAAATACTATTATTTACTCCAAAAATGCGGTCCTAAGGGACCCTGCTCCAACAGACCCTCAGCACAATCTTGCGAATTTTCCTGAGTCACAGAGGTGCTGGGATCTTCATCTTCGTCTTCAGCTCCTCGTTGGTGACAGAGAAGGCTGCAAGGACACCCATGCTATGATCAACATTACTCTGAGCCGTATCCACCAACTTCTGAGAGCTAAGACCTCTGCTACAAGACTGATACTCTGGTATGTCTGGCTCAGGTTCTTTACAAAAAAATTCAGGTCCTGTGATATCTTCATCACTTCATCGGCCCACAAATTCATGTGGGTGGTTAGAATATGATTTTTCCTTCACAGGTCTTCAACCTTGTCGCGCACCACCTTCTGCTCAGTAGCCTTTCCGACATAGTGGCCTCCTGCCACTCCCCCATGAGCTTTAGCCAAGATATCTTGTCTTTCATGTTCTAAGACATACCTTCTTAAAACTTCATCCCGACCCAATTTGTATAATTGATTGGAAATCAATGTAAAGTTAGATGCGTGTGAAACCAACTCCTTCTTTTGTTCACCGAATATTCAGCAGGCACACTCCCCGTAGTTAGCAAGTGAATGATATATATAAAGTGTTCATCAAATAATTTAATGGCAAAGAGCTGCACATCTGGTAATCCGTCCTCCATACTAGTAAGTTCTTCCCCATTCTCAATGCGCGATAGGTGATCAGGTCCAACATGCAATCTACCAGGCTTAACAATGATACCAAAATCATATTCTTGAAATAGAAAAAACCATCTACATATCTTCCCCCACAACACAGGCTTGTTGACGAGGTACTTCAAAGCAGAGTGGTCAGTGAACATCTTGAAGTGCCCTCCTGGAAGATAATGCCAATCCTTCCATTTCTATGGTTGAATAGTTGCACTTTGCAATAGAGAGTTTTCTACTTGAAAAGGCAACAGGGTGATCAATATCTCCTTCTCTTGGCTGTGCTAAGACAACCCCAAGTGCAATTCCGGATGCATCAATGTGCACATGGAATACCTTGGACTAGTCAGGGAATATTAGAATAGGCGTAGTAACCATCTTTTCCTTCAGCATCTCAAAGCTCTTATGGCAGTCCTCATCCAAACAAAAGGACACATCTTTCTTTAGTAGTTATTCCATGGGTGCAGTGACCAAAGCATATCCTTGAATGAATTTTCTATAGTATCTTGTGTGTCCGAAGATAGAGCGCAACTGTTTTATGTTGGCAGGGATCTCTAAATTTATAATAATTTCAATCTTGGCTGGATCTACCATCAATCCTTACTGATAAAAAATATGCCTCAACAAGATCCAAAAAGGAACACAAAATGTGCACTTTTTCAAGTTAAGAGAGATATGATGCTTCATGCAAGCATCGAACATCAAGCGCAGGTTGGACACATGTTTCTTCAGAAATCCGAACACAGTCCAATGATCAAAGTATACCTCCAAAAACCCATGCATGAACTCCTTGAATAGAGATACTACTACGCGCGAGAATGTAGTAGGTTAATTCTTCAAGCCAAAAGGCATGACTGTGTATTAGAACGATCCCCATTCTGTTGCAAAATCGGTCTTACTTCGGTCTTCTGGCGTGATCCTTATTTGATGATACCCTCAAAATCTATCGGTGAAAGGGTAGGCCTCTTGTGCTCCAACATTGTCCAATATCTCATCTGAAAATGGGGTAGGGAAGGGATCATGTACGCATGCATCATTTAGTTTGTGCAGGTCTACGCAAATACTTATTTCTCCCTTAGTCTTATTTTCGCGAACAACCATCAATATTACCCATTCAGACTCTTCTACGGGCTCAATAATTCCCGCGACAAACATTTTCTCCAATTCTTCCTTCACTTTCTTCTTATACTTTGGAGTTAAATGATATGGCCGCTGCTTGAAAGGGCACACATCTGGTTTCAATGTGATTTTCATAGCTCCCAAGTATCCCACAATTCCTTTTAGCTCAGAGAACTTGGTGGAGAAGAGATCCTGGTATTCTGTCAATAGCTCCGCAATCTTTCCCACTGTGTAATCATCCCAATAATCTCCTATTTTGGCCAACTTGGTCCTCTCTTCTGTCCCAATGTTGACTTGCTTAATTTTTAGGGGTTTGGTCACATCCACCATTACTAACACAGGACCTTCAACTACACATTCTCCCTCAAACTCTGGGATATTTACATTCCTTGGGTCTTTGTCGTTATATTATACTGATAAGTTTTGACAATTGGAAATATCTTGCATCTACACCTCCCATGCTAGCACAACACATTCTATCCAAGACTTGGAATCATAAAAAACAATTGCATCTATGTATTGCAAAGCTTCGTCCAAAACCTCTGATCCAATGGCCATGCCGAAGGTTAACAAAAAGCTTTCATTCATTGTAACCCAATTGAGAGTCCCTCAACGCAAGTCTGTATCCAAATACCATGCAGTAGGAATTGTTCCCAACATATGGATAAATTTGTGAACTCATTCAGCCCTGGGCTTCTTATCCCAAGCCTCCATCTGTGCAGCCAGGTGTTTGCATGGATCACCTCGGCCTCCAAAAATCTCAGTCAACTAGGAAGTGGGCTATTCAAAGTGCAACCTCATCATTATGATGCATTCCTTCCAATCCTCAAAGTTCTCTTTGTGCGTATCCCACCAATGTGCTGGAGTCGCGTGCATGGCAAGATCGAGAGCCTAAAACCTTTGTTCTTCGGGGACAACCTTTTCCAAATTTTCCAAAAGTGAAAAAAAATTACTGGAACCACCAAAATAGGGAAATTCTCTTACCTCTAAGGAGATGCATCGTAGATTCTTAGTGACTCGGAGATAGCACAACATAGAGACATCATGCATTTGATTCTTCCAATTTTCCATTTCTGGATCCAAATCAGAGAAGCATGAGCAATCCTTTTCCCAATTAAGCATCCCATCAGTAGTTGGGTTGATCCAACCCTTGAAATAGCAGCAAACATCTACATATTCTTGAAATAGCAGCAACCATCTACATATCTTCCCCCCCAACACATGCTTGTTGATGAGGTACTTCAAAGCAGAGTGGTCAGTGAACATCTTGAAGTGCCCTCCTAGAAGATAATGCCTATATTTATATAGAGCATAGACCATAGCCAATCCTTCCCTTTCTGTGGTTGAATAGTTGCACTCTGCACTAGAGAGTTTTCTACTTGAAAAGGCAATAGGGTGATCAATATCTCCTTCTCCTGGCTGTGCTAAGACAACCCCAAGCGCAATTCCAGATGCATCAATGTGCACATGTAATACCTTGGACCAGTCAGGGAAGATTAGAATAGGCACGGTAACCATCTTTTCCTTCAACATCTCAAATCTCTTATGGCAGTCCTCATCCAAACAAAAGGACACATATTTCCTTAGTAGTTTTTCCATGGGTGCAGTGACCAAAGCATATCCCAAAATGAATTTTCTATAGTATCTTGTGTGTCCAAAGATAGAGCGCAACTGTTTTATGTTGGCAGGGACCTCTAAATTTATAATAATTTCAATCTTCGCTGGATCTACCATCAATCATTACTGATAAAAAATATGCCCCAACAAGATCCAAAAAGGAACACAAAATATGCACTTATTCAAGTTAAGAGAGATATGATGCTTCCTGCAAGCATCGAGCATCAAGCACAGGTTGGACACATGTTTCTTCAGCAATCTAAACACAGTCTAATGATCAAAGTATACCTCCAAAAACCCATGCATGAACTCCTTGAATAGAGCTACTACTACGTGCGAGAATATAGTAGGTTCATTCTTCAAGCCAAAAGGCATGACTGTGTACTAGAACGATCCCCATTCTATTGCAAAATAGGTCTTACTTCAGTGTTCTGGCGCGATCCTTTTTTGATGATACCCTCAAAATCCATCGGTGAAAGAGTAGGCCTCTTGTGCTCCAACATTGTCGAATATCTCATCTGAAAATAGGGTAGGGAAGGGATCATGTATGCATGCATAATTTAGTTTGCATAGGTCTACGTAAATCCTTATTTCTCCCTTAAGTCTTATTTTCCTGAACAACCACCAAGATTACCCATTTAGACTCTTCTACGGGCTCAATAATTCCCACAACAACCATTTTCTCCAATTCTTCCTTCACTTTCTTCTTATACTTTGGAGTTAACCGGTATGGCCGCTGTTTGACAGGGCACACATCTGGTTTCAACTTGATTTTCATAGCTCCCAAGTATCCCAAAATTCCTTTTAGCTTAGAGAACTTGGTGGGGAAGAGATCCTGGTATTCTATCACCAACGCCACAATCTTTCCCACTGTGTCATCATCCCAATAATCTCCTGTTTTGGCCAACTTGGTCTGCTCTTTTGTCCCAATGTTGACTTGCTTAATTTTTAGGGGTTTGGTCATATCCACCATTACTAACACAGGACCTTCAACTACACATTCTCCCTTAGACTCTGGGATATTTACATTCCTTGGGTCTTTGTCGTTATATTCTATTGGTAAGTTTTGACAATTGGAAATATCCTGCATCTACACCTCCAACGCTGGCACAACACATTCTATCCAAGGCCTGGAATCATAAAAAACAATTGCCTCTATATATTGCAAAGCTTCATTCAAACCCTCTGATCCACTGGCCATGCCGAAGGTTAACAAAAAGCTTTCTCATTGTAACCCAATTGAGAGTCCCTCAACGCAACTCTGTCTCCAAATACCATGTAGTAGGGATTGGTCCCAACATATGGATAAATATGTGAACTCATTCAGCCCTGGGCTTCTTATCCCAAGCCTCCATCTATGCATCCAGATGTTTGCACGGATCACCTCGGCCTCCAAAAATCTCAGTCAGTTAGGTAGTGGGCTATTCAAAGCGCAACCTCATCATTATGATGCATTCCTTCCAATCCTCAAAGTTCCCTTTGTGCATATCCCACCAACGTGCTGGAGTTGCGCACATGAAAATATTGAGAGCCTAAAACCTTTGTTCTTCGAGGACAACCTTTTCCAAATTTTCCAAAAGTGAAACAAAATTACTGGATCCAACAAAATAGGGAAATTCTCTTACCTCTGAGGAGATGCATCGTAGATTCTTAGTGACTCGGAGACAACACAACGTAGAGACATCATGCATGTGATTCTTCCAATTTTCCATTTCTGGATCTGAATCAGAGAAGCATGAGAAATCCTTTTCCCAATTAAGCATCCCATAAGCAGTTGGGTTGATCCAGTCCTCATCTCGTGCGATCATTTTGTATATGTGGTCTATATCATCTTCTGTGTGCACTCGCTCTGTATATCATTCTCCTTCTATCGGATCTAACGATACTACAACTCGTGTACCATTGTTCTAAAAAACCATAATGCTACGCTTCAAGTTGATGGTTCCCCCCACGTCGATAGTCCAATCCATCCCTAGTAGGGGAGGGTAGGGATTTGTATCATCAATAATTTTTATTACTTTAAAATCTGCAGGTACCTTGACTCCAACAATATCTACCATAACTTGTGGGAGCCTTCCTAATGGAATAATCTTCTGTTGATTGGCCATGCATAACTAAATGTTGGACCATTCCAGCTTTGGTTCGCATTTTTTTCTGCCATGTCTACTTTGGTAGAAATTCGAATCAGATCCCAAGTCCAGAATGCCTTGATCCATCTCATATTCCCCAATCTGCGCAGTCATACATATCTCTCGACCTATTCTCTTCTTATTCTTTTAGATATTTTTTATAGCCTTGGTATTAGCTCGAGGCAACTCTTTCTTGACGTAGTTATCTATCAGGCTTGAAGGTTTTCTACCGCCTTCTGGTTGTGCAACAACTTGATTTATGATTACAATAAGGGTTTGAGCTCATCATCGATGTTTGCTTCAGTGTCTGATTTGGATGTGGAAGCACCTGCAGTAAAAAAATCCTTTCTAGCTTCTATAAAAGGCTCCTTTGCCTTCTGCAGGTCGAATCCTTCCTTCTTGTCTGAAGCCTTCCTGATCCAAGGTTCTACATTAGCCTTCTTACCCTTGTCTTCTCCAGTGGTAGCACCACTTTGTGTAACTATGTTTACACTTGGATCCTCTTCTCTCAGCTCAATTATAACCATTTTTATATTCTGTGTGGGTGTCCGTATGTTCTTCTCCTACATTTTAGCAATAAAAATAGGATAATATTCAATGACATAATCAAAATGTATACAATAACTGTAGGACTGTCGCATATGGTTCAAAACGTTGCATGCATAATGTCCAACATATCCGCAGTTGTAGCAAATTAGTTGTCGTCTTCCCTGACTTGTACCTCCACCTCTCCCCCCTCCCCTTCCTCTGGTAGGATATTGAACACGCCCATAGGGGGATGCTGGTGAAGATGGGTTGACATGCACTCTATAGAGGTTAGAATTTTCCATCATTAAATCAAATGTGCGATAATGATGCTCATCATGGCCAACCGAAGAACAAAACCTACACCATTGATGCTTTAGCTCTGGAACACAACTTCTTAATCAAGGGCACATGTTTGTGTCATGTCAACCAACTATTTGACCATCAGCGCACCATAACGTGGGGGTACCACTTGGTCCTGCAACATTCCTGGGTTGCAACAGATTTGGTCCTCCTGCTTGCATATAATACTAAAGCAAGGGACATTGATATTTTGTGTGACCAGACCCTTTACAGCGTATACACCATACCTCTGCACAAGCCTCCTTCACCCTATCCTTGCCCAGGTTCTAAATTTCCATATGCATTGCTTCTAACTGACTTTGGATTTGCAGAGTTCCAAATTGGTCATTAGTTATGGGCACGACTTCCAATTTCATGGCAACTTCAAGGGATTCAACATGAGAGTCAATATTTTTCTTATTAATGGGGCCAAAAAGGTGTGGCAAGATCACATCAATAAACCATTCATTATGTTGCTTATCATCATAGATAAATCCTCCATCACTGATAGTGCGCTTCAGCCATTGATATGCCTCCCAGACAAATTCATTTGGCTCTTAATAGATGTTTTTAAGCTTTGTTACACATTGCGAGTAGGAATTTCATTTTCTGAATTGCTCCTTTAATGCTTTCTTGATCCCATCAACCAACAGTAGGGTCAGCGTGCTGATTCAGATATCCCATAAACTAATCCAGTGCTCGACCCTCAAATGCCATAGCTAGCTACGCTCGTTTGACATCATCGATGTTAATATTTTGTGCAGTCCATATTCCATTTGCAACAAACCATAACCTATCCATGTCTTCATCTCTCTCACCCTTGAGGGTGGGTAGCTTCATATGTGCAATCATATCGCCTCCCAGTGGTGGTGGAGGTGGAGTAGGATATGACCTACCCCTGCGTGAGTTCGATTGTGGGATGACTGGAGGGTTACTTCCTGCGTGCGTAGATTCACCACTCTCTGTATCATTGTTAGGTGGATTTATCAGAGGTCTATATACCGATATGCCAACTCTTTGGTTAACTCAAAAGTACTTTCCGTTATGCATAGTGCTTTCAAACTCGTTTGGGGACATTCACTCGGTGTGACTGCAGAAAACGCCCTTTTCACACAATAACATCTTAATCAGCAAAGGTATAGAGTGTAAGAACCTACCTCTCGGTCCTTTGAAGAGTCTCCTTTCTGCTTCAAAGTATGACACAAAATGATCGAATAAAAACTCTGTCACAAATCCACCCAAAACACTGTAAACCCAATGATATATAGTCAGAGTGATGGAATTATCAACTTTTTCTAATTGTTGTATCAACTCAAGTGTCCACTTAGTGACTTTATTTTCCTTCTAGCAGGTCTAAAAATCAACCAATCTTAACAACCACGCCTGTAATTCATGTGCGTAGTTCACAAAGAAGATTTTGTGGACCTCTGTAAAAACGTACCTCTATTTCCAATCTTCAGTAGAAAACTTCTTAGTTCTATTTTCTTTGATGGAAATTCCTATATCTTTTGCTCAAACCAATATTCTAATTCATTCTTTGATGACTTCCATATCACCTAATTTATCTCTCAAAATGATCCCGGTCCTGGCAACAGAATCATTTGTTGGCTTGAGGGGTCCTAACCTAGGTTCAGAGTTAGAGCGTAACCAAAAACACCCTCTTACTACTGACCCTTTTGTCAATGACCTACTTTCGTAGGCCAAAGTCTCACTCGAAGTAGTATGGGGGGGTGCTGGAACCAGCTTTCCACACCCTGAGAGAGAACTAAATGATGTGGGTGTCCTCAGATCTATAATAGTAACCAGGTTGTCTTGCGCTCCAGAAACCCTAGCCTGAAAAACTTAGGTCAACTTACAGAGGTTAACCCAGTGTGCGTACAAACACTAGATGCACAATCCCTTCAACTGTTCTAACGAAGTGATAGTCAGGCCTTACAATACTAGATCGATGCAAGTAACATTTATGTCGAGCAGTAAAACATATATGCAACCGATCCAATCACAGGTACATAAATCATAATCAAAACAGATCACATAAATAGATTATAGATGCATTTATAACACAGAGATACAAAAACATATCTTTATTCATCAGATGTGTTCAGAAACCATTTACAGTTCACATAAACCCTTACACTTCTTCATATCTACCCATGCACACAGCCAACGCGGTCTGTACATAACTAGAATAAGGTCTCCACACACAACCAACAAGAGCCATTTAGACATAGATTCTTACACATATTCACTTTAGAGCTCAATCATCCATCATAAAATTTCAAAATAACTCCCTTATCTGAGTCGATATACACTTATATTTATACCTTAACCTGCGCTCGTCCTAAGGTCTGCAAACCGCGGTTTGAGACTCCTAGATTTACACTTTATCCCATTACAACTCATGAAAGGAATTTGAATCGCTCTAAAGCCCCTTGAATTTTCATTTTCTTAGCGCGCACGACTCAAAAATACAAAAAATACTACTATTTACTCCAAAAATGCGGTCCTAAGGGACCCCGCTCCAACAACCTGTAATAAAATAAATGTCCTCCTCAGTGGGCTGGTACCACTAGCCACAATTGAACCAAAAATCCTATTGGTGGGCATCCCACATATAGTTCAACTATCCTAATACCCCACTCTGCCCCTTCAGGGATGTAGCCTCCTTGTATAACTTAAGGAGGCTTACCTCCCTTAAGCGCAAATGGGTGGGTGTCGTAATAGGGAGAGGGTACAAAAGTCTCTCCCTCTCCCGTGCCTCCCACTACTGTATAATGTTATAATTGTCCTCCCTTTTCTCTTGTTGTTGCCTTTCCTCTCTCTATTGACATCATTGAATGATTCACATATTAAATACATCAGCCTCCCTCATACATAAAACCTAATTTTTTTTATGAAATGAAAAATGTATTTACAAATATATAAATATAACTCTTATCGATTAAAAAATTATTCAATGCGCCCAAAAAAAAACCACAGACCGCCACCAGTGCATACCTTTCTATCACGTACTGCCCACGGTGTGCATGAAAAAAATTCACACACAACAAAAACATCAATTTTTTTTGTGCGGTGAGTTGACCAAACAATCTGCCTCGGGGGCGGTTGTTATAGCACAACGCACCGCCAACTGGAAATATTTTGCCACTGGCGGTGGCGATGCATTCCTGTAATATGGATGCACCAGGGTGTTATGTCTATTTTTACATAATGCCCGGTGCATTTTTGCTAACGACCACAACACCATACATAAAGTTTTATTTTTTAAAATTTTAAATTGTCGATGCGGTCGACAACCGACACACACCGCAATATTTTATTGTTAAAGTGGTGCAATTTTTCTTGGTACTGCACCTAACCACCCGGTGCGGTTTTCGTTAACACCGTTCGCAGTGTGACATGTAAATTTACAGGGAGCACCACGAACGGTGCAAGCTGAACAGTTCGAACACACCACACACACACACACACACACACACACATATATATATATAATTTAAACGGTGAATTTTAACTAAATTTAAGAAATTAATCTGCTAAAAGGTTAAGTTGGTGAGAAACAAGTAGATTACCTACACATTTGCGTGTCGAGGAGGCCTCTTTGCAATGGAATACTAAAAATCAAATTAGCCCACTGTTTTGCAAAATTCGAACTCCACATAGTAAGAAATTGACAGAAGCAATGTAGGAAATGGGAACACCGATGGCAAGGCACCTTAGAGAAGAAAAACTCACATCGGTGCTTGAGAGCTCTACAACACTGTAACAAGTAAAAATGAATTTTTTACGGTCGGTAATTTTTTTTAAAATTAACCCCTTTTCGATGCACTCGATTATGAGACACACCGGGCGGTTTTATCAATGGCGCATCACACTTCTTTACGATGCGCTAGATTACTGCGACGCATCGGGATGGTTTGTACGGAGAGCGCAGTGTCTCAATGTGCCATTTGATAGTACGCACCGGTGCACTTTATATAAAACGCATTGGTGCGTTGTATGTGTGAAGTGCACTGTTGCTTTTGCAGTACTTAAAAATAAATCTGCAACACTTATTTAGCCTCTAGTATGCACCGATGCATTACATACATATCAAGTGCACCGGTGCATGTTAGGATTAGAAACGTACCGCAAAAAAAACATTCACAAAAACTTCCACCTACGACCCTCCTCTAGTGACCTCCTCTACAAATAGATATGTGGGCTATTTTTTATAAGGGCTTCCTCAAAAACATCGGCTAGAGGGTATTTTCCTTATAATGTGGGAATTGATTAATGATATTTTTGAGATGTGGGAGAACATTAGCATAAAAATCCATAAGGTCAAAAAGTCTAAACTTTTGGTATGTACCAGCAGTAAATCAGGTCCCAAATTGAAGCTCCTTCCAGAAGATATGATTTTCAAACCTTGGAGAGTAATGCAAGGAGTGAAGGAAGAAAAACTTGTCAAAACAATATTATCTTGTTTGAAGTCACGAAAATTATGATTGGACGAAATGTTTGAGGAATTTTGAAAGTAAGTTTGTTATTTTTACTTATTTATGGATTATAAGTTTTTGTTAAATATACTATATTGTTTTTGGTATTATTTATTATACGTATCACTATATTAACATTTTTTACTTTATTTATTAAACCACAAGATTTATATGAAAAAACAAGAATAAATGTTTAAATTTTTGAATGAAGATAGTTGGGATGATGTTGTAAGCAACTATCCATTGCCTATGACTTAATCCTAGTATTAGTCATGTCATTTGGAATGGGCTCCACACTATCCAATATCAAATAATACCAGGTGATTGTGAAGAAATTGCAAAACTCATATCTAAAGGGATTATTCCCTAGTTATTGCAGATATTCCTCATGGTTTCAATATCCCAAACATTGAATATGATAATGACCCTTATACTTATCAAGCTTTTAGTAAAGTGGTTGTGCTATTTCTAGAAGTCACAACATCACCATTTTGGATATTTGTGACATTTCATTCAGAGACACAATTTACAATGTTATTAACAATTTTCAATCGAAAATAAAACTCAAGGATGCAACTTACATGGTAAGACATTGAAATTGTATGTTTGATTAATGTTAAAAAAATAATTTATGTACAAGTTAATTAAACTTTTACTATTTCATGTTATAGGAAAAAGTCAAATATTATTGGTTGTGGATATCAACCAATTATAAGTGATTTTGAGTTAATTCATGTTGAAAGTTGGAAAAAATATGATAGCTATAAGCTTATGCTTTTAAATCAAGTAGATGGAAAGAGTCATAGCCAAGTACTAGTGTTGAGATTGCAACAAGATGATGAGCTTAGTGGAAAGAAGTCGCCTTCACTAAGTGTGCTCGCAGGCTATTTTTGGCGCAAAGTCTATTTTTAGACTATGTCTATTTTTAGACATATGGATCATGTTCTATGAGTTGCAAGATGCTATTTGTGGATGGTTGGTCAAGTCGGAAAAAATATATGGACTTCTATTTTTAGACATACTGGGCGGAATCTATTTTTAGATTGCCAGTCTAAAATAGATATGTCGAATATTATTAGCTCTTAATAATATTTGGACTCTAAACATTATCTTATTCTCTTGGAGCACTTCAGTTAAGTGCACAGATGTGGCACAGGAGCTGACAGAAGGAATTACGCTATTCCCGAGGGTTAAGTGGAGCTATTGCATGGATACTTCAGTTAGAACTCATGTGAGAGAGTTTGGTGGAGTTGATTGAGGAAGTTAATGGAGTTGTGTTCAGTTTAACTAATCCAAACATAGTTGAGCTAGTTGTATCTAGTCTAACTGATTGATACACTAGTGAGAGTGGTGTGAATTAATTATTAATTAATTCACTAATTATAAACTAATTAATCAACTAAATAATACATCAGTTAACTTCAGTGCATGGACAGTTTCAGTGGAGACTAGTGAAGAGATAGGTGAAAGAGCAGTGTGACTATCAGTTGTGACTATACTGTTGCATGATTTGCAACAACCAGTGATTGGAGATGCCAATGAGGATTGCGCAGTACAAGCCAGGTGGTTTGAAGTTATTTATGAGCCATTCTTCAGCCTTGATTGCGCAGTAGAGGCAGGCTAACAGGTGGCAGAGATTGGAGCATGTGTTTTGCTAGATCTAGCTTGATTAGTGTGTAGTAATTGGAGATTGTACTGAGAGATTGTGAGGAGATTTGTAAAATGATTGTTACATGATCTCTATAACATATAATATACAGATAGTTGGGGTTTTCAGCTTTAAGATTTCCCATGAAATACTGTGTTCATATGTGTGAATGTTTATGGTTTTAATGTGTGCATGCAATTGATTTTATTTCTGCATGTGATGATAAATGGTAGAAGAGATTCCGTATTGTGCATGAAGTTAAAATAATGTGTGATCAAGAGAATATCGGTGAATAATATATTAGTTATTCAAATTTCTACATGGTATCAGAGCGATATTGATCACTGGAGCAATTGCAAACACTGGACGGTTGAGTTTTGAGGTCTTTTGGTGGAATTGAATTTACTTGATAGTGTTTTCTTGGTGTCGAAGTTGAGATGTCTTTCAATGGATTGTGATTGGAGTATGCCCTTGAGGGCAGCTCAAATTATATTGCATGGAAGGACAGGATGGAGGCAGTGTTAGATGACAATGGGTTGAAGGAGTTCATAGATGTTGAAGTCCCAAAGCCTACTTCTAGCGATGCTGCCGTAATTGAGGCTTGGCAAAAGAAGACAGCAAAGTGTCGAAGGATTCTGTTGGAGGGCATGAAGGATCACATAGTGTCCAACCTGCATGGTAAGGCTTCTCCATTCTTGATATGGAAAGCCTTGACAAATTTATTCCAAAGCAAGAGCGACCAGAGGAAGTTGGCGCTCAAGGATAAACTCAGAAACATAAAGATGGAGAAAGGTGACAACAGTATACCCAGTACATACAAAGTTTCATCAATCACAGGGGTGAGATGGGAAGACAATGAGTGGCTTGTGTGTGGAACCGTGCAGAAGGGCTCTCCTTGGAAGCCTTCGAAGAGTTGGCATTCCTGCTCAGGACTTTGTCAATGGTGGAGAGTACCCCGGGATGGGGCCAGGCACTGAGTGGATCTTACGTACAAGAGGAGATAAGGTGTGCAGGGCGGATCTTCATCATCAGATAGATAAAATTCTTGGCTTTGGCTGCAAAGTAGGAAGGGGAAGAGCAAGAAGAATGCTTCTCAATCCCGTGCGTAGCAGGACCTGTCAAGGTGAAGTGTTTTCTGTCCTTGCTCCTGAACATTCACTTTCTTGTCCCTGAAGAAGAAAAATAAGCAGGTTGTTGGATCTGCATCTAGAGAGGCCTTAACCTCGCAGTTTGAGCTATATTTTTCGTTGATCGCATGCTTGGTATCAAGTATGATGGGTTCAGTGTGGTTTCTTGACAGTGGTGCATCTTTTCACATGACCGGAGACAAAGATTTGTTTACTGATCTGGATGAGAAAGATCTTGGAGTGCACATCGAGATGGGCGATGATGGTAGATACAGTGCGACCGGTATCGGTACCATTTCCTTTGAGAGGGAGTCTGGTAAACCCTTCGTATTGAAGGAAGTGATGCATGTTCCGGGATTGAAGAAGAATCTTATCTCTGTGGCGATGTTAGAAGACAAGGGATATGATGTTGTCTTTAGCGAGGGAAAGGCTTTCCTGCGCAGTAAGGCAACTGGTGAGACTCGGAGGATAGGGGTTCGAGTTAAGAACCTTTATCAATTGCAGGTAGATGGTTGCGCAACAATGGCAGGCAAGGCAGAAGGAGTGGTGAGCCGGGATGATGGCGAGTTGTGGCACCGGAGATTGGGCCACCTTCACCATGGAGCTTTGAAGATACTGCAGCAGATTTCTACTGGGCTTCCTAAAGGCACTCTTGCGTAGTCAGATCAGTGCAAGGGGTGTACCTTGGGAAAATTTATGAAAGCCACCTTTCACGAGAAGGATAGTCACGCCACGACGATCCTTGAGAGAATTCACACAGACGTGTGTGGACCTTTCTCAGTAGCTTCGACAGCAAAGCACAGGTACTATGTGATATTTTTTGATGATTTTTCTCGTAAGTGCTGGATCTTCTTCATGCAGAAGAAGAGCGAGACATGCTCAAATTTCTGTGAGTTCAAGGCACTAGTTGAGAAAGAATCGGGGAAGCAGGTGAAGGCTCTTAGGAGTGACAATTGTGGTGAATTCATCTCTGGCGAATTCAAGGACTTTTGCAGTGCAGAAGGAATTCGAAGAGAGCTCATAGCACCTCATAACCCACATCATAATGGGGTTGCTAAGCAGAAGAACAAAATGATCGTGGGTGCTGCATAGGCGATGTTGCATGATCAAGGCCTACCCATACACTTGTGGGCTGAGGCATGCAATACTGTAGTATATGTGCAGAACCGTTGTCCTCACAGGATACTTGGCATGAGTACACCCAAGGAGGCGTTTTCTGGTAAGAAGCCTGATATTTCCCGTTTGAGGATTTTTGGTTCACCTGTTTACATTCATGTAACGAAGGATTCCAGGAAGAAGCTGGAGCCGAACACAGAGGTTGGGATATTTGTGGGGTACACTGATACACCCCACAACTATCGTGTGTATTTTAAAAATAATCGTAAGACTATTGTGCGACGAGATATCAAATTTCATGAGGAGAAAGCCATGAAGTGTTCGCTTGAGAGGGAGCCACACTTGCATGCAGATGAGGAGCTATTAGTTCCTAAGGATGAGCCTCAAGATGTGGATCAGCCATAAGAGGAGGTTCATGGAGTGGAAGAGACCACTCATGCAACGCCAACCATCAAAGGGAGGAAGCGCACTACAGAAGCTGAGCGATTGGCTCAAGATGCAGAGAAGGTTGTAGGAGCACCTACATCACAACACAGATAGAGACAATCACCTGATCGGTACAATAGATACATGGCTCTCATGAGTCAATGTATCGTGACAGAGCCATCCTCTTTCGAGGAAGCTGTGGAGGATCCTGCATGGGTAGATGCCATGGTGGAAGAGTATGATTCGATTGTTAGAAACAATGCATGGGAGATTGTCCCAAGGCTGGATGGGAAATCAGTGGTGGGTTCGAGATGGATCTACAAAGTGAAGCAGGTAGCTGACGGGAGTGTGGAGAAGTACAAGGCAAGATTTTTTGCCTGAGGCTTCTCACAGATCGAGGGGATCGATTATGAGGAAACCTTTGCACCTGTCACAAGGTATTCTTGCATATGAACGATCCTATCTCTCTCAGTGCAGATGGGGTGGCACATTCATCAGATGGATGTGAAGATTGCGTTCCTCAACGGGGTGATTTAGGAGGAGGTGTACATAGAGCAGCCCAAAGGTTTCGAGATCTTGAGCAGTGAGTCGCATGTGTGCAGGCTCAAGAGAGCGCTGTATGGGTTGAAACAAGCACCTCATGCTTGGTACACATGGATAGACAGTTATTTCACCGGACTTGGATTCTCCAAGAGTGAGGCGGATCCGAACCTATACCAGATAGTGGTGGAGGGTAAGTTGCTGATCAATGTACTTTATGTAGATGATTTTATTTTTACAGGTGATGAGCTATTGATAATCTCATGCGAGGATGATCTTGCATAAGAGTTTGAGATGAAGGACTTGGGCCTCCTTCATTATTTCCTGGGATTGGAAATCTGGCAGCGCAGTGATGGATTGTTTTTTTCTCAAGGCAAGTATGCCCGGGAGATACTGGAGAAGTTCAACATGCATGGCTGCAAGCCTGTTGATACTCCTCTTCCTGGTGGTTGGTGGAAGGAGGATGCTACTTCGGCGGAGGTAGTGGATGCCATTGTTTATCGACAGTTGGTGGGGTCACTTATGTATCTGGTCAATGCACGACCTGACATATGCTATGCTGTTAACCAGCTTTCACAAGATATGGTTAAGCCTACCAAGCTCTTCTGGAATGTAGGCAAGCATGTATTGAGATATCTCAAAGGCACATCGGGATATGGACTTTGGTACAGACAGTCGGATGAGGTGAAGCTGTGTGGCTTCACGGATGCAGATTGGGCAGGGAGCCCAACAAACAAAAAAGAGCACTTCTAGAGGGATTTTCAGTATCGAGTCGACAACAGTTTCCTGGTACAGTAGGAAGTAGAGATCCATGGCACTTAGTTCAGCAGAGGCCAAGTATATGGTAGCGAGTTTGGCTGCATGCGAGGCTATATGGATGAGGAAGATCCTGGTCGGGTTGTTCGGTTCACACTTAGATCCTACTGTGATATATTGTGATAATCAGAGTTGCATTAAACTCTCAGTTAATAGAGTATTTCATGATAGATCTAAACACATTGACGTCCGGTATCATCATATCAGAGATTGTGTGCAGCGGAAGATCATGTTACTTTCATACATTCCTACAGAGGATTAGGATGCTGATATCTTGACGAAGGCGCTCACCAGGAGAAAATTCAAATACCACAGAGGCAGGATAGGGGTGGCGGATAATCCTTATCTTGTTGAGAGGGAGTGTTGAGATTGCAACAAGATGATGAACTTAGTGGAAAGAAGTCGCCTTCACTAAGAGTGCCCGCAGACTATTTTTGGTGCAAAGTCTATTTTTAGACTATGTCTATTTTTAGACATATGGGTCATGTTCTATGAGTTGCAGGATGCTATTTGTGGATGGTTGGTCAAGTCGAAAAAAATAGATGGACTTATATTTTTAGACATATTGGGCGGAATCTATTTTTAGATTGCCAGTATAAAAATAGATATGTCAAATATTATTAGCTCTTAATAATATTTGGACTATAAACATTATCTTATTCTCTTGGAGCACTTCAGTTAAGTGCACAGATGTGACGGTATGTGAAGCAGATCCAGCTATTCACGAGGTTAAAGTGGAGCTATTGCATGAAGACTTCAGTTAGAACTCATGTGAGAGAGTTTGGTGGAGTTGATTGAGGAAGTTGATGGAGTTGTGTTCAGTTTAACTAATCTAAACATAGTTGAGCTAGTTGTATCTAGTCTAACTGATTGATATATGTGTGTGTGGGTGTGTGTGTGTGTGTGCGTGTGCGAGAGAGAGAGAGAGAGAGAGAGAGAGAGAGAGAGAGAGAGAGAGAGAGAGAGATTAATTTCTCTTCATATTTAGATTTTTTGTTTATTGTAGCTATAGTTTAATATTATACATTGATGAATTGGACATAAGTGGATTCTCTTCTTGTTGCTCAAAGAGGAGTAATTGCAATCTAGATCAAATTTTATGATCCATTATTTTATTGATTGTATTTACTAACCACCATCTTCTATGGCTGCATGGCCTTCTTTTGCATGATAAAGAAAGATATGCAAAGTTATGCTATAGTTTTGATTTTTTTTTAATTAATTTTAAAAATATTATTATTATATTCCTTGCAATTTTTTTGTAGAAATACTAATATATGAATTGATTAAAACTTTAAATTTCCATAAAAACATTTTTTGTTAATCATAATATGGAACTTCCCTATACATAACCTTGCCCCACAACATAAAAACCACTATATTTTATGTGTCTAAGGCTAATCACCTACTCATTAGAATTTTTTTCCTCGTGTGATCTCATCTCGCTAGAGAAAAATACCTATTGTATTGTATTGTATCTGATGTTGGTGCGTTTAATATACAATTAAAAATATAAATTTTAAAAATAATATGGTTAATTTATTTACAATTAATAACCTATAAAATAATGTTTTTACCTATAATTTTTTTTAAAACCATCGATTTTAACCTGTCATCCTTGAAGGGTTAAATAAATTTAACTTAAATAGAATAACCATGCATTACAAATTTAATCCTACTTAATATAATAATTAACTTCGAGCTATGAGAAATAATCTTTGCCTCCCCGAGGCAGATCGCTACCTTCTTGGTGGGGATGGGGATTTGGATCTGGATCTTTAGTGAAATAATCTACGACGACATACTGGAAAATTATCGTGGGAAAGCAACCATCTGAAAATGCAAATGTTATGGAAGATGTGGCTGCAACACATTTGAGACATATCCTCCTCCCCCAATTGAAAATCAATATGGAAAATTGAGCAACTTGAACTTATACTATTACTATCACTGATATTCTCCTCTGAAATGCTTATTCTATGCAACCCCATTATGCTCAAATGCTCCTCCGTTGGACCTGTGTTTGGCAGGGAAAATTTTAGGGGCTAATATTCGTAGATGGGATAATTTTCCATGCTTTTTCTAAAAAAAAGATTCACCAATATCCATACAAAAATCACCAAAATATTATTTTCTGGTTGACGAAAATTATTTATTGTTATATATATATATATATATGCATACGGTTTTCATTGTAAATACTGCAATGAGTTGTGCTATAAAGATCCAATAAGTGGTATGTCTATTTTTTAAAATTGGATATCATTGTAAGTACTACATCAAATTATGTTATAAATCTCCATAGGAAGTATGTTTTGTTTTGAGCAGTTTAACGGTCATAGGTGTCATAAAACACCGAGGATGGTGTTCCCCCAAGGGGGAGGATTTTGTAATAACCCCAAGTTAAAGTTTCATGTAATAATGAACATTAAAGGCAAAAAGAATAAGCCCAAGGTGATGGGACACATATTCCAAGCTGAATGTTGGGAAAACACTATAGTGGGAATCACTTATGGTTTACTATGGCCAAGGGAATTGGTGAAGGTAAAGAGGCAATAATTGAAATTTAATTATGAGAAATAAAGGAAAATAGGCGAAAAGGGAGATGAAGAGACACAAATGTGTATGCAAGGGAAAATAGAGGAAAAATGAAGGAAAATGAAGAGAATAGAGACATCAATGATAAAAGGGCATCAAAGAAATAATTCAAAACTTTTTTTAGTTTAGTTTTTGGTTCTCTTACACTCTAGAACACTTGATAAGTTTTGGAAAACTTTAGAATTCTCTTGGATTTGGAGCAGTAAAATAGGTACACAACCGATCCAATCACAAGTACATAAATCATAAGAAAAACAAATCACGTAAACACATTATAGATGCATTTATAACAAAAAGATACTAAAACAAATATTTATTCATCAGATGTGTTCATAAACCATTTACAGTCCACAAACACCCTTACACTTCTTCAGATCTACCTGCGGACCCAACCAGTGGGGTCCGCAGACATCCAAACTTAGGTCTCCATGCACACAACCAACAGGATAATTTTAGACATAGACACTTACACAGATTCGCTTCAGAGAGAAATCATTCATCAAACATACATAAACTTCCAAAATAGCTGCCTTATTCGACTCGATCTAGACTTCTATTTCTACCTTAACCAGCGCTCGTCCTAAGGTCCGGAAACCATGGTTTGATATTCTTAGATTTACCCTTTAGCCCATTACAACTCATGAAGGGACTTTGAATCGCCCCAAAGCCCCTTGACTGTTCATTTTATTAGCGCACGTGACTCAAAAATACAAAAAATACTATTATTTACTCCAAAAATGCAGTCCTAAGGGACCTTGCTCCAACAGACCCTCAACACAATCTTGTGACTCATCCTGAGTCACAGAGGTGCTGGGATCTTCATCTTCATCTTCAGCTCCTCATTGGCGACGGAGAAGGCTGCAAGGACACCCATGCTCTGATCAACATTACTCTGAGCCGTATCCACCAACTTCTGAGAGGTAAGACCTCTGCTACAAGACTGATACTCTGGTATGTCTAGCTCAGGTTCATTACAACAAAATCTAGGTCCTATGATATCTTCATCGCTTCATCGGCCCACGAATTCATGTGGGCGGTTAGAATATGTTTTTTCCTTCATAGGTCTTCAACCTCGTCGCGCAACACCTTATGCTCAGTAGCCTTTCCGGCATAGTGGCCTCCTGCCACTCCCCTATGAGCTTTAGCCAAGATATCTTGTCTTTCATGTTCTAAGACATACCTTCTTAAAAATTCATCCTGACCCAATTTGTATAATTGATTGGAAATCAATGTAGAGTTAGATGCGTGTGAAACCAACTCCTTCTTTTGTTCACCGAATATTTAGCAGGCACACTCCCCGTAGTTAGAAAGTGAATGATATATATAAAGTGTTCATTGACTAATTTAATGGCAAAGAGCTGCGCATTTGGTAATCCGTCCTCCATACTAGTCAGTTCTTCCCCATCCTCAATGCGCGATAGGTGATCAGGTACAACATTCAATCTACCAGGCTTAACAATGATTCCAAAATCATATTCTTGAAATAACAGCAACCATCTACATATATTCCCCCCCAACACAGGCTTGTTGACGAGGTACTTCAAAGCAGAGTGGTCAGTGAACATCTTGAAGTGCCCTCCTAGAAGATAATGCCTATATTTATGCAGAGCGTAGACCATAGCCAATCCTTCCATTTCTGTGGTTTAATAGTTGCACTCTGAAATAGAGAGTTTTCTACTTGAAAAGGCAACAGGGTGATCAATATCTCCTTCTCTTGGCTGTGCTAAGACAACCCCAAGTGCAATTCCGGATGCATCAATGTGCACATGGAATACCTTGGACTAGTCAGGGAAGATTAGAATAGGCGCAGTAACCATTTTTTCCTTCAGCATCTCAAAGCTCTTATGGAAGTCCTCATCCAAACAAAAGGACATATATTTCTTTACTAGTTTTTCCATGGGTGCAGTGACCAAAGAATATCCCTGAATGAATTTTCTATAGTATCTTGTGTGTCCCAAGATAGAGCGCAACTGTTTTATGTTGGCAGGGACCTCTAAATTTATAATAATTTCAATCTTGGCTGGATCTACCATCAATCCTTACTGATAAAAAATATGCCCCAACAAGATCCAAAAAAGAACACAAAATATGCACTTCTTCAAGTTAAGAGAGATATGATGCTTCTTGCAAGCATCGAGCATCAAGCGCAGGTTGGACACATGTTTCTTCATCAATCCGAACACAATCCAATGATCAAAGTATACCTCCAAAAACCCATGCATGAAATCCTTGAATAGAGCTACTACTACGCGCGAGAATATAGTAGGTTCATTCTTCAAGCCAAAAGGCATGACTGTGTACTAGAACGATCCCCATTCTGTTGCAAAAGCGGTCTTACTTTGGTCTTCTGGCGCGATCCTTATTTGATGATACCCTCAAAATCTATCAGTGAAAGAGTAGGCCTCTTATGCTCCAACATTGTCCAATATCTCATATGAAAATGGGGTAGGGAAGGGATCATGTACGCATGCATCATTTAGTTTGTGCAGGTCTACGCAAATCCTTATTTCTCCCTTAGTCTTATTTTCCCGAACAACCATCGGGATTACCCATTCAGACTCTTCTACGGGCTCAACAATTCCCGCAACAACCATTTTCTCCAATTCTTCCTTCACTTTCTTCTTATACTTTGGAGTTAACCGGTATGGCCGCTGCTTGAAAGGTCACACATATGGTTTCAATGTGATTTTCATAGCTCCCAAGTATCCCACAATTCCTTTTAGTTCAGAGAACTTGGTGGGGAAGAGATCCTGGTATTCTGTCAACAACTCCGCAATCTTTCCCACTGTGTCATCATCCCAATAATCTCCTATTTTGGCCAACTTGGTCCTCTCTTCTGTCCCAATGTTGACTTGCTTAATTTTTATGGGTTTGGTCACATCCACCATTACTAACATAGGACCTTCAACTACACATTCTCCCTCAGACTCTGGGATATTTACATTCCTTGGGTCTTTGTCGTTATATTCTACTGATAAGTTTCAAAAATTGGAAATATCCTGCATCTACACCTCCCACGCTGGCACAACACATTCTATCCAAGGCCTGGAATCATAAAAAACAATTGCCTCTATATATTGCAAAGCTTCGTCCAAACCCTCTGATCCACTGGCCATGCCGAAGGTTAACAAAAAGCTTTCACTCATTGTAACCCAATTGAGAGTCCCTCAACTCAACTCTGTCTCCAAATACCATGCAGTAGGGATTAGTCCCAACATATGGATAAATATGTGAACTCATTCATCCCTGGGCTTCTTATCCCAAGCCTCCATCCATGCAGCCAGGTGTTTGCATGGATCACCTCGGCCTCCAAAAATCTCAGTCAGCTAGGCAGTGGGCTATTCAAAGTGCAACCTCATCATTACGATGCATTCCTTCCAATCCTCAAATTTCCCTTTGTGTGTATCCCACCAACGTGCTGGAGTCGCGCGCATGGCAAGATCAAGAGCCTAAAACCTTTGTTCTTCGGGGACAACCTTTTCCAAATTTTCCAAAAGTGAAACAAAATTACTGGAATCACCAAAATAGGGAAATTATCTTACCTCTGAGGAGATGCATCGTAGATTCTTAGTGACTCGGAGACAACACAACATAGAGACATCATGCATGTGATTCTTCCAATTTTCCATTTCTAGATCCGAATCAGAGAAGCATGAGCAATCCTTTTACCAATTAAGCATCCCATCAGTAGTTGGGTTGATCCAGGTCTCATCTTGTGCGGTCAATTTGTAGATGTGGTCTACATCATCTTCTGCGTGCACTGGCTCTGTATATCACTCTCCTTCTATCGGATCTAACAATACTACAAATTGTGTACCATTTTTCTAAAAAACCATACTGCTACGCTTCAAGTTGATGGTTCCCCCCACATCGATAGTCCAATCAATCCCTAGTAGCGGAGGGTAGGGATCTGTATCATCAACAATTTTTATTACTTTAAAATCTGCGCATACCTTGACTCCAACAGTATCTACCATAACTTGTGGGAGCCTTCCTAATGGAATAATCTTCTGTTGATTGGCCATGCACAACTAAATGTTGGACCATTCCAGCTTTGGTTCGCCTTTTTTTCTGCCATGTCTACTTAGGTAGAAAATTCGCATCAGATCCCAGGTCCAGAATGCTCTGATCCATCTCATATTCCCCAATCTGCACAGTCATACATATCTCTCGACCTATTCTCTTCTTATTCTTTTAGATCTTGTTTATAGCCTTGGTATTAGCTCGAGGCAACTCTTTCTCGACGTAGTTATCTATCAGGCTTGAAGGTTGTCTATCGCCTTCTAGTTGTGCAACAACTTGATTTATGATTACAATAAGGGTTTGAGCTCATCATCGATGTTTTCTTCAGTGTCTGATTTGGATGTGGAAGCACCTGCAGTAGAAAAATCCTTTCTAGCTTCTATAAAAGGCTCCTTTTCCTTCTGCAGGTTGAATCCTCCCTTCTTGTTCGAAGCCTTCCTGATCCAAGGTTCTACATCAGCCTTCTTACCCTTGTCTTCTCCAGTGGTAGCACCACTTTGTGTAACTATGTTTACACTCAGATCCTCTTCTGTCAGCTCATTTACAACCATTTTTATATTCTGTGTGGGTGTCTGTGTTTTCTTCTCCTACATTTTAGTAATAAAAATAGGATAATATTCAATGACACAATCAAACTGTCTACAATAACTGTAGGACTATCATGTATGGTTCATAAAGTTGCACGCATAATGTCCAACATCTCCGCAGTTGTAGCAAATTAGTTGTCCTCTTCCATGACCTGTACCTCCACCTCTCGCCCCTCCCATTCCTCTAGTAGGATATCCACCACGCCCATAGAGGGATGCTGGTGAAGATGGGTTGAAATGCATTTGATAGAGGTTATCATTTTCCATCATTAAATCAAATGTGCGACAGTGATGCTCATCATGGCCAACCGAAGAAAAAAACCTACACCATTGATGCTTTAGCTCTGGAACATAACTTCTTAATCAAGGGCACATGTTTGTGTCATGTCGACCAACTATTTGACTGTCAGCGCACCACAACATGGGGGTACCACTTTGTCCTGCAACATTCCTGGGTTGCAACAGATTTGGTCCTCTTGCTTGCATATGATCCTAAAGCAAGGGACACTGATATTTTGTGTGACCAGACCCTTTACAACGTATACACCATACCTTTGCACAAGCCTCCTTCACCCTGTCCTTGCCCAGGTTCTAAATTTCCATATGCATTGCTTCTAACTAACTCTGGATTTGCACAATTCCAAATTGGTCATTAGTTATGCGCACAACTTCCAATTTCATGGCAAATTCAAGGGATTCAACATGGGAGTCAATCTTTTTCTGATTGATTGGGCCATAAAGGTGTGGCAAGATCACGTTAATAAACCATTCCTTATGCTACTTATCATCATAGATAAATCCTCCATTGCTGATAGTGCGCTTCAGCCATTGATATGCCTCCCAGACAGATTCATTTGGCTCTTATCATATGTTTTTAAGCTCTGTTACACATTGCGAGTAGGACTTTCATTTTCTGAATTTCTCCTTTAATGCTATCTTGATCCCATCAGCCAACAGTAGGGTCAGCGTGCTAAGTCAGATATCCCATAAACTAATCCAGTGCTCGACCCTCAAATGCCATAGCTAGCTACGCTCGTTTGACATCATCGATGTTAATATTTTGCGCAGTCCATATTGCATTTGCAACAAACCATAACCTATCCATGTCTTCATCTCTCTCACCCTTGAGGGTGGGTAGCTTCATATGTGCAATCATATCGCCTCTCGGTGGTGGCGGAGGTGGAGTAGGATATGAACTATCCCTGCGTGAGTTCGACTGTGGGATGATTGGAGGGTTACTTCCTGCGTGCGTAGATTTACCACTCTATGTATCATTGTTAGGTGGATTTATCAAAGGGCTATATACCAATATGCCACCTCTTTGGTTAACTCAAAATTACTTTCCGTTATGCGTAGTTATTTCAAACTAATTTGGGGACATTCACTCGGTGTGACTGCACAAAATGCCCTTTTCACACAATAACATCTTAATCAGCAAAGGTATAGAGCATAAGAACCTACCTCTCAGTCCTTTGAAGAGTCTCCTTTCTGCTTCAGAGTATGACACAAACTGATTGAATAAAAACTCTGTCACAAATCCACCCAAAACACTGTCAACCCAATGATATATAGTCATAGTGATGGAATTATCAACTTTTTCTAATTGTTGTATCAACTCAAGTGTCCACTTAGTGACTTTATTGTCCTTCTAGTAGGTCTAAAACTCAACCAATCTTAACAACCACTCCTGTAATTCATGTGCATAGTTCACAAAGAATATTTCGTGGGCCTCTATAAAAATGTACCTCTATTTCTAATCTTTAGTAGAAAACTTCTTAGTTCTATTTTCTTTGATGGAAAATTCATATATCTTTTGCTCAAAGCAATGTTCTAATTCATTCTTTGATGGCTTCCACATCACTTAATTTATCTCTCAAAATGATCCTGGTCCTGGAAACAGAACCATTTTTTGGCTTGAGGGGTCCTGACCTAGGTTCAGAGTTAGAGCGTAACCAAAAAAACCCTCTTAATACTAACCCTTTCGACAATGACCTACTTCTGCAGGCCAAAGTCTCACCCAAAGCAGTATGGGGGGGTGCTGGAACTAGGTTTCCACACCTTGAGAGATGTTGGAACACCTAATCCTAAATGGGTAGGTGTGGAATGCGAAAAGTCACAATGGAGTCCAAGTGACCTTGGAATGTGAAACCAAGAGTCACACCATTGTACTATAAATGTACATAATGTATAATGGAAATAATAAGAAAGCCTCACGCTTATCTTTCATTGTGTTTTGAGTCTCTTGTGTGTGTGTTCATCTTTCTCCTACACCATGTGTGTGCTTAACATGGTATCAGAGCGGGCAATTGCTGGCCCTGCTCCAAATTGAGTGAGCCATTTGTGTTTATGGCCTGTGCATATCTGCAAAAATTCTTGACATTTTTGCAGCAGACATTTTTTCCGCATTCAGAAAGTGGTCTTGGAGAAGGAGCAGCATTCATGCATTGACTTTGAAGAAAGGCAGCACTGCCCATTTCAAGGTTTTCATTCTAATTTTTCTCTGCAATTTCTGCCTATTAAATTCTGCATGTTGAGCTACTGGAAAATAGTTTAAAGAGGGTTTCTGAAAAATTTTATGAGTTTTTCCATTGAAAAATTTCTGAAATTCTGAGTTTTTCTGCTGAAAATTTCACCATTTTCTGCTGCTGGAAAAAGTACATTTTCTGCTACTGAAAGAAAATTTCTGACTCTGAAAATTCTCTGTTTTTCCTCTGCTGTATATTACTCCTCTGCTGTTTTTACATTAAAAAAAAAAAAAAAAAAAAAAAAAAATCAATTTTTGGCCTTTCGGCCCCCCTGCAACCTGCAATTTTTTAACACTCGAATCAAATCTCCCTTACGCTACCCCTTATCACTCCAGCCCTCAACACACAGCCCTCCCCCTCACATGCGTCCGCTCAGTGATTAAACCCCTACACTACACGGCACCACCGCACCCCCATACTTCGACCACCCCTCACATCGAACTCTCTCCGCCCCTTAACCCCGAGCCCCCTCACACTTGGCCGCTCCCCCCCTCCTTACTACTCCCCTCCCTACACTACCCAACAGCTACTACCTATCTCCCTACCCTCGACTCTCTACACATAAACCTCCCCCCGCTATCTCTCATCACCCTCCCCTGTTACGGCCGCCTCCCCACGCGCTCGACGCATCCCTCTCAGCTGTAAGAGCTCTCACCCTCTCACAAAATTTCTACCCGCGGCATACTCCCTCCCTTACAATACGCTCTCCCCAACCTCACCTCCATTTACGCCCCTTCCCTATCTCCCAAATTCCTCACAACGCCAACCCTCCCAACGTTTCATTTTTTTTTAAATTTCCTTTTTATTATTTAATACCCTCCCTCCCCTCTCATATAATACCTTCGTCCCTTCCCAATTTTTTTAAAAAATTCCCTCTTCCCTTTTCTAATAATCCCTTTTTTAATTAACATTTTCCTTATAATATTTCTCACAATTGTTTTAAAATTCGACTTTTAATTTTTTAATTCCCTCCCATTTCATATAATAACTCTCCCTTTAAATAAATTACCCACCCATTTTAAATTAATTCATTTTTTTTTAATTTATTAAAATCCCTTTCCATTATTACAATCCCTCCCTTTTAATTAATCCCCTTCCTCCATTTTTACTACAATCCCTCTTTCCCATTTTTTAATTAATCCCAATTAATTTATTTTTTAATTATTAAAAAAAAATAAAAACATCAGAGAGAGAGAAAAGAGAGAAATGAACAGCAGAATTGAAGAAATGGCATAATGAGAAAATGATAAATTGCCTACATAGAGGAGAAATGAGAAGATTTGACATTTTATGATTTGTGGCATATATAAGAGGGTGATTTTTTGAAGAATTTTACATGAGAAGACAAGTTTGCCATCATTGCAAAACAATTATTTGAAGAAAAAATTCAGCTGCATAGTGTTTTCAACTGCACATATTTTTGCAGAGATATTGACATTGTATTGCCTCTTCATTCAAGATTTGAAGTGTAATTGAGTTGAAAAATTGTTGATTGCCCTCCATCATTTGAGGAGCACACTTTGTACTTTGAGATTTCCATAGTTGGAAATTCTTTGGAGTCATTTGTATTTCTTGTTGAATCATATTGTAAACGGGTGCATTTTCGGTTGAAGCCGACACCTTTTCATTTTTTGAGCCTAAGTTGTTGAAATGGCTAAAATCAATGAGGCATTAGAGTTGTTGAATAGCCTTGTTCATTCAAATGTTGATGATGTGATAAAAATGAGCAAGAATGCTCTTTGTAACATTCAAATTTGTTTGCTAGATGCACAAGAAAAGATTGAGTTTTTGCAGTTAGAATCTCAGCTTCAGCAAGAAGAACTTCAGTAAAAGAGTCACCATTCTGAACCTGTTTCTGTTCAGAATATTGTGAAGGAATCTCATCAGAAGAAAGAAGATAGAGTTCCAGTTGATCCACATTTAGTTCCTTGAACAAGAGCAGATTTACATGCAGATGCAACATCCCAACCTGCACTTATCAAGCCCATCATCAGACCTTGGGAAGAGCTTTTCCACAATAAGCACAAAACTGGTATTGGATATGACAAGGATGTGTCCTTTCATATTCCAGACTACACCAAGCCCATCATATTTCAGAGTGCCGGATTCCTGTATGACAGTTCACCTGCAGCTGTTCCAGATCATGCTCCACTTCCACGAAAACAGATTATGAAATGCCAACACTGTGATCGAGTTGGTCATATGAAAGATCACTGTTTTGATCTTCATCCTTATGCCACCGTGGTCGGCACAATTGTCTTCTTCTCATGTATGTTTCAAATGTTTCCCGCAAGAACAAAGATTCATCTTGGAGGATCGCTTCTTGGCAATGCTCATGTAGTAGGCCAAGAAGAGGTTTAAGACACATGTTAGAACTTGTTCACGGATATTGAACAAAATTGCAGTTGAGTTTTCGCCATCATCTCACCTTGTCCCTGACAGGGGGGAAAATGGTGGTCATGTACAAGCTTCGACGACAGATCAAGCGAGCCTGAGCTACAATCTCTCATTCCATGTTCAGAGTTGTAGCCATTTGCTTCCAAGAAAGTTCAGAGTCACAATTCGTCATTCCCATTCCCAGGATGTAGCCGCAGACACGATGCCCATGAGTGCGATGCCTGGTCGTGTCAACTAAACCATCATCTTTGGTTGGTGGATAACCTAAAACCATCAAAGGTAGTAGACCTCCCCTCTTTTAGGTCGAAGGTCTCCCTTTCATATATGAGGAACACTTCCTCTAGCAGAAGCCTTCAGCTTCTTGCCAGCTTTGGTTGAGTTCCAGGAAATGCTTCAAGCATTCCAGAGTTGTTGGTAATCCTAAATCCATCACAGGTAGTAGACCTCCCTTATTTTAGGTTTAAGGTCTCCCTTTTTTATGAGGGACAATTCCTCTAGCAGAAGCTTTCAGCTTCTTGCCAGTTTTGGAAGAGTTCCGGGAACTGCAACATGTATTGCGTTCCAGTGTTGGTGGTCATCCTTAAACCATCTCTTTTTTCCAACATTTTAGAGAGTTGATTTAGCCCAAGCGCTGCCATGTATACTTTGCATATTTGTATTAAAACTCTTTTCTTGGACTCACACATACCCCTTCGGATTAAGGGGGGATGTTGGAACACGTAATCCTAAATGGGTAGGTGTGGAATGCGAAAAGTCACAATGGAGTCCAAGTGACCTTGGAATGTGAAACCAAGAGTCACACCATTGTACTATAAATTTACATAATGTATAATGGAAATAATAAGAAAGCCTCACGCTTATCTTTCATTGTGTGTTGAGTCTCTTGTGTGTGTGTTCATCTTTCTCCTACACCATGTGTGTGCTTAACATGGTGTTTAACAAGAGAGAACTAAATGATGTGGGTGTCCTTAGATCTATAATAGTAACCAGGCTGTCTTGCACTCCAGAAACCCTAGCTAGAAAAACCTAAGTCAAATTACACAAGTTAACCCTGCGTGCGTACAAACAGTAGATGCACAATCCCTTCAAATGTTCTAACGAAGTGATAGTCAGGCCTTACAATAATAGATCCATGCAAGTAACATTTATATCGAGCAGTAAAACAGGTATGCAACCGATCCAATCACAGGTACATAAATCATAAGCAAAACAGATCACATAAATAGATTATAGATGCATTTATAACAAAGAGATACAAAAACATATCTTTATTCATCAGATGTGTTCAGAAACCATTTACAGTCCACATAAACTCTTACACTTCTTCATATCTACCCATGCACACAGCCAGCGCAGTCCGTACACAGCTAGAATAAGGTCTCCACACACAACCAACAAGAGCCATTTAGACATAGATGCTTACATAGATTCCCTTTAGAGCTCAATCATCCATCATAAACTTTCAAAAGAACTCCCTTATCTTACTCGATATACACTTATATTTATACCTTAACTTGCGCTCGTCCTAAGGTCCACAAACTGTGGTTTGAGACTCCTAGATTTACACTTTAGCCCATTACAACTCATGAAAGGAATTTGAATCGCTCTAAAGCCCCTTGAATGTGCATTTTCTTAGCGCGCACGACTCAAAACTACAAAAAATACTACTATTTACTCCAAAAATGCGGTCCTAAGGGACCCCTCTCCAACAACCAGTAATAAAATAAATGTCCTCCTCAGTGGGCTGGTACCACTGGCCACAATTGACCCAAAAAACCTATTGGTGGGCATCCCACATATAGTTTAACTATCCTAATACCCCACTCTGCCCCTTCAGGGATGTAGCCTCCTTGTATAACTTAAGGAGGCTTACCTCTCTTAAGAGAAAATGGGTGGGTGTCGTAATAGGGAGAGGGTACAAAAGTCTCTCCCTCTCCTGTGCCTCCCACTACTGTATCATGTTATAATTGTCCTCCCTTTTCTTTTTTTGTTGCCTTTCCTCTCTCTATTGACATCATTGAATGATTCACATATTAAATACGTCAGCCTCCCTCATACATAAAACCTAATTTTTTTATGAAATGAAAAATGTATTTACAAATATATAAATATAACTCTTATAGAAAAAAAAATTATTCGGTGCGCCCAAAAAAACAACCACGCACCGCCACCAGTGCGTACCTTTCTATGACGTACTGCCCACAGTGTGCATGAAAAAAATTCACGCACAACAAAACATCAATTTTTTTTGTGCGGTGCATTGACCAAACTATCTGCCCTGGGGCGGTTGTTATAGCACAGTGCACCGCCAATTGGCAATATTTTACCACTGGCGGTGGCAATGCATTCTTGTAATATGGAAGCACCAAGGTGTTATGTCTATTTTTACATAATGCCCGATGCGTTTTGATTAACGACCGCAACGCCATACATAAAGTTTTATTTTTAAAAATTTTAAATTGTCGATGCGGCCGACAACCGACACACACCGCAATATTTTATTGTTAAAGCGATGCAATTTTTCTTGGTACCGCACCTAACCACCCGGTGCAGTTTTCGTTAACACCATTTGTGGTGCGACCTGTAAATTTACAGGGAGCACCACGAACGGTGCAAGCTGAACAATTCAAACGCAATGCGCGCATATATATATATATATATATATATATATATATATATATATATATATATATATATATATATATATATATATATATATATATATATATAATTTAACAGAATTTTAACTAAATTTAAGAAATTAATCTGCTAAAAGGTTAAGTTGGTGATAAACAAGTAGATTACCTACACATTTGCGTGTCGAGGAGGCTTCTTTGCAACAAAATACTAAAAATCAAATTTGCTCATTGTTTTGAAAAACTCGAACTCCACATAGTAAGAAATTGACGGAAGCAATGAAGGCAATGGGAACACCGATGGCAAGGTGCCTTAGAGAAGAATAACTCACACCGGTGCTTGAGAGCTCTACAACATTGTAACAAGTAAAAATGAATTTTTTACGGCTGGTAATTTTTTTAAAATTAACCCTTTTTCGATGCACTCGATTATGAGACGCACCAGGTAGTTTTATCAATGGCGCATCACACTTCTTTACGATGCACTAGATTACTGTGACGCATCGGGCTGGTTTGTACGGAGCTCACAGTGTCTTGATGTTCCATTTGATAGTACGCACGGGTACGCTTTATATAAAACACATTGGTGCGTTGTATGTGTGAAGTGCACCGTTGCTTTCGTAGTACTTAAAAATAACTCTGCAACACTTTTTTAGCCTCTAGTATGCACCGATGCATTACATACATATCAAGTGCACCGGTGCATGTTAGGATTAGAAACATACCGCAAAAAAAATATTCACAAAAACCTCCACCTGCCAACCTCCTCTAGTGACCTCCTCTACAAACACATATGTGGGCTATTTTTTATAAGGGCTTCCTCAAAAACATCGGCTAGAGGGCCTTTTCCTTATAATGTGGGAATTGATTAATGATATTTTTGAGATGTGGGAGAACATTAACATAAAAATCTAAAAGGTCAAAAAGTCTAAACTTTTGGTATGTACCAGCAGTAAATCTGGTCCCAAATTGAAGCTCCTTCCAGAAGATATGATTATCAAACCTTGGAGAGTAATGCAAGGAGTGAATGAAGAAAAACTTGTCAAAACAATATTATCTTGTGCGAAGTCACGAAAATTATGATTGGACGAAATGTTTAAGGAATTTCGAAAGTAAGTTTGTTATTTTTACTTATTTATGGATTATAAGTTTTTGTTAAATATACTATATTTTTTTTGGTATTATTTATTATACGTATCACTATATTAACATTTTTTACTTTATTTATTAAACCACAAGGTTTATATGAGAATACAAGAACAAATGTTTAAATTGCTGAATGAAGATAGTTGGGATGATGTTGTAAGAAACTACCCATTGCCTATGACTTAATCCTAGTATTAGTCATGTCATTTGGAATGGGCTCTACACTATCCAATATCAAATAATACTAGGTGATTGTGAAGACATTGCAAAACTCATATCTAAAATGGATTATTCCCTAGTTATTGCAGATATTCCTCATGATTTCAATATCCCAAACATTGAATATGATAATGACCCTTATACTTATCAAGCTTTTAGTAAAGTAGTTGCGGTATTTCTAGAAGTCACAACATCACCATTTTGGATATTTGTGACATTTCATTCAGAGATACAATTTGCAATGTTATTAACAAGTTTCAATCGAAAATAAAACTCAAGGATGCAACTTACATGGTAAGACGTTGAAATTGTATGTTTGATTAATGTTAAAAAAATCATTTATGTACAAGTTAATTAAAATTTTACTATTTCATGTTATAGGAAAAAGTCAAATATTATTGGTTGCAGATATCAACCAATTATAAGTGATTGTGAGTTCATTCATGTTGAAATTTGGAAAAAATATGATAGCTTTAAGCTTATGCTTTTAAATCAAGTAGATGGAAAGAATCATAGCCAAGTATTGGTTCATGATGTTGTTGTAAAAAACCTAACATATGAAGATAAAGAAGAAAAATAAGAGATAGTTAACATATATAAAAAACCACAATCATTTATTAACTATCTTATAGATTTATGTTCAAATGAATGAGATTACGTTTTGGATTTATTTTGAGGCTCGGGTAAGTTTTATTATATAAAATTGAATTTCAATATTTTCCTTTTAATTTTTACGTGTTTATACTAATTTACTTAATTATTTCTTTGGTACTTGATGATTAGGTACAACACTAGCATCTTGCTTACAAAAAGGAAGAAAATGCATTTCCATTAAAAAAGACCCAGTACAATGCAAATTTAGCAAAAATTTAATGCTCTTCAATTTCTTTGAGATGCAATGCAAGAACCTGGTTTGAGGAATGAGGATTTTAATGAATCAAGTGTGGAAAAAAAAGCAAAGGAACCTCAACCACCATTAGATGGAATGATTATAAAGACATACTTTGGGAGATTCACAGACATCATAGATCCATCAGAAAAGGAAAATGATTAAACTGAAGCAAAAAATATTGTGGAAGAAGAAAATTATAAAATTGTAGAATATGAAGAGTATGGGTTACATAATATTATTGATTAAATTTCAGTTATGCTTGAAAATGAAGCTTATCATGAGACCCTTACACCGTGGAAAGACAAGACATTTATGTGGAAGTATAACTTCCCAAATTGATGCGCGCGTGTGTGTGTGTGTGCGCGCGTGCGAGAGAGAGAGAGAGAGAGAGATTAATTTCTCTTCATCTTTATATTTTTTGTTTATTGAAGCTATAGTTTAATATTATACATTGATGAATTGGACATAAGTGGATTCTCTTCTTGTTACTTAAAAAGAGTAATTGCAATCTAGATCAAATTTTATGATCCATTATTTTATTGATTGTATTTACTAACCACCATCTTCTATGGCTGGATGGCCTTCTTTTGCATGATAAAGAAAGATATGCAAAGTTATGCTATAGTTTTGAATTTTTTATTATTAATTTTAAAAATATTAAAATTATATTCGTTGCAAATTTATTGTAGAAATACTAATATTTGAATTGATTAAAACTTTAAATCTTCATAAAAACGTTTTTTGTTAATCATAATATGGAACTTCTCTATACATAACCTCGCCCCACAACATAAAAACCACTATATTTTATGTGTCTAAGGCTAATCACCTACTCATTAGAATTTTTTTCCTCGTGTGATCTCATCTCACCTATTGTATTGTATTGTATCTGATGTTGGTGCGTTTAATATACAATTAAAAATATAAATTTTAAAAATAATATGGTTGATTTATTTACAATTAATAACCTATAAAATAATGTTTTTACCTATAATTATTTTTAAAACCATCGATTTTAACCAGTCATCCTTGAAAGGTTAAATAAATTTAACTTAACCATGCATTATAAATTTAATCCTGCTTAATATAATAATTAACTTCGAGCTATGAGAAATAATCCCTGCCTCCCCGAGGCAGATCCCTGCCTTCTTGGTGGGGATGGGGATTTGGATTTGGATCTTTAGTGAAATAATCTACGACGACATACTGGACAATTATCGCGGGAAAGCAACCATTTGAAAATGCAAATGTTCTGGAAGATATGGCTGCAATGCATTTGAGACATATCCACATATCCTCCTTCCCCAATTGAAAATCAATATGGAAAATTGAGCAACTTGAACTTATACTATTAATATCACTGATATTCTTCTCTGAAATGCTTATTCTATGCAACCCCATTATGCTCAAATGCTCCTCCGTTGGACCTGTGTTTCGCAGGGAAAATTTTAGGGGCTAATATTCGCAGATGGGATAATTTTCCATGCTTTTTCCAAAAAAAAGATTCGCCAATTTCCATATAAAAATCACCATAATATTATTTTGCCTAATATAAAATCATTTAAAATCCAAATATTATAGTACATCATTATTTTGCCTTAAAAATCGCCAAAATATTATATTGACTAATATAAAATCATTTAAAATCCAAATATTCTACAAAAAATATCAGCAAAAAAATCACAATTTGCATATTAGGGACTAGAAATATTAGCCAAGGTTTCTAAACTTTAGGATATAATTCCATCCTTAAAATTTTCCCTGGTGTTTGCTAACTGCAACTAATCAACTCCGTCTTTGGTTGTTGGAGGCAATTGCTCGAAAATTAAAGTTGTGTGACACAACTGATCTCGAGCAGATGTATCTGTGATGAAGTCATTTGGAAACTTCTCCTCAGGTACGGTGCCATTTTCCAACTACTTCTCTGTAACTCTGTTTGTGTCTCTATTTTGGAAGAATTCAGGCCAAGTCAATAGATCATGATTGTTTTCATATGTTAAAACTCATTCTGAATGACAATATTATGATGAGGGTGAGGACGAGTTGGAGGTGTTGTCGATCTTGATGAGTAAAATGATGTCTATGAATTTAGCTAGTGAGGTAGCTTAGATATTTATCAAGGAGATAGTGAGGTTTCATGGTGTTCCCAAGAAGATTATACTAGACAATGATTCCAAATTCATTTCCAAGTTTTGGAAGGATTTGTTTGCAAGCTTGGGGATAGATCTCACTTTCAATATAACTTATCATCCATAGAAATATGGAAAAAGAGAGAGAGGGTTAACAAGATCGTCGAGGAAGTATGTTTTGTTTTGAGCAGTTTAATGGTCATATGTGTCATAAAACACCGAGGATGGTGTTCCCCCAAGTTGGAGGAGTTTTTAATAACCCCAGGTTAAAGTCAGGTAATAATGAATATTAAAGGCAAAAAGAATAAGCCCAACGTCATGGGACACATATTCCAAGCTAAATGTTGGGAAAACACTATAATGGGAATCACTTATGGTTTATTATGGATAAGGGAATTGGTGAAGGTAAAGAGGCAATAATTGACATTTAATTATGAGAAATAAAGGAAAATAGGCGAAAAGGGAGATGAAGAGACACAAATGTGTATGCAAGGGAAAATAGAGGAAAAATGAAGGAAACTGAAGAGAATAGTGACATCAATGATAAAAAGGAATCGGAGAAACAATTCACAACTTTTCTTAGTTTAGTTTTTGGCTGTCTTACACTCTAGAACACTTGATAATTTTTGGAGCACTCTAGAATTCAATTGGATTTGGAGAGAAAACATAATGGCAAGAAAAGGGACATAAAATGAAATTAAAGGGAAGGCAAATAAAGGTTGGATCAACAACTTTAGTATGAGGAATTTACAGGTAACATGTTGCAAACGAAGGTTGGATCAACAACTTCAATATGAGGAATTTACAGGTAACATGTTGCACATGTGGATTTAATCCCCATGCAATATTCCAAAACATTTTTAACAATATTCACAAATCAAATATTAATATCTAACTCCAAAGTGGTTATGAAAATTTTTCCCTTTTAATTATATTTATTGATTTAAAATAAATGTGGTATGAACAAGTGTCATATGAAATTCCTTATGATTTTTTAGGCATGTGGTATTAATAAGCCATGGTATTGGCCCATGGTATTATAACAACAAAGTCTATTGACACGTCAAAAATCTCCAAGGTTAAAAATCTTGTTACATGTTACATGTATGCATAAAAAAATAAGAAATTATATAAACTAACAATATCACTAATGAATATGTACTATAAATTCTATATTATTAACAATATCACTCATACATACTGCATTATTAGTTTAAATCTAATGCATTAAATATTATAACATCTAAATACCATTTTAACATATTATTAAATATTATAACATCTAAATACCATTTTAACATATTAAAAACTATTTGATTATAAAAAAAACAATTTAATTATTTTAATTTATTTTAATGTATATGATCTATTTTTTATTTAATTTAATTATCCTTTATTTAAATTTGAGCTGATCTACATATAATATATATATTAATAAATTTAAATTTATTTTAAAATTAAAATCTATATTAATAAATTTAATTTTATTTAAAAATGTGATCATTAAAAGCAATTTATGTTTATATTTAAGAAATAACCAAAACAAAAAAAAATTATATATCCCAAGAAAGTTGTATATTTGGATTTCTTTTTACGAGTCATACAAATTGTTTTTGATTTTTTGGGCCTTCAGGTTCCCATCAATAAACATTATATTTAAAAATACACTTCAGGAGTGATGTTCTCATAATAAATTAACCCTTCACCAATAAAAAATTGACTAAAAAATTACCCTTTAGTAACTATGTTCACTGTAAACTATTCCCTCCCATTATAAATGTGTCTTGATAGATTATAGAAAGATACTCTCAATGCTTGAATGACATTGAACTCTTTCAGAGCATGGGGCTTTGGATTGATGATAAATGTGTGCATTTCTAAGAACTTTTGGCTCAAATCCTATGCGTTAATTAACCAAATAACCTTTGGTTCAAATCATGTGAGTTAATTAACCAAAGAATTTTGAACGAAGTTTTTCACTAGCAACATAAATGTGCTTTGTAAAGAAGCTACTACCACGATGCATTGTATCTTGCATAGGGTGCACTAAGGGGCAAACACTCCATCTATTTTGGGGTGAAGCCCTTTGGAAAGGATAAAAAATGGGTGGCTTTTGAGATTTTTGATTCTAGTTAAGAAACTATGGTTATATTTCATCTAGTATAAATGAATTGGCGATTTATGGATGCTTGAAGATACCTATTCTATTGCAACCCTCTAAAAATAGAATATACTAAAGAAATCCTTTTGGTATGTTTCTATGTAAAATCTGTGTTACTTTGTGTTTGTCTTTACATATTTTCTATTTTTATTAAAAATCTATTTGCAACAATTCATTATACAAATTAAAAACTTGCATCATTAAGGATCTTCCAGTAAAAACTATTTAAATAAAACCTTTACAAAATTAATATCGCTCCATTTTGTTACACATTTGCCCATAGGAAAAAAATCAATCATAAAAGTCATATTATTTTTCGGAATTAAAATGCATAAATCATATAAATACATTAATATGAAATGAAAAGAAAAAATTAACAAAGTGTCCATTTAATAATTTTACTTTCTATTTCGAACATCTTCTCCTCCACTAGTCCTTACTATGCATTGGTGAGTTGGCTCCATATAACAATACAACTCACAAGACAAAATTAAGAAATGGTGAAAATGGACTAGTTATTTGAAATTCACTATAGTAATAATTTAACTCCTCATATATTATATTTTTAAATACATCATAAAATCTTCCACAACCATTTATTATGACAAGAAGTACCACAACTTGGAACTAGACTAACATTTATTATATTACGCACCAAGAAAATTATATTCTTAAGTACTGACGGTCATATAAGTTTTCCATTATCAAATTAGTAGAAATAAACACATAAAATTAGCGAAAAAGAGCATGAGGCTGCAAGAAAATCTTGCTCGAGTTTGATGGAAAAATAACCTGGGCGTTGAAGATTTTTTTATTAAAAAAAAATAAAAAAATAAAATAAAAATATTTAAATTAAAAAGAAATCTTAGAAGATAAAAATATATGTGTGGAATTGATTTTTTTATGAATGGATTATAACTAGGACCAAAACTTAAACGGTGGATCACTGAAATCTTGGTGGGGATCTGGATCTCTGGCCAACATCACTCACAGGGACCAACATAAATCTCAGTGGGGATCTGTATTTGTGATGAAATGATCTGCAACGACAAGCTGGACAACTATCAGATGTGACCGCAATGCATTTGAGATAGATCCTCCTCCCCCAATTCAAAATCAATATGGAAAATTGAGAAAATTTAATTTATACTATTACTATCACGGATATGCTCATTTGAAATGTTTATTCTACGTGTAAAATTATTAGAGCATAAATTTGGATCTAGTTGAAGAATAATTGCGCAAACTTGCCAAGTTGAAAAAAAAAACAATTAGAATTGAGAATGAAATTGGTTCTTCAATATTAGGTTGAGAATCAATATATAAATCAAATAAGTTAAGCTTATTTGTAATGAAATAACTATGGATTGTTAAAACTAATAGAAGCTAAGTGTGCTTTATGTTATGCTAATGTGCACATGCACCACATGGAAGCACTAGAGTTAAATAACTAATCCAAGTGCACATAGCATGTAAACACTCAATTTAACTAGCTAAAGACAAGTGTACATCACATGAAATATCTAGAGTTGAACTAAAGCTAATTAAGGCTAACTATGTGCATGCACAACACTCTAGTTAACTAGCTAAAGACAAGTGCACATCACATGCAATCTCTAGAGTTGAAATAAAACTAATCTAGGTGCATGTACACCAACACCTACTTAAGCATAACTTAGGTGAATGTGATGCAAGATGAACGAGTCCCGACAACACAACCATTTTAGGTACCCATATACAATGCATGAAAAGAGGAAAGAGGGAAAACCCAGTGGGAAGAAACTCCCCCCCTCAAAACATAGTACAAAAAGTAGAGAAAAGACAACTACTAGGAAGTCGCGTCCTTCACCCTGAGACGATATCGCAAAAATTAAAACTTTTGCTCAATGAAAGTCTTAGTGAAGATATCGACAGTCTGTTCAGAACTCGGACAGTATTTAAGATCAATGATCCCATAATGGATCTGTAGGAATAATCTTCATTTTTTGAAGTAGAGGTATCAACTCCCATGTTTGGATCAAGGACTGAATTTCCGTATACATGGTTGCATTTCAATATGGATTCCCTACAACTTCGTCATGCATTTGACGATCATATTCATGCACCCTATATGCATGCATGGGAATGGTTGTCTCTAGGGATGCATGCAAGTGCATGTGTGGCTTTAGAGATGCCTTTTTAGATGCATGCATGTGCACACATGGTGTTATAAATGCCTCCTTATATGAATGCAATGGCATGCATGGCTCTTCGACTAAGAGTGCATGTGGGGCATCATTAAATTGAGACCTCGTAAGCTCTGCATCATCAACATAATCAATAATAGAGGAATCAAAGTCCTCTTCTATGTTTTTGAAAGTAGTGTCTTCAACAATAGAAAAAGAAGATATTTCCTCATGTGTGATGTCTTCATTATTGGACAAGATAAAATTCTCATCTGCAATAGGTTCATTAACAATAGAAGAAGTAGAGTCTTCTTTTTCAACACTATCTTGAGAATATTTATCCATATTATTGGAGTCTTCACCACTTTCATGACTGCTATAATAACTTGATCTCTTTGCCTCCAAATGGTGTTCTTCTAGATCATTTTCATCACCATATAATCCTTTCAATATAGTCTAGATTTCATGTGGCGATTCAATATTTATGATATCATAAAAAATATCACGAGACACAGATAGACACAATCTTCCATAAGCCATGTCAGATCTGTTAAGCTAATCTAACTTCTAATCCTCTGAGATTGGTTCTGTCTCAATTCCCATGACTATTTGGTACAAGCCTTTGCTCCTAAGATGAAGCAAAAACATTGGCTTCCATTCATGGTAATTGTATGGAGTCAGAATAGTGGAAGTTGGGAATTCCATTCTTTCATTTTGTGGTTGTAGCAAGAATTGCAGAAATTCTCCAATATTTTTATCTACAAATCAATTTTTCGAACAATTTCCAATTCTTTGCTCTTCAAACCTACAAAATATTGTTCATGCACCTTCTCCAAACCCCTGTAGCTCTAATACCATGTAGAGGTTTTTCGTTACACCAAAATCTGCTGAGACTGGTAAACTTTCAAACCAGTAACTAGTATCACCAGGGTGGGAATTACAGATTCCATAGAGGTGCTCGAGGGAATCAAACATAGCTCCAACACCTCCCGTCAAACACAGCTCGAGGGAATCAACAACCCCCTCAAACGTAGCTCGGGGGAATCGAACCTGGGTCTAGGCTCTGATACCATGTAAAATTATTAGAGTACAAATATGGATTTAGTTGAAGACTAATTGCACAAACTTGCCAAGTTGAAAAAAAAAAACAATTAGAAAATTGGTTCGATATATAAAGCAACTAAGTTAAGCTTAGTTGTACATGCAATAACTATGGATAGTTAAAGCTCATTGAAGCCAAGTGTCATTTATGTTCTTCTAATGTGCAGATGCACCACATCGCATGCTTTATGGTTAGTTTGTTAACTAACTAAAGACAAGTGCACATGCACCACATCGCATGTAAGCACTCGAGTTAACTAACTAAAGACAAGTGCACATCACATATACAATATCTAGAGTTGAACTAAAGCTAATTAAAACTAATTATGTGCATGCACAACACTCTACTTAACTAACTAAAGACAAATGCACATAGCATGCAATCTCTAGAGTTAAACTTAAGTACACCAATACTACGCAACCCCATTAAGTTCCACTGTGTTTGGTATCTGAAAGTCAGCGACTACCTCCGTTGGAGCTATGTTTGGTAACTGCAACATCACCACAGTTATAGTTGTGTACTGCTCCCCAGCAACCGTGTGTGATGAAGTCATTTGGCAACTACTCCTTGTGTCTTTAGTTTGTACGAACTCAACCCATGTATTTTTCACATCTGTTAACTCATTATGAGTGACAGAACGAATTGCAGGTGTTGTACTCCTGCCATCTTGCGGTAATGTTGATCTGCTCCCACTGCGCCCTTCTCTTGATCTTCCTGTTTCGTTTTCCATTTCGGAGATAAACTGTAATGAACAGAGAGTTGTTTGTTACGTGATGAGATGAGTGATAAGTTGTTTGTTATGAATTTTGGAAATGAATAGTTGTTTATTTATAGCCTCATAATTATGAGGCTATCTAGCCTCATCTAGCCGACGCTTTCTTTAGTGTACTCCATTACATTCGAAGTTTCTTACGTATTTCTAGGCTAAGCGGTTAACCCCAAAAGCAAAGATATCAACACAATGAAAAGTGATAATATCATAAAATAATAATATGTTGTGGGTTTGAGATGAGATGGCAGGGAGCTCAAGATAACTGGAAATGGGCTCTCCTCTCGTGGGAAAAGCTGCTTAAATCAAAAGCAGCAGGTGGATTGGGCCTAAGAGATCCATCTATCCTGAATAATGTGATGGGAGCAAAGCTTTGGTGGCGATGGGTGCAGGGAGGCACTGATCTGTGGAAGAATATTTGGACAATCAAATACGATATGCCTCAAACCATAGCAGGACGTTTAAAGGCAGATATCACACCCAAAGGATCCCCAATTTGGAACCTAGCAGCACTCAACAGACATTTGATAAGGTTGCACAGTTTTTGGGAGATTAAGGAGGGGGGCACAGCGCTTTTCTGGGAAGACTCTTGGCAGCAGAGGGAAAAATTATTCAGCAGATTGGATCTGAGAGAAATTTTCCTGTTCACAAGCAGCCCTAACCAAAGACTTCTACAGCATTATTGGCATCACAACAATCAAGACCAGTGGAGAAAATGGAAGGACAAAGCTACTTGGTTGACAGCCCCAGAAACCAATCAATGGGGCAATTTCACTAAGGAACTTAAAACTCGGAAAATAAGGAAAGCAGAGGGACCAGACATACTTAGGTGGGGATACATGCCAAAAGGATTATTCTCAATAAAAGAAGGATATAGGATTCAATCACAACAAGGCTTTCAGCCAGGCAGATCTCAGTGGACAAAAATTTGGGCATTAAAACACTGGCCAAAGGTTGAGTATTTCATATGGCTGGTTAGTCACAACAGGATTCTTACTTGGGAGAACCTTCAAAAACGAGGAATGATAGGTCCCTCTAGATGCAGCCTATGTCAAGAAGAACCGGAAACGATAGATCATATCCTTATCTCCTGTCCTTTTGTGCAACAGCAGTGGCAAAATTTGGAAACACTGTTCAGACAAACGGACATAGATAACACCAGCGTAATTGAGACAATCAGGAAATGGCAAAAAGGTAAATTTCAATGCCAAGTGGTCAACAGAGCATGGAACCTCTCATTCGGATTCCTTATATGGAACACATGGAAAGAGAGGAACAATAGAATTTTTAAGGATATAAAGACTCCAATACAGCAAATCTGGCAAAGGACCATTGAGAATATTCGAGAAACCATCCTTAGTGAGAGCTGGACAGACGAAGATTGGAAAGTGGGAGGTTTTGAAGTACAAATTCTCGAATATTTAAATCTGAAACCTCAAATGTTATACAAGCACCTATGGAAATTCAGGCCACCAAGAGAAACCTCCGAGGATCATTGGGCACCACCTCATCCAGGGTTCATAAAGTTAAATTTTGACGGAGCCTCTAAAGGCAATCCAGGGCAAGCAGGAGCAGGGGGAATCTTTCGCAACTCTGAGGGGAATGTATGTCGGTTTTATGCTTTAGATCTGGGACATGCAACGAACAATGAAGCGGAACTAACTGCAGTCCAACAAGGTATTAGCATTGCAATCCGTGAAAATTACCATAAACTGATAATCGAAGGAGACCCTGCCCTTGTAACGAATATTCTCCGGAAATTAAAACAAGGAACACCTTGGGAAAAAATAACTCAAAGCTGGAGGACTGCAAGTCTCATTCAAGAAATAGGCCATTTGCTGAAACGGATTCACTACATGGTGCCTCAGCATATCAAGAGGAAAGGAAATGCCGCAGCCGATTACCTTGCGAATTGGGGATGCAAGAATACGGAAAGAGTTATTGACGCTCGACCCATAGATGCAATTTGGGAGGTAGAATTATATGCCCTGCAAGTGATTGTTGATAAGGATAAGACCCCCGACCGGGGTGAACAACTGGCGGCCTAGCATCAACCACATAATTGATGACGGCGGAAGTTAGTACGAGGTAACTTAAGGTAATGATGGATCATTGGGATTATGATCAGTGCCAGGACAGGAGCGAGCGGAGTTTAATGGCTTTGCAGGTCAGACAGGTTGTGTTGTCAGGCGGAGGACAGCCTCAACCTTGCATGGTAAGTTTCCTCCTTAACCCTTTCCAAGCGGGTTTTCTATGCTTATTGCATGCAAACGCTGGAGTAAGGCAGAAGGAGAAGGCGCGTATTCGAGCTCTGTTCGGGGAGTCGACTGGGTGGTGGTATGTTCAAAACCTCTTTTCTTTGCTCATTAGGGACAATCTCGCTATTGCTCAGAAGAGTTGGCGGTTTATTTTGCTTGATTATACTGGTAATGTAATTTATGAGATGGATATGCCGGCTCAAAAAAGAGTGGAGCCATGTTTTAGGGACCCCTGCATTCAGGCAACCGCTCACAAAACTGGTCTCTTCAAAATTGTTCTAAGTAGGGAGTTCAAGAGTCTGTTTGTCAGAGTCAGTCTGGTCATGCATGCAGATGTCTTTCTTAAATTTCTTAGGTTACGGTTGCGATATTTGGTTCTGAGTCGCAGTAAAAAAGTTGTTTATCGCATTGCTCTCATCCGCATTAAGTATAAGTCTAGAAATTCAAACTTTGGGTCTATGAATGAGTTTCATATGTTAATTTTAGTTGAGAATAGAACTCTGTTCCAGTACTCTGTGTCTATGACGCAGAAGAACTCCATTTGTATTTTGAAATTGGCCGCCAAAACTATTGCTTTTAGTAAGGTTAGACCTGTTCTTCATCATAAGACTGGCAGACAGAGGATTGACAGCTTTGCGATTAGGAATGTGGCCACTGGCAGTGGTGGGGTTTGTTACCATATCCAGCAAGCAGGTAATGAACTCTGGCTAGCAGATGGGATTCGGACTGTAACTAAAGTTTATTATATATGTATGTTACAGCTGCATAACCGAGGAAAGATGGGGAAACGTCGTGCAATCAATCAATCCGGGAAAGGAAAGCAGGTAAAGCAAGAAGAACCAAAGCCGAAGAAATGAGGAAGGAAATCGACTCAGGAAAGGATGGAAACACTGCTTGATAGTTATGTTCAAACGAACACCTCCAGGACAAGACAGGAAATTAGAGGTTGGGAAAAAGAGATTCAAATAGAACCAGAAGATATTGCAGAAGAAGAAGATGCGCTTGATTTCATCAAGGATCCAGCGAATACCAGAGGTCGTCTCTCACTGTTTCAGCAAACTATTCATACATATTGGACTATGAAATGTCTGTTAGCAAAAGCCATACAAAGCTATCCCCCGGGTATGCAAAGCATGGATGTAGCAAAGATGGAAGCCAGAATAATGGACAAACTGGAAGATATGCAGGACCAGCTTTCGCATATCAAGATCACCCAATATCAGACAACAGACAGAATGAACCGATTGGACGACAAAGTAGCCCGCATGGAAAAGCAATTACAACAACTGCAACAAGTGGACATGCCCGGGTCTACGCTTAAAGACCCTGCCCCTGTTTCAAGTTCAGATGCTTAGTTACTCTTTACTGATGTTGAATGTTTATAGGATTATGGTATATAATTAAAAGACAACAGTTAGAAAGTAATATCTTGGAACAGTTAGCTAATGTAGGACATAGAACAATGAAACTTTTCCAGTTTTGGAACGCATTTCATGCATATAGATGGGCAACAGACCTGGTTTCCTTCGGGCAGGTTGAGGCTGTAGTTGAAACTTTTAATTTTGTAACCTGCTTATTCATGGAAAATAGTCAATAGAATGGACCTACCATATTTACAAAAAAAAAAAAAAGAGATGAGATGGTTAGGGTTTCGATGAGGGATGCCGAATTGAACCTCTGGAGTGAGGGAGTATGGTCCTCTATATATTTTAAAACAAAGGAGCTAAAATTTACTAGTTTTGTTTTTTTTGTTTTGTTTTTTTTTTAAATCTAGGATAATTTGTAATTGGTGAGAGTTTTCTTGAAGAAGGCCCAAGATCAAATCCTACTAGCTGCCACTATAAATTTAGGCTAGGTGCAACAGCCTGCAAGCCACACAATAGCAATTAACTTATGCCTCAACAAGAGCCGAGACGTCCACTATGGGGTCGCCTACTCTTCTAGCCAAGACACAACAGGCCATATACTCAATGAGATTTGAACCTCCATCTCGTGGGTTTCACCCAACCAAACTTACCGTTAAACCACAAAAAAAAGAAAAAGAAAAAGAAAAAGAAAAAGAAAAAAAGAGTTACTAGTTTTGTTTTGTTTTGTTTTTTATTTTATTTTTATTTTTAAGAAAATATAAAATAAATTATTATTATTTTATAATAATTTTAATTTTATTTAATTATTTTGATTATAGTATTATTTGTGGAAATATTTGAAAATTCATAATTTATTTGTTCTATGTTTTGGGGGATTTTTTAACATATTTGCGATCCCAATTTATCCAAAATTAGGTAAGGATTTCTCCAGAGTCTGAGTGCCCCAAGGATTCTTCATGGTGTTGAATCTATATATGTAATTAAAAATCCATATTAAACAACAAAAATTAAGATTTTAAACCCATTTTTTTTGGATGCCGAATTGAAGGGTTAGGAGTTAGGGAGTAAGGTCCTCCTTGATATTTTAAAACAAAGGAGTCAAGGGTTAGTTACTTTTTTATTTTATTTTATTAATAAAATATAAAATAAATAATTATGATTTTATAATAATTTCTAATTTTTTTTAGTAATTATTTTGATAATAGTATCATTTATGGAAGTATTTGAAAAGTCATAATCTATCTCTTTTATGTTTTTGGAGGATTTTTTAACATATTTGCGGTCCAATAAATAAATTTGAAACAACAAAGCAAGCGAAAAACGATGACGTGGAGGGTTTTCAAAAATTTAATAGCAAATTAAAACCTCATAAAGGTCAACCTACTCCAGTGACAACAAAAAAAAATCCAAGAAGATTAGAAGTGGATTTAAAAAGCGCCCCTAAAATCCACCCATTTTGTTTTGAGAGCTTCTAGTTGAAGTATCTAGAATTCCTAAACAAAGGTCAAAATTGGTGGGAGGAGATAGATGCACAAAGAAGAACTCTTATGCATACCTTCCAGCACAAGCTGGAAGAGTACAAGAAGAAAACCAGAGTTTGGAACAATATATACTTCAGGAATATTCTATTAGAAAAACCAAAACTACAATCTTGAATGTAACAAGTTCAATAATAAATCATCACATGGGGAGAATAGAGGCTCTAATCCTAGAAGAGGGGAAATTAATAAATAAAATAGAATACATACAAAAGCACGAGGATACTCTATGTAGAAAGAAATCTACAGTGAAATTACTATGTAAGGGGTAATGTAGATCCAAATTATTCCACAGGACTATCATCAAGCATCATCATCATAAAATTATATTCTTTTTAAAATCGAAAGAAGTACATCTTTTGCTAAAACATGAGGAAATTGAAGATGAATTAGTCCCCTATTTTCATGATATGCTTACAAATCTTGTTCCAAATAGAAGGGAAGCAATTCAGAGAATAACAACCCGCATTCCACATCTAATAAATCATGATTAGAATGAGAGAAATAAATTACGTAGAAGTGGAAGAGATAGTCATGGATATGCCAGCTAATAAAGCTAGTGGGTCGAGCATATTTACAACAAATTTCTTTCAAGCATGGTGGAAATTAATTTTCCTAGAATTCCATGCTTTGGTTGAAAAATATTCTTAAACTCATAAGCTATGGTTGAGTCTCAATGCTACTTCCATCACTTTAATCCATAAATATAGCAAATTGGAGGATCTTAGTCACTTCTTCTCTATTGCTATGTGTAATTTTATTTATAAAGTTATTTCTTTTGTAATACCCAAGCATATTAACCCTTGTTAAATAACATAATCTCCGTAGAATAGATATGGTTGGAATTGAGGGTTGTTAGATTCTTAATGGAATTGTGGCAACTCGTGAATTTAGTCACTCTTTGAAGAAGTTTTATAATATCCCAAAAGGGAGAATGTAGTAATACTAAACACAATATAAGAACTACATCTAAGTAAACAATAAATTTGAATACACCATCAAATACACAAAAATAACTGAGCCATTTTATTATTAGGAGGTGGATAAACTAGTACAACAATGCTCAAAATATGAGACACACAAGCCAAAGAGATGGCCTAGAATGACCCTGAAATGATCCCACAAGAGTTGCGTAACTGCTGGACTATTGCAAGGAGAACTGCGCTGTTCTTGATGGAAAATTCCAAGGCAGCAACTACCGGAAAATAGAAATGTAGATCTAGGAAGTTCTGGAACTCTGATGATGCTGAAAACAAAGATTCATGCTCTATGATAGATACGCAAGATAGCCCAGAAAGGATTTTCTAGATCTATGAATCTAAGAAAATCACCCTCTTAGGGCTTGCACCATGTAGTTGTTGGGTATGCAGATCTGTTGCTTGAATTGATGATATGATGGTTGCAATGATGTGCAATAAGCTCTATGCAAGATGGGATGATCCCTTCAATATATCATTGGGATAAAAGCTCAAGATATAGCTTATCTTTCCTCCTCCACTAAATGTGGTTGCTGAATTCTCAACAACTTTAGAAAATTGTGCTGTCAATGAGGGAGAGGATCAAGTTTGATGCTGGATGCTACAATGTAGCTCAATAATGATGGAAACAATGAAATCAAACTGAGGATATGGCCCTCACAGTATTTCCAGCTGAAATGATGAAAACAACCTTCTTCCAATAGACTTACAAGACTGAACTGCACAATCCTTGAGGGGACAGCTGCTACATGGAGGTAAAACATAATGGCTTGAATCTCGAATATAGATCTGCTGCTCCTGAAAGGCTGAACATGAAGCACAAGTGAAAGGATGAATCCTCCACTGGTTTCCTAGCTGGAATGATAGAAACAAACTCCTGAAGATGGCACCAATGCCTGATGAGGAATAAAGCTCAAGAGAAACCTTCCCAGAGTAGGCACTTGAAGTCCCCCGTGGGTAAGGGTGGGATTTCCGCTCAGAAACACCTTGTGATAAACAACACTGCAGACTTAGCTAAAAAGAATAAGCGTGCATAGAAATGTCACATGAAAAATATAGATCTAAACACACCAGAACTAATAATCTAAAAGCTCGCCTTCTATTGTGCCTTCATCTTCCTTATATAGATTGTGAGCCTTCCATAGCCCTGGCCCACCTCATAATTGTGTTGTACATGTGGCCACTAGCCTCCATGAAGACTGCGGTGTCTCTCCATGATCTCCATCATGTCTGCATTTAATTCCCACTCTCTCAATCATGTGTGCATTAGATGCACCACTTCCTCCACTATCTCATCATAAGTGCTTTATGATCTTACTTTGAATGCACTATGATCTTAGTTGACCTCCTCAAGATCTCCACGATCTTACATTATTGACCCATGATATCCACTCTTCCTACATTTAAGAAGCTACTCCACTACTCCATATTTTATATCTATATCTGAAATATCCACATTCACACATCAAAAGTGGATTTTATTTATCTTTGGGGTTTATGGGTCCCTCCACCCTCTTATTTACTTAATTAATTAGGAAAATTAAGAACTCTAATATTCCAATTATCTTATGAAAAATTGGGAATATTAGAGTCCTCCCCACCAAAATGTTACTTGTCCTCAAGCAACTCTAAAAGTGAATGATATAGCAAACAACTTCCCTCCAAATGGCATCCTCACATGGAAGGCCTTCCCATCTGTCACAATGTATCATGCATGTCCAGATCCAAAGATGCCTCTCTAGAATGTCTAGAATGGCCTCCAACTGAAAAGTTAGATATTCATCCTCATCAATGAATCTCCAAGTGGCAACCATATGATGTCCAAATATCTCCTCTATACATGAGATACAGGAAATGAGGTGGTGTCTTCCCAAAGTGGAAAGTCCTAACTCATGAACTATCTTTCCAACCCATGGTACATAGAGTAGATTGCATCTATCAATGCTCTCATCATTAGCCCTGTTGGCCATGTAGGATTCAAGCATAAAATCAACATAGTGAAAAAAAATAAGTAGATATATATGGATGAACATGTACAATTTCAAACCATATTCTCCTAATAACAACCACCGCAGCAAAGCCTTCTGCTGCCATGTTAGATCATCATGAAAACAAATAAGAGAGCCATACTCTCTCAAAAGAAGCCAGCGCAACAACGCTTCTTGCTGCCATGCCACATGAACATCAATATAAGTATGAGTGCCATACTCTCTCAATAGAAGCCACCACAACAATGCCTCTTGCTGCCATACCACATCATCATTGTACCAAAGGTAGTGGCCATATTCTCTCAAGAGAAGCCACCATAGCAATGCATCTTGCTGCCCCATCACATCATCATCATACCAAGTACAATGACCATAATCCCCCAACGGAAGCCAACGCTGTAAAGCCTCCTGTTTCCATCCTCTATCATCATCATGCAGTGTATGGGAAGAAATCATTCCATACTCTCCCAAAAGTAACCAAAGCAACAAGGATTCTTGCTACCACCTCACACATCATGATGTAATTCATGGAGCAACAACATACTAATGGACATGTGGGATGTCTCATCAACCCAATACAAATAAGTTCCCTGCTGCCACATCATGTGAGAGTTATGATTTGTACCAAACCCAATTACATACATGAACATGAGATACATCCCAAGACATGAGACATATCCCAAACAAAAGAAAATACATGGACATAAGATATATCGTGAGATGTCCAAACTCTCTCATCAACAACCAACATAACCATGCCTCCTGCTTCTACATATCATCAATGATGTACTTGGCATGGACCACATAAATGTGAGATGTTGGGTAGTAACCATACTCACCTAACAAAAACCAGCACAACCATGATTCTTGTTGCCCAATATCATAGATTTTCATGTAGGTTGTAAACCCCTTGCTCATTCTCCTCATCCATCCATCCCACTGTGGATGCTGAAGCATGTCATGATCAAGATTGGTATCCCTCTGAGGTAGAACACTAATCTCCTCCATCTAAATAGCTTTTCACTCCATGAAATGTTGAAGTGCACCTCCTTTGAGATCTCTCCATGAGATCCTCTCATCAATGGCCCATTGGAACCCATAAGGCTCCATACATGCTGTAGGTAGAATCTCTTCTTTGAGTTGTGAGATGCTCATAAAAAAAACTTCATATTGAGAATGGGTAATGCTCACCATCGCAAGATGTCTACCCTTTATCATCTTCCCCTCTAGTGCTTCATGAGTGAAGATAACTTCAGAATGCTCCAATAATAATGGGGCCCTCTCATCATCACTACTGCTAAGTGACAACACTGTAGATCTATAAGGTGATACATGTGCTATCTCATGGCCCTGTACAATGCTAAACTCAAAGTCTGGCATTGTACTGAATAGGATTGTGCTCTTCCCATATTTTGAAACTCCACACTTCAACAAAAAGTATTGGGTGTAGCTCAACCATGACAAACTGGGATAGCAATACATCTTCTCCTTGATCAAATCAAGGGTCCTATGTGCAATGATAATTTTCTGCTCCAAAACAACAAGGTGCTCCAATCCTTGGTTATGCACTTGCCCTGATGGCATGGTCTCACAAATCTCAATATGAGGTACTAAAATAATATGAGATGAAAGTATATGCAAACCTTGGATAAGATGAATCTTGGGAACATCTTGCACATCTACAAGAATTCCTCCAACCGGTGCAATAGTCTCTACAACTGCTGGTAGTGATGATGGTTGCATCTCTACAACTATACCAGTGCTAGTATCTATATCCTCCTCATCATGCATCCCAAGAATCATGCATGGGGCTCCAAATGTCAAGAACTCAAGACCATTTTGTAAATATGTAAGTGATCCTCCTCTTGATGTAAGTACATATGCAACTGGTGGTGGTGGTAGAGGCTCCTCCTCCTGAGTGATAATGAGGACATATTCCTTGGGCTCTTCATGTACTATCTCCTTAATGATGGGAGATGTCATTATGTGAGATGTGTCTGGTTTCTTTACACCATACCTCTTCTTCAATATTTGAATAAAGTCTGTATAAACAGACACTCTCATGTGTGACAAGTGACTGAACCACCAATCTCTTGCATCGCCTTCTAGGTGTAGTGTTGCAAACTCCACAACCTCTCTTTCTGATATAGGATATTCAGAAAGAATGTAGCCAAATATTCCCTTGAAGCCTTCAATGTGCTTGTGGAAGATCCATCAACCGTAGGCAAGAAAAATCTATGCCTCTTTCTTCTGTCACTGCTACGGGATCTCCTCTCTTCTTTGAGCTACAAGAACTGTTGGAGAGAGAGATTTTCCTTCAAAGCTATAGGCTATGATTTTTACTCAGAAAGATATTTACTTAGGGTCTCATGCCCCAAGTCTTCTTCATATTCAAACTAGTCCTCTTTTTTGTCAAAGAGAGTGGATCTAGTGGAATAATGTGAAGCTCTTTGGTTCTCCGATTGTTTCTTCTACTGATAGGAAGTGTTGGGACCTTCCTCATCAAATATTCTTCTTGGATCCTCCCTTTTCCTTTATCTCTTCATTTTTTTGACCTCTTTGGAGAGATATTGCATGGATCTAAAGAAAAGAGAGGCAAAACTACAATCCTCCGTCATGATAGATCTCTAATATCTATTTCTTCTTTGATGTTAAAGATGAAGTGCCCAAAAGTTGAGCCAAAGATCATGCTCTCATACCACTGTAATATCCTAAAAGGGAGAATGCAGTAATACTAAAACACAATATAATAACTGAAGAAAAGTAAACAATAAGTTTGAATACACCATCAAATACACAGAAATAGCTAAGCCATTTTATTATTAGGAGGTGGATAAACCAGTACAATAGTGCTCAAATATGAGACACTCAAGCCAAAGAGATGGCCTAGAATGACCCTGAAATGATCCCACAAGAGGGAATGCTGGATTGCTGGAAGGAAAATTGCGCTGTCCCTGTTGGAAAATGCTGAGGCAACAACTGCCATAAAATAGAAATGTAGATCTAGGAAGTTATGGAGCTCCGATGATGCTAAAAATAGAGATCCAGGCTCTATGATGGATACCCAAAATAACTCAGAAAGGATTTTCCAGATCTATGAATTTAAGAAAATCACCCTCTTAGGGCTTGCACTATGTAGTTTCTGGGTATGTATATCTACTGCATGAACTCAAGATATGATGACTGTAATGATGTGAAATCAACTCTATGAAAGAAGGGCTGACCCCTCCACTAGATACTTGGGCTAAAAGATCAAGATCTAGCTGCTCTTTCCTCCACTGAATGTGGCTGCTGAATACTCATTGGCTTTAGAAAAATATGCTGTCAAGGAGGGAGAGGCTCAAGCCTGATGCTGGATGCTGCAATGTAGCTCAAGAATAATGGAAACAATGAAAACAAAGTGAGGAGATGGACCCTCACAGGATTTCCAACTAAAATGCTAAAAATTTCCTTCCTCCAATAGATCTACAAGACTGAAATGCACAATCCTTGAGGGGGCTACTGCTGCATGGAGGTAAAACACAATGGCCTGAATGTCGGATATAGATCTGCTGCTCCTGAAAGGCTGAACATGAAGCATAAGTGAAAGGATGAATCCTCCACTGGTTTCCTAGCTAAAACGCTAGAAACAACCTCCTGAAGATGGCACCAATTCCCAATGAGGAATAAAGCTCAAGATAAACCTTCCTAGAGTAGGCACTCGAAGTCCCCCGCGGGTAAGGGTGGGATTTCCACTCAGAAATGCCCTGTGCTAAAAAACACTGCATAATTAGCTAAACAACATAAGCGTGCATAGAAATGTCACATGAAAAATCTAGATCTAAACAGATCAAAAATAATAATCTAAAAGTCTGCCTTCTATTGTGCCTTCATCTTCCTTATATATATTGTGAGCCTTCCATAGACCTGGCCCACCTCATAACTTCTATTTGTACATACTGTACTAGCCTCTATAGATCATACGATCTCTCCATGATCTCCATCATGTCTGCATTTAATTCCCACTCTCTCCATCATGTGTGCATTATATGCACCACTTCCTCCACTATATCATCATAAGTGCTTTATGATCTTACTTTGAATGCACTGTGATCTTAGTTAACCTCCTCAAGATCTGCATGATCTTACATTAATGACCCATGATCTCCACTCTTCCTACATTTAAGAAGCTACTCCACTACTCCATATTGTAGATCTATATCTGAAATATCCACAATCACACATCAAAAGTGGATTTTATTTATCTTTGGGGTTTATGTGTCCCTCCACCCTCTTATTTAATTAATTAATTAGGAAAATTAAGAACTCTAATATTCCAATTATCTTATGAAAAATTGAGAATATTACAAGTTTATAAACCCTACGATGCTTATTAAACTCGACCTATATAAAGTTGATTATATAATTAGATGGGATTATCTCCTAAGTGTGCTAGAAGCTTTTGGGTTCTCTTTGTCATGGATCTCATGGATTAAGTCTATGATTTCTTCCCCTTTCTACTCCGTTATTTTGAATTGGTTTCACACTAAGACTTTTAACTTCTCCCAGGGTCTGTGTTAAGGTGATCCTATCTCTCATTTCCTTTTCATTCTAGCTGTTGAAGGTCTGGGGAGATACGTCAAGGTAGTTTTCCATTAAGGTTTACTTAAAGGGATTCAACCTTGTGGGTAGGAACTTCCTATTACCCGCCAACAATTTTTTGATGACATATTAGCTTTCTTTGAAGCTTCTTGTTTGGAAGCTAGAGTTTTAAAATCCATCCTCTCTTTTTTCATGAAAGCCACATGTCCTTTGATAAATGGTTAAAAATTCAATTTTTTCTTTTTCAACACAAATCATGTGATTCAAGATCATCTAAATTAATTCTTGGCATTCCCAATCAACAAAAGCTCGATGAAATACTTAGGAGTCACAATAGTCATTAAATCCTTGAGAATGACTTGCTGGAAAAATGTGTTACAAAATATTTCTAACAAACTCTAAAGTTGGGATTTTAGATCCCTTAATATGGTTGGTCATTTTGTCTTGCTTAAATATGAGCTCCAAGGTATCCCAATTTATCATATTTATGTGTTGGGAGATTCCAAAGTTATATATAACTCCATTATTACTGACTTCCATCTTTTTTTTTTTTATGGAGAGGAGTAGGAAAGGTCAAGAAATGGGCACTAGTTTCCTAGGAGCACCTTTGAATTCCTAGGTTGGTGGGGGGGTCTAGGTCTACGTGACCTAGAGATGTTGAAAAAAGGCCTTGAATAAAAGCGATGATGACTATGGCTCCAAGGGGGAGCATATTTTTGGAAACAAATATGGAATAGAAAGTATGGACACCTTCATTCTTAGTGTTGAAAAATGGCACCAAGAATTTCTTCTAATTTAATTTTCCCTTAATTAAATTAGAAGGAAATTGTAATTCCACATCTTATGACACCTTGTATGAGTTAAGTGAGTTGGGAATACTTAGTTAGATCAGTAAATTAGATTTGGGGGTCTAACTAAAGACATGTAGAGCTCACTCTATATTTTTAGGGAGTTGAGTTACAATTTATTTTGAGTTGTAATAATTAACTTAATTAATTTTGAATTAAATCAGTTTAACTAGTTCCTAACTAATGGAAGGACTAGTGAGAGGTCAAGTGAATTTTATTTGATTTAATTCACAACATGATAAATCAGCTAATTGATAATTCACTCACAATAATTGTTGCATGTGAGTTATGAGAGAAAACTAGTTGAGATTGGAGTTTAATGGAAGTGTAGTATCAATTGTATAATTATATTTTGCACAGATAGTGCATACAATCAAATATAGGCCCTAGACATTCTTAATAAATGGTAATTTTTCACTCTTCTCACTTATTGTTCCTAATTGTGAAGTTCCATGTGACAAATTATGTGCAGTATTTCCACCTGAAAAAAATACATAAAGACATCCTCTAAAGACTCAAAGAAAGCTGCCTTGAAAGATCATTGAAGAAACTTAGCTAAAACCCTAAATTTCTAGGTCAATGCTCTTCTCTAGTTGCCTGCCCGTGCTGATGGTAGGTTGGCAGTACTATCCTAGTGCTGTCAGCGCTCTGTTTACTGAGAAAACCATGTTGAACTTTTTTTTCCAGTGTTTCCTCAAATGGAGGAGAAGCTTCGACCTATAGTATTTTCCAGGAAAACGAGCTCGATGTCATTCAGTGGAGATAGGGTCGAGCTCTCTCATTTATATTTTTTTATCTTATCAATGGGGGATTATCCCTTGAAAATTGGACCTTCCTCCTTCTTTTATGGGCTCCTAACTACCTCTCCCTTCCTATAAATTGATCCCCATACTTCCACTACTGGTTGGGCATTGTTGGGCTGGTCTGATCATTTATTTTCCTTGCATCCCTATATTTTGATAACACTTAAGCTATCCGGGAGAAGGAGTTATTTAAGAGCTTCGGTGAAGGACTCAAACATCACCAAAGGGAGGCCTCCAAAATCAAGGCCATGGTTGTAAGATCTTTCTTTCATATTTATTAATAAAACATCTGGTGTTTGTTTTCTATATTTGTCTAATCATTTGCACAAATAGTATAATGTTCCTTGATTTGTTAGATAGACAACATTAAATGTATGTTTTATATTGGATTACGTTTTCTGTTGTCTCTTGATCTCCTCTAGGTAATCATATGCCACTAGTAGCGAGGGGCGAGCCTGAGGGACTATGGATTGAGGCCATAATCAAAGGATTCAAGCATAGCATCAGGAAGAGTTAGGCCTATTCCCTTTCTCATCTTCTTTTGGATATAAGCTAAGAAATATTGCATTAGATATTTTATTAAGTTTCTAGACCCACTTTAGGGCTAGAGAGATTGTGTTTGTCTACAGAGGGGATTTATATTCACAAAAAAATTGGCAACTCCACTGGGGAGCTTTAGCCTCTTTTCCTTCCCTTTCCCGAGTTGATTTCTGATCAGTTTGACCGATCATCGAGATCTAAGTCTGCTTGCGTCTCTATAGGTTTGCATAGGATTTGGTAGTTATTTCATTGTGTCAGGTTTGGTTTTAGTGTAATTTTTTTTTTCCTTGTTTTTAGCACGTAGCACATTTTCTGCCTTTACTGTAGTGCTGACAACGCTGTTTTATACAAAGCAGTTGTGTTGATTTTCCTTTTAGCACTATTATTTTCATCACATACATGTTGATCCCAGGGCTAGAAAAAAGTTAGGGTTTCCCCCTATCCTCTCGGTGTGTCTTTACCCTTGATAAAGTCTGTCGAGTCTGAATGACCTCTTGCCATTGTATTTGGTTTGTTTGTGTTGTTTGAAAGGTTGGTTTTGTCTCTTTGACTTGCTTGTGGTTAGAGTGAAGCTAAAACATTCCCTAGGTTTTCTAGTCAATTTATCTTCGCTTGTCACTTGTGTTTATCATCAGATATTTCATAGGCTTTGATTTATATTTCTATTCCAGTCAGATCAAACACTATCGTGCACTGCTTCTTGCTAGTTTTGAAGCTGTTTTCGTTTGCTGTGGTCATCAATGCACTTAGAGATCACCTTCAATTAAGTTTCAAACATAAGATAATGATTGTTTGATTCACAAGTTTAGAAGGGCGTGTATTATCTAGTTCCCAAATTCAAAAGAGTAAATTGAAAGTGATCTTCATTTTGATATTTGGATTTGATTTGTTTTTCATCGTTTTTAAAAAAGAGTGAAAGTGATTTTCATTCATGCATTTCTTTTAAAGTGATCTTGTTTTCCATTCGATAGAAAGAAAAGTGAAAAGGATTCTTTTGCAATTATTTGCTTGTTTGGTTGATTTTACTTTATTTCACTAATTTCATTTGCATTTTGAGCTTTCAAAGTTAAATAAAAACAATTTTTTTTAATGCATCTTAGTGAAAAGAGAAGAAATTTCATTTTTCATTAAGTTTTCATTTTTGGGAATAGTGAACATGAATTCGATCCTTAAAAGCTGCATTTTAGTATTTTGAAATAAGTGAGGGGGCATCATTGTTTGTTTCATTACTTTCAGCCTTGTTTTCAATTCTTCCCTCATTAGTTTAGAATTCCTCGAAATGGAAATAATCTCTTTTAACTTTTAGCTACATTATAGGGTTCAGGTGACATCGATATTGAGTAAATGAAGATCAACTTTAAAATTTATCCAATTAACCTTAAGGATCATTTGAAATTAATGAAAAAATGTATAGTTATAGGCTAGAGATGTGTTATGATGTCATTAAATGTAGGAGTTGTCGCTAACAATATGTGTTACATTCTGAAGGTGAAACCCTGTCCCACATATGGAAGTATGGAAGTGGCTGATGATCTGTATGAATCATTGTTGGAAGTATGGAAGTGGCTGATGATCTATATGAATCACTATAAGGAAAGGTTTAGATCCACATTATATCCCTCCCTCAAGGTGATTTAACCTTTTTATAACAACCCCCATATTGCTTCGGGTGAGACTTTGGTCTATGCAAGTAGATGATCTGTATGAATCAAGATAAGGAAAGGTTTATATCCACATTATATGTATGAATCAAGATAAGGAAAGGTTTAGATCCACATTATATTCCTTTCTAAAGGTGATTTAACCTGGTTATAGCAACCCCCGTATTGCTTCGGGTGAGACTTTGGTCTACGCAAGCAGATCACTATCGGAAGGGCCAGTAGTTGGAGGGTTTTTTTGGTTGCACAGAACACTCTGAACCTGGGTCGGGACCCAGTAAGCAACCAAATGTTTATGTTTCCAGGACCAGGATATTTTTGAGGGAGATTTGATGTGGCATTCGACTAAGAACAAATTGTAAGATTGGTTGGATCAAAGGGTGCGTGAATTCACGATCCAAGAGAACTGGAACCCATGATTATCTGTTGAAGATTGGGAACAAAGATACATCTATACAGAGAAACACCAAATTTTCTTTGTCTCCTTCACGACATAATTTCACAAGTGGTTATCTAGGCTTACTGAGAATCATACTTATGCGAAGGACGACGCGATTACCAAGTGGACTCCTAAGTTGATTCAACAGTTGGAAAGAACCAACAATAAGATTACTCATGCAATAGATTATTGGATCGAAAAATTCTGAGTGGGTTTATCACTGGATTTTATATTGACACCTTTGTGTCATATTTTGAAGCCGAAATGATTTTTTCAAAGGCCCTTGAGGTGAGTTCCTGCACTCGTTAAAGCTATGGATTAAAATGATCTTATGTGAAAAGGGTACTCTTTGCAATCACATCGAGTGAATGTTCAGAATAGGTCAACCTATCTCTATGCACAACGAAATTTTTTATAGAGAAGACCCAAACAGATATTTTGTGTATATTCCTCTCAAGGGTAGATCTAAGAGTGACGAAGAGTCTGAAACCGGTAGTTCTAGTGAGTTGACAAAATTAGAAGAAAGGGCCACAATTGCGTGTCAGATCCCATCCACCCCACTTCCAAATAAATCTCACACTTCCATCTCATCTAGCCCGCGCACTAATCCACCTCCACCTCCACCACCACTATTCGATGTGGCTAACTCTATTAAGATGAAAAACTTTAGAGGTGTTGGGAACGAAAACATCGAGCAATTCTGGTTCATTTCAAAAGCTGTGTGGAGGGTGCAACAGATTACTGATGATGATGTCAAGAAAGCGCATATCACTACTACATTCTAGGAACATGCACTGGAATGGTAAATGAGGTATGTAGCAACTAACCCAAATGCAATGATAGATGATCTGAAGAACACATTAAAGGAGCAGTTTCAAAATCCAAAGTCATATGCGCAATGTGTCACCGAATTGAAGGATATCCAATAGGAGGTGAATGAAACTGTATGGGAGGCAGATCAACGGTTAAAACATATCATTAGGGAAATAGGTTTTAATATTAGTGACGATTAGAAGAAGGAATGGTTCATTGCAATGTTGTTACCACATCTGCTAATGCCATTGTCTTAACAGAAGGTTGCATCCCAGGTTGAAGCTTTGGAAATTGTGATGAAACTGGATACCTCACCAATTCAGGATACACAGGTCAGAGTTTAGCAAATTCAAATCCAGCTGGCTACCCTACACTTATAACTACAAAAATTATGGAGGGAGAACAAAAAGGATGTGCGTGCAGAGGTATGGTGCGTGCGTTGCAAAGCTGAAGGACACTATAAGGAGAAATACCTAGTATATAGAAAATATCTGGTAGTTGGAGGACTGAGTTCGATAAAGAATCCAGGGGCTAGGCCAAGTGTGAGCCCTACCTTGTTGTGCACAATATATCAAGTAGCCAGACAACACCCTACTAACTACTGTCCCAGGTTGCAGAAGTATATTCAGTCTCCCAAGCAATTATATTGCACCTTCTATTGATTTGTAGGCCATGATGATAAGAACTGTCACAATTTTGACTTAATGATTGAGAAAGCTGCGTCCTACAAAATGAAATTGGAAAGTAGAGGCCTAGATTCTCTTGCGTCGCCCTCTGGGTGACGAGGATTTCAGGGTTGGGTTCACGGAAGAGGAGGAGGAGCTGGTCATGAAATAAGCTAAATTATATGCTATAATTGTGGAATGACTGCCCGAACCTGACACAACAATCTTGTAGGTATTGTCAGAATTTTGACCATGTAATTGAAGATTTACCTATGTTGTTTGTGAAGATGCAGGAAAATAAGACTCATACACTTACACAGAATGTTCAGATGATGAGGTTAGAGCCACACAGTGAAGAGCATAGTGTTAATATTGTGACCAGAAGTGGTGCATCAACTGGTGCAGACAACGCAGAATATAATAAACCTGTTACAAATGTCTGGGTTAGGAAAGCCCCTTAGAATAAGGAAGGGTTTAAATTACAAAGGGAAAATGATACATTTACTGAAGAAAAGAAGAGTTTCATGGATCCTAGTGTGTCAACATCAAAGATACCGACTAGGCCTGTTGCGAATGCCACAGATGAGACGGATCCAACTAAACTAAAAAAATTCCTGTAGGCTTGTATCAAGATTTTGTGCAATAATAAGGCAATTGAAAACCTTCAAGCTTTAATTGATAACTCCTTTCAGAGAGAGCAACCTTAGATGGAGCAAATGGATGCCAACAAAATCTACAAGAACAAAAGAAGAACTGGGAGAGAGATGCACTTAATCGCTCATATAGGATATTTTGAGATGGATTAGGTCATTATGGATATGGGATGTAATGCAAATGTACTACCTAAAAAAACATGGCAGAGAATGGGAGAACCCACGCTAGAATGGTCCACAATTCAACAACACATGGCTAACCAACAGAAAATTATCCCAATGGGCAGGCTCTCTAAGGTGGTAGTTGACATTCAAGGAGTCAAGCTATTTGTTGACTTTGAAGTCATCGAAATAGTTGACGATACAATCATACCCTGCGTTGCTGGGTGTAGATTGGGATTTTTCCATGGATGCTATTACTAACCTCAAGCGTAGGAGCATGGTATTTGAAAGCAATGGGACAAGGGTTTTGGTCCCTCTGGACCCTATAGGAGGAGCAAGATATATAGAGCCGGTGCGTGACGAATATGCAAATGAAGATGTTGAACATGTCTACAAATTAACTACGAATGATGAGGATTGGATCAATCCCATGACAAATGACCGACTTAGTTGGGAAAACGATATTTCATGCTTGTTGGACTCAGATGAATAATTGGAACACTAGAAAAAATTCTTACATGAAGTATCCACACCGCACTGTAATCAGGTAGCCAGATCCTTGCGCTATATATCTATTGAGGTACATGAACTACCCAATTATGATGGTATAAAATATGTAAATATATTTTTAGATGCAATTGAAAGGGATGTTCCAGAGGAACAGTGGTTCCACACGCTTGATTTAGCTATGTGATCAACTCTAGCGCACTAGTGGAGAACCCATAAAGAAAATATTGCTGATTAGAGGGGATGTCATCGAATGCTACAATTTCTATTTGGAAGCCCCAACACCTGGATGAAGGAAATATATTCAGACCAACGATATACGCAATCATTTAGCCAATTGGACTACAATTTGGGGAGAAGATACACAACTAGAATGGGTTCATATATTCATCCATACATTGGACAAGATACCCATGAATTGGTATCAGGAGACTAAGTTGCGACATGGTACAACTAAATGGGCTGTGCTGAAAGAGAGATTCATTTTTACTTTCAACTTTGAAAGTGGGTTCCAGTGCATTGATGAGGCATTGCAGGAGATTCAAGATGCTATTTTTAATGAGCCAAAGGAACCAGTGGTACGAGCCCTATCAGAATGGAGTGTGCAGATGGAGGCTGCAGTGGATTGTTGCAATGTGACTGCTGAAGACAATGATGAGGATCTGAGAAAAATTAACATCCCTGAGTCTAAGGGGCAGTGTGCAAATGCTGGACTTGCGATTGAAATTCTAGATATTATTGAACCTATTAAGACTAGGCAAGTTAATAATGGTACATAAGAGTAGCCTAAGTTTGTGAAGATAGGGGATTACTGGGATGAAGATACAATGGGTAAGATTGTTGAGATTCTCACGAAATATAAAGAGTTATTCCCTAATTAATTTTATGAGCTAAAAAGGATTATTGGAGACCTTGGTGTGATGAGGATCATATTAAAACCACATACGAGGCCTATTAAACAACTCCCTTACAAGCTGAACCCAAAGTATAAGCAAAGGTAAAAGAAGAGCTGGAAAATATGGTTGTTGCAAGAATTATTGAGCTAGTGGAGGAATAAGACTGGGTGATTCCCATGGTAGTCCAAGAGAAGAAAATAAAAGGTGAAATTAGGATATGCATTGATCTACGGAAATTGAATGATTCCTGTGTGCATGATCCTTTTCCCACCCCATTCTCGAATGAATTTTTGGACAAAGTAGGAGGGAAGGAATCCTATTCCTCTACTGATGGATTCTTAGGATATCACCAAATAAGGATTGCACTAGAGAATTGGAGCAAGAAAACCTTCGCGAAGAAGTGGGGTTCATTCCAATATACTGTGATTCAATTCGATTTGAAGAATGCGAAAGCTATATTCTCACGTGTATTAGTTGCTGCTTTCAAAGACTATATCCCTAAGTTTTTAGAAGTATATTTTGATGATTGGATTGTATTCAGATTGTTGAAGAAACATGTATCTATCTTGCACTTAATTTTAGACACTTGTCGAAAGTATCAGATTTATCTGAACCTAAAGAAATGCATATTTTGCATCCCTTTTGGTATCTTTCTTGGACATATTTTTTGTCAACAAGGGTTGATGGTTGAATCCAGCAAAAATTTCTATCATTATTAATTTAGATCCCTCAAAGAATGTGAAGCAGTTGCGCTCAATATTGGGACATACTGGATCTTATCGAAAGTTTATTCAAGCTTATCCACTAATCACTATGTCGATGGAGAAGCTGTTGAAGAAGGACACCACTTTCTATTGGGATCAAGACTATCAGAAGAGTTTGGACATACTCAAGGAGAATATGGTAACTTCACCCATCTTGGTATTCCCGGATTAGTCAAAGGAGTTCCATGTACACATTGATGCTTCATGTATCACAATAGGGGCTATATTAGCGCAACCAGGTGTTGGAGATATTCATCATCCGATTGAGTTTGAAAGTTAGAAGATATCAAATGATGAGCGAAATTATTCAACCACTGAACAAGAAGGGCTAGCCATGGTGTATGCACTGCAAAATTTCCATCATTAACTACTTGCAGGTCATTTCAAGATGTTCACATATCATTATACCTTAAAATAACTGGTGAACAAGACTGTGTTGGGGGGGAATATTTGTAGTTGGCTCCTCTTGTTCCAGAAATATGATTTTGAGGTGATTGTGAAGCCTGGAAGATTGAACGAAGGACCAAACCACTTATCGTGCATTGAAAATGGTGAAGAACCAACCAACTTGGATGATGGATTACGAGACGCGTAGTTATTCACTATTAAGGTATCTAACGATCATTTTTACAATATCATCCATCTTCTAACCACTAGGAGTATACCTGCGGAATATAAAACTAGGGAAAAGAAAGAATTGTTAGCGCTCGCAGTAAACTTCACTTTGATCACAAGTCATTTATACAAGATCGAAGCTGATGAAGTTTTGATGTGATATGTTTCTGAGTTCAAAAGACCTAGCATATTGGTAGAAGCACATGGAGGCATTGCAGGTGGTAATTACGTTGGAAAAATAACTGCGTAGAAGATCTTGAGGGTTGAGTTGTGGTGGCCTACTGTGCACATTGATTCAAAGGAATATTGTCGTGCTTGTGATCTATGTTAGAGGACGGGAAGACCCTCACACGGAGATGAGATGCCATTACAACCACAAGTAACCTTGCAAGCCTTCGAAAAGTGGGCAATTGATTTTGTAGGGAAAATTAACCCCCCAGGGAAGAATACTAGAGCAGGATATATCATCACTGCTACATATTACTTGACTAGGTGGGCAGAGGCTCAACCTATGAAATAATTCAGCGTAGAGACGACTGCACACTTTATCTTTGAGAATGTTTTGACAAGGTTTGGATGCCCCAAAATTCTGATGAGTGACCAAGGTATGCATTTCCTAAATGATACCATTTAGGCACCAACATAAGAATTAAATATACATCATCAGAAGAGTACACCCTATCATACCCAGGCTAATGGAATTGTAGAAGCCTTCAACAAGGTACCGGAGACTACGTTCACGAAGATATGCAACACCAATCGCAATCACTGGGATGTGCACGTACCTGCTGTTCTGTGGGAATATGGGACCACATGAAAGAAGTTGACAGGACAAACACCTTTTAGGATGGTGTATGGATAGGAGGCCGTTATGCCTATGGAATGCATTGTCCCTAGTCCACATGTTACAGAGTTCACCAAAATGGTTGATCAAGACATTATGGAGGAGCGACTGTCGCAGCTTGTTGCATTGGAGGAGGATAGATTTATTGTTGGCTACCACCAATAGGTCCAGAAGGCACGAGAAAAGGCTTGACATGTCCGACATATCAGAAATAATATTTTTAAGAAGGATGATTTGGTATTACTCTATGACAATAAGTTTGTGTGCTTTCTAGGGAAGTTCAAGATGCACTGGCTCGAGCCCTATATTATCAAAGAAATCATAGAAGGAGGTGCAATATGTTTGGCTAACTTAAATTATGAGTTACCTCCTGGATATGTTAATAGTAGTTTCCTAAATCCTTACAGGGATGACCCCATCCCTGCGCGCGCTAAATGACTATATGGTTGGAAGAATGTCTTAGCACCCTAGACAAATGCGAGAGGGTGCCAGAATCTAAATAATCATATCAGATGTTACAAAATTTCTTGTCAGAATTTTGGGCGATGAATTGTTAGGGAGAACAGGTATCTACAAAGCCAACACCAGAAGGATGTTGCAGTCACAAGAAGGCCAAAAAATAGCTGTTGGAATAGTAAAACTGGACAAGAAAACTTTGTTACCATTTAAAGGAGTAGGTAAATTTCATTTAAGAATGAGATTACGCCATATTTGGAGGCATTTTAGCATTAATGGAGTTGAATCAACGGACATAAGTCCGTTTAGGCCACACCATCGCTATAAATATGGCATGAAGGTCTACATACGTTCCCTTTGCTTTCTGAGTTATCTGATAGAATTTTTCCCTTTGCTCTCAATCCCTTTCCCCTTTCTTATGTATGCATCATGGGAACCACTTGAAGAGACATTGCACCAACAGGGTTTAGGCCATTTAATTCCAGAAACCATGACAAATACTAAGCCTACCCCTATTGCAGCACAATCACTTGGTGCCATTGGCATGCAGAAGAAAAATAATTGTCAAACATCGGGTACCGAAAGTCTCCACACAAGCCAACCTCGAAGCCAAAGCCGAATCCTTGTGCCGATAAGTAGAAGAAACCAAGGGGAGAAGAGCTGGAGGTAACTGTGCCAAAGGAAGGATTTTTTGAAGAAGTTGAGCCAATATCACAACTACCTCTTTATATGGCACCATGGAAACCATCAACATATGTTTCCATGGACCTTGATAAGGTCAAGGCTACAATCTATACAACTCTTCTCCTTAAGGACGTTCCTTTTGAGGGTGAACTATTGGAGAAGGTCCCTTCTCTCAAGATGGATTATTGGGATTTGGCAGAACACGCAATTTTTCCTAAGCTTGAACCGTTGCAGTACTTGGAACAATTTTTTTATGAATAAGTTGACATAATTAACGTGGAAACGATGCAATGGGTCCTGGGATTGCAGAATTCCGGTCTCCTCAATGTTTTGACTATCCCTCACTTTGGTCGCAACAACATCAACAATATCTTTCTACACTAGCTGCTAGCTCAGGTGTACGATAATTTCATGTGTTTAGGAATGCGGATCCCTATGATGATATGATCATCCATCACATTACAGACATGCCATACCAAGGAGAAAACCCTATAGAGGCCTTCTAAGGGAAGGGCCAAGAGAAGATGGTTGCAGATGGCGTGAAAAGAACATATGGAGTGATTAGAAATAAGAGGGGATTTTCTATCAACACCATCAATGACGTCTCTGTCCGATTTTATATGCACATCTTGGCCTACAAAATGATGTGGAAATGTCACACCAAATAAGTTCAAGCATCGATCATTGCATTAGCAGCGCAATGTATCAAAGGTTTTCAATACAACAGGGCCAAGTATTTGTTCCAAGAATTATTGGAGAATGTTCGGGAGGCACATGAAGAAGGGAAATTGTTCCACTACGCATGGATTTTGTTTCTCATCACACTATTGGGATGGAATCCACAATCTCAATCACAACTCCCTGATATTGAACCTGATCTATGCGAAGCGACGAATTATGCATCACTATGGGCGATAAAGAATCCAACGCGAGTGGTTGAAAACAATTTTTTTTGGGTTTTATTCCAAATGAAGCTTCACCAAATTGTTCATCTAAAGCCGCGCCTCTCACCCACATTATTTTTATAGCATCATTTTCCACCTATGTATACTCGATGCTCTGAGTTATGGCCTTGGGTAGCCCTTTCCATTCATACCTTGTCCTTTACCTAAAAAACTTTATTTTGAATTTCATACATGACTATGCCCTCTCAAAAGTGCATGCATACATGGGTCCACTTATACCCAACCCGCCTATATAATTTGAAATATGAAAAATATAAAATTCTCTATTTTCTAGGTGGGGTTTACGGGTTACATTGTAAACCTACCTATAGAAGCCCAGGGCCTAACTGTATCCCAAGTGAAAAAAATGTTTTGGGGTGGTATAAATACATGTCATGGGAAGGCCTTAAGGGGAGAGAGAGATAGGTATTGATATTATAGCCATTTAGTCCCTAGACAAGTTTGATTTATCCCTGTGCCTCCTATACTCCCATATTGTGGAAAATCATTTTTCCCTCATAGACATGTTCATTCCTCTTATATGACATCCATGTGTATGCTTTTGGAAGGAGATTGCTAAGACTTGGGCTGGATGGATCCAGAGGACGATTTTTCTTGGAGCCATGGCTGAATCGGGTGGTATTCGTCCACACATCTTCGCATTCATCAATAAAAAAGCTCTGTCCCATTCTTGATGTTCATGATCTTAATGATTTATACATGTTATGATCCTATTATGAATGATTTCATGTTTTTATGCTTATAATATTATACGATCTAACACTAACATCCTGAACATGCTTTCAGTTATTACTAGTATATGTTATTTTATTGAGTGAGTTGTAGGTTTCAAAGCACTAGGAGAAGTAGAGGGTTTGAACCCTGCATGATTTCCTTCAAACTTAGGACCTACGGATACTACCCCTTCTCCCCATTTTACTAGTTTGATCATAAGGATTGTAAATTTGTATGCTTCTTGTTGCTATATGTTTCTTGCTCTATTGGGGTTCCCAACCTAGACCCTATGGTACTTCATCCTGTAAAAAAATTGATGACTCCATTGGGGATTAAATTCTTGTAATTCCTTGTTTGGTTTGTTTCACTTTGGATCTGGGCTTTATTTTTGGTTTGATCACTTTTCCAGCTTCTTTGATTCATTATCAATCCAGGAAAAGTTCTGATATTTTGGATCAAACTTAGAGTTTTAATTTTTTGTTTACTTCCCTTTTTACACATGCTTTCCAGTTTATATAGCCACATATAAACACGTTTTTTTCCAAAGAAACACATATATATGTGTGTTTCCTTGTGCACAATTATGTATACACGCAGGTTGATCATTGTCAAGCCGCGTATTGCCAAATTTAAATGAAATTTTTATATGTTGAGTCTAGTAAAGCATTTTGCCTACTTTTGGTTGCTTCTATTTAATCATTGATGTTCTTGGAAAGTGCTGATTTTTGTAATTTGTCAATTTCCTATCTTTCTTGGTGAAAAACCTAGTCAACCTAGGGTTTTCTCTTTTCGTGAAGTTTCAGTTTTTGTGTTTGGGACCAGGGATTCTTGCTGAAGTTCTTGTTTATTCTGAGTATTCAGAACAATGAGTTAGTGTTAATTTTCTAATGCCCAACCTTCTTATTTCTTCACCTTTTTGTTTCTTTCGTTGGCTTGGTTTTTCTTGGTTTTTTGAGAAAGATACTTATGGAAATCTTGAACAGTTTTCTTTATCTTCTTGGAGTTTTCTTGTTTGTTGAAGTTCTATGCTACTGATCAAGTCATTTATTTGAGTGTTTAACCTCTTTGTGCTTATTAAGTCTTGTCATGCAAATGATGTTTGTGGCTTAAGGAACTTGAGGCCTTTTTTGCTCAATCTGGTGATCTTGAGATTTTGAGTGGATTTTTCTTTCTCAAAGAATTCCTTGCATCCTCAAAAAGAAAAATACATAAAAAACATATTTGTTTGCCTCTTATTTTTCTTTCGGTTTTGTTTTAAGGATTTCTTGTCATTTTTGAGCAAGTGCAATTTTTTTCATTTGGTCAAATTTGCTTGGTTTTGGGAGAAGTTCTTGTTTGAATTTGCTTCTTGTGTCATGTTTTTGACCTCTTCTTTGGGAGAAGTTCTTGTTCGGATTTGTCCTTATTTATATCAAGTTTTTAACCCCTATATTGGGAAACAAAAAATTTATTTTTTAGATTAATCCTAGAATCTCACATTAAGAATTCGTAGTTTGCATTAGAATAGCTGCACCGTAAGAATTTTTAGTATTTTTTGTAGATTTTGAGTGTGTGAGCATGTATTTTGAAAAAGAAAAGAAAAAAAACTTTTTCTTTCATTAGTTTGTTCATAGTTCCCTTTGTATAAGTCTCTTTTCATCGAAGAAAAAATTTCATTTTTCATGTAGCCAGGTTTCTATTTATTTCTTCTTGCGTCCATAAAACCATAAGTTGCACCTCCATCTCACCTCTGACTTAAAGGAAAAACTTTAAAATCAAGCGATAAAATTTGAAATGAACTAGATTTTTTTTTATTTGTCATTAAATACATCAACTAGCCTATTAGGGTCCTAGAATAGGTGTGTGGAGAGTTAAATCTCTAAGGCCACTCTAAAATTAAACTTAGAAGTTGATTAAAAGAGTGAAACCCAATGTCGTTAAGTTGTTCGGGAAAGCACTCCTAAAAAGGGAGTCAAGCACGAGGGAAAATGAAAGCAGGGAGGAGAGATACCCCCTCTCCTACTTGTTAGATATCGACCAAATACTGTACTTCCCGACTGCCTATATGAACTGGTGACCTTAGTTTCCATTCCTAGGTATCACATAGGTAACTATGGGGGGAATACCCATGGTACCTGAGGTAGGGTACCCTTGCGAAGCTCAAGTACTTGCACCGGAAAAGGCTTTTGTCTAGAGGTCAGGATAACTACTTCTGTTACCTTTGCTAATAGGCCTGGGGCATAATTACCCCAGACTATTTTTGGAAGGTCATTTTATAATCTCTTTCTTGTATTTTGGTGTCCAGTCCTAATAACCCAGAGAGGAAATACCTGAGAGTTTCTTGACTGGCTTGCATCTTTAGGGAGATTTTTTTAGAGAGTACTATTTTCTTATAGAATGCCATAGCTTTATAATTTTTTGAGTCTACATAAGTTCTCTTAAAAATTAAAAGTGGCTGATCGATCACTTCATCGATCTAGGAGGCTTCGTGGGCTCTCACCTGTGAGTGCTAAGCTTTCTCCTAGAAGGTGTAGGAGAAATTCTGCTGGTGATTTTCAATTAGTAGCAGCGAACACATCAAAGAGTGATCCTCTGCTTAGGGCTATAATTTCATAGGGAAATCCTAGTGTAAGATGTGATTTGGAGAGGCGTAATCCACTCCTTTCTAGGGTTCTCTTTCCGTCGGAAGAATTTGAGGTTAAAGAGATTTATGAGTCTCATGTCACTCCTTGTTCACCTCTTCCTCATGATTTTCCGAGTGTTATATTATAAATTGGGACCCTGACTCACAGGATTGCAAGCCCTGTTGTTTCTTTTCCTTTTCTTTTGATGACCAATGTTGAGAACAAAATTTGGACTATGAGTACGTCTAGTGTGGGTACTCCTCTTTTGGTAGAAGGAGGAGGTACAATTGCTATATCAACTATCACTCCTAGTACTGCAATATTTGGCTCTACCTCCATTCCATATTTGAGTGGAGGCACCAAAGATTTTTCTTCCCACACTAGTTCTGTTTCATTTGGGATGCCTTGTAGTGCAATTCCCTTAGTTCATTTCACCATTTCGTTTGGTGTCTCCATACCTATGTCTTCTATGGTTAGTAGTTCAACATATTTTCAGGGTTTTCCCTTTGGAAACAGTCATATTACTCATTCTAACCCTTCTTTAGGTTCTTTGCCTTTATCCGTACAAGGTTAAGATTTCAATCCTTTTCAAGGTTCAAACCCTACTTTTGGTGGTTTAGGAACTGGGAATCAGTTTGTGTCTGGTCAACAAGGGAACATGCTTTTTTCCTTTGTAGGAACCTCTCATGGTTTTTATCCCTTCACCAATGCATGGAACCCTTACCAAGGGTTCTCATATCCTTTTAATACTTCAATTCAGGGAGACATTCTTAGTTATGGTAACCCTTTGGAAGGAATATGTCCTACTCCGAATTTCTATGGACCACAAGGTTTTCCTTATGGTTCAATGTCTTCTACGAAAAATCATTGGAAATATGCAGCCTCAGAAAATCCAGGTTATTATTTTCAAAATGTTGGGAATACCTCTCATGGTGGGTGGAATTATCAAGGTCCTCCGTGCTTACCATTCTTGGAAACCCTAAATTTTCCATATCTTTTGAAATTGACTAACGATCCAATTCGATATAGCCCGGCTTGGCCTTCGGTTCCTACCAAGCTTCCATCAAACATTCCAAAATTCAAAGGGAAGACTGGAGAGGATCCAACTAACCATGTAACAACTTTCCATTTATGGTGTTCATTTAACTCCCTTATTGGAAATTCAATTAGGTTGAGTTTGTTTAAATGCACCTTGACCGGAAATGATGCCAAGTGGTAAATAGAGCTTACTGGGAATAAATTTTCTTCATTTGGCGAATTGGATACTATGTTCTTGAATCCTTTTTAGTTGCTTGTTAGTATGATATTGGAACTAAGCTATTTCCCAGCTTCCAAAAATATAAGGCAACTCACATTTCTGACCATATTCAGGAATGGAGAAGAAGGAAGAGGCTCATTAAAGCTTATAATCCTAATGAATTCCTTCTGGAACGGTTCTTTAAATATTTACAGCCAGAAATATCAAAGGATGTATCACTTTTTGGGGTATTTACCGAAGATCAAGCTATCTTTAGAGCCCATCAATTAGAACTTATATATTCTTAGTATGGGATTATTAATAGGATTTTTTTGAATGCTCCTCGATCCAAGATAGATTTATCCAAACCGTAGCCAGGTCCCCATACCGATGGGCTAGTTGGGTCAACCGATAATAATACTGATAACCTCTTAAATCAATTGCAACCGTTGTCTTTACAAACTTGTTCTTCAATTCAAGAATCACCGTCAGTGTCTATGCCTTCCCATCCATTAACTATTAATGTTGTCCAATCCTCTAACCCCAAAGGAAACAAAAAATCTGATGGGAAGAAGAAAGGACGTAATAATAAGGATAAGGATGGGAAGGATAATTCAAACAAACCCAACAAAAATGTTGGGGAGGGTAAGAAAGAGTTGAAAAATAAAGTTAAGTTTCCTTGCAAATTATGCACTGGATACCATCTAACTCATATTTTCCCTAATATTCATGATGCTCAATGATTTTTGGCTCAACATGGTTCTTCTAGTTCCGAGGCTGCCCTGACTAACCCATTTCCTCAAGGGCAACACATGATTACTAGCGCGAATGCAAATACTATAGCTCGCACAGGGAGCAACTAGGAAATGGAAAATCCATCAAATGTATACATGATGAGTACTCATGTTGATGTTGCAACAAGGTCACGTGATTATGGTGAATCATAATCCTCTAAGGCTAAGGCTTATCCTGATGTTTCAGAGTGACTCCATATTGAGAGGCCCACAATTGAGCCTATACCTCAGTTTGCGAAAGGATCTACTAAACCTTCGACGATTAACCATAATTCCAAGGCAACCCATAACTACTCCATTGTAGAAGATCTGACTCAAAGTCCTTATGCGATGTCTACGTTAGAGGTACTCTTGTCATGCCCAACACAAAGGAGTGAGTTGCTCACTGTGATCGGGGTGGTAGATCCAAAAAAATCTCTTATTTTTACATTTGACATGTCAAATATTAAGAAGAGACTTCCTCATCATATGGATTTTCAAATTAAATGTACATAAAGATGAATATTTTTCGAACTATAGTTGATGAAAGAGCTTCCACACGTGTCATGTCCATGTCATGTTGGAAAGTAGTTGGATTTACTCAATCTGTTCCTTCACCTACTCTCTTGACTGCATTTGATGGTCATTCTCACAGGGCACATGGCATTGTTCCAGCCTTGCCTATCTGTGTTGGGGGCAAGGTGGTCAATATCAAGGTAGAAATAGTCGATCCTAATTTGGACTATAACGTTATATTGGGATAAAATTGGATTCATGAAATGGATGCCGTTGTATCATCATTATTCTGCATCCTAATATTTCCCCATGAAGGAAGAATCATTACTATTGATCAAATGGATTATTCTCTGAAAGATTCCACTGCATCCTCTGATTCTACTATTCCCTTGGTGAAGAATTCCAAGCTGCCCATTGAGAATCTAGGAGTCAGTATGTATTCCTCGTTGATGGGTATGTTTGATCTTCCACCTCCTATTACTCATATAAATTCTATTTCATCATCCAAGGTTCCTTCCTGAAGAGAGTTCTTCTAAACTCCTTATTTTTAGGATCCTTGGAACTTACCCTCGTCTACAACCAAATTAGAAGAAGGGAAAGTGGGTGGAATGGCATATCATATGTCTGTAGATGAAATTTATTATCAATTTATTGTTAACACTGCAGATTCCGATCTGATTCCTATTTTACCAAAGGATTTGGATGGAGATGTGGCTCCGGCTTGGACTCTTAACTCAAATAATTCTTTGGACTACCTTGATATTATTTTACCATTTGAGGAGGAAATCCTAGAAGCGATGACGGGTGTGGAAAGACCATGGGATGATTTTCATCATCGGTCTTAATTTCTCCTAGACTTGTGTGAAGTAGAGTCAATTTTATCTAGACCTTTGTCAATTAGTCATGTTCACCCAATTCTAAACCCTTAGGCTCCAGCATAGATTAAATTTTCTGAAGGTAATATGTCTATCATTTCATAAAAAATTTCGGTGAACATTTCCACAGATCCCAATGTAATAAAGAATGTTTTCATCAAAGATGAGTATTCCCCTAAATAAATTAGAATCTATACCGGTCTCTTTAAATAATTCCGTGATGTGTTCGCTTGGTCTTATGAGGAAATGCCTAGAATTGATCCATCAATTATACAACATGAGATAAATACTTATGAGAACAATAAGCCTATATGGAAAAATATTCAACCGATAAACCCCAGGAAAGCGACAACTATCAAAGTCGAGGTTGAGAAATGCTTAAGGCGGGTTTTATATACCATGTTTCTTTGACTGAGTGGGTTTCAAATCCAGTCTCGATTGGAAAGAAACAATGAACTATATGTATGTGCATAGACTTTAGATATTTAAATAAGGCTTTTCCTAAATATAATTTCCCCACACCCTTTATTGATCAAATTATCGATGAATGTTCAGGGAATGAGATTTTCTCATTCATGGACGGTTTCTCAGGTTATAATCAAATTACTATTTGTCCTGAAGATCAACATAAGACAACTTTATTTGACCCTGGGGTACCTTTGCATATAAAAATATGCCTTTCGGTCTTGAAAATGCTGGAGCAACTTTCCAGTGGGCCATGTATTATTATTTCCATGATATCAAGCATATCATCAAAGCTTGTTTGGATGATTTAGTTTCTCGTTCTCAAGAGAGAATTGAACATTCCCATTAGATTCAATTGATTTTCGAGGGATGTCACTATTATAAAATATGGCTGAGTCTGAATAAGAGCATTTTCGCGGTCACATATGGTCAGTTATATGGGTTCATAGTTTCTACTGAAGAGATTTGTGTAGATCCTTTCAAGGTTGAGGAAATACTTCATTTGCCTCCCCTGTCTACCATTCACCAACTTCAGAGTCTCCAAGGAAAAACCAATTTCTTGAGGAGATTTATCGTCAATTATGCTGAGATTACGAAGGGATTTATGAGATTGTTAAAAAAATGAGTTCCATTTCTGTGGGACGACTTTGCTCAGTGCTCGTTCGATGCTTTGAAAAAAGAATTAACCTCTTCTCCTTTACTGATTCCACCTGATTAGAGCAGGGATTTCCTCTTGTATCTCACTGTGGAAGAATCATCCATAGGTATGGTTCTGGTTCATGAAGATGATGCTCTTTGTGAGCATGTGATTTATTATCTAAGCCAAGGCTTGGTCGGTCCTGAATTATGATATTCTTTTGTTGAGAAATTAGCTTTGGAAACTGTTCATGCCATCCAACGACTTAGACGTTACATTCTACTTCACAATTTTTTTTTTTGGAAACTGTCAATCCATTTTAGTTTGTTCTCAGTAGGCGAGTGATTGGGGGAAAATATAATAGATGGACTTTTATTCTACAAGAATTCGATCTCGAGTTCTTGTCTTATAAATCCAAGAAAGCGTTAATATTCACAGAATGAATCTCGGAGTTGCCTTGTGGAGAAGAAATAGTTTATGAGGAATCATTCCCTAATGAACATATTTTCCTTATTTCTTCACAATATACTTGGTATGGGGATATTATTATATATCTTTAGACTTCAAATTTTCCCCTCACTTTTTTGAAGGATGATCGAAGAAAATTGCATCACTTGGCTAAAAGTTATGTTATCATTGGTGACACTTTATATCGTCACAGGGTTGATTCAATCCTTAAACATTGCTTAAACCCAGAATATGCTGAGTTAGTGCCGAACGATTGCCACAATGGAACTTGTGGTGGTCATTTATTAGTGCTTGCTATAGCCCAAAAAATTTTGCATGATGGATATTTTTGCCTTCGATCTTAAAATATTGTGTTGAAGCGGTCAAGAAATGTCATCCTTGTCAAGTCTATAATCAGAATATGTGCAGTCATATAGCTCCACTCTTTCCTATTAATATTGTCGGTCCGTTCACAAAGTGGGGAATCAATTTTACAATTTGTAACCTGGCTTCGAAAAAGGGTCATAAGTATATCAATTGTAGTAGCGGACTACTTCACTAAGTGGGCCGAGGCTATGTCTGCCTTTGCAAATGATGGTGAAAAAGTAGCCCTATTTATTTTCAACCATGCCATTTCTCATTTTTTCATTCCCAAAGAGATTGTCACTGGCCATGGCAGTCATTTTCAGAACACCATGATGGCTAAATTGGATCTCAAGTTAGGTTTTCAGTAGGAGCATTCATCTCCTTATTATCCTCAAGCTAATGGGAAAGTGGAAGGCGTTAATAAATCCTTGAAGGTTATCCTACAAAGGAAAATTAATAAATATCGATCCAATTGGCAGTTTATGTTGTATCCTGTGCTTTGGGCATACCAGATGTCAGTTAAGACTGCAACTAGTTTCACTCTTTTTCAACTAGTTTACATGTTGGAATCAATCTTCCCCGTGGAATGTGAAATTCCTTCTCTATACTAGATGTTGAAATCTTCCAGAGATTACTAGTCTTGAAGAACGCCTTGTTTATTTGGAACTTATTGATGAGAAACATCGAGACGCAACCACAATTAACAAAGCTCATAAGAAGAGGGTGAAGGTTCAGTACGATAAGACTATACACCCTAGGGTTTTATCTGAAGGAGACCTTGTCCTGGTTTATGATCAAGGCAAGGATGCCTTGGGGGTAGGTAAGTTTAAGTCCATGTGGTATGGTTCCTTCATCATTAAAAGAGTCTTGAAAAAGGGAGCTTATGAATTGGTTGATTTTAATGGAAACGAACTAGCAGAGCCTAGAAATTGGCTCTATATTAAAAATTATGATGCCTTAGTTTTTTTTCCTAGAACTTATTTTAGTTTTGTACATATTTTAATTTTTGTGCATATATGTCTATCAGTTTCATTGTGACATCGACGTTTTTGATCTGCCTTGGCAGGTATCTATGGATGATATGATCTATTTAGGATTTTCTAATGGTGCTAGTCGACATACCTGAAATTTTACTTCTGCGACTTGGGTAATTTACTATCCATCCATTCAGTTGTTAGTCTCAAGGGGCATATGTATCGGTCCTGCTTCGAAAAAGGTTGCCAAATACACTGTTGTTGTTAATCTACTATCTGAAACAATATCTCTTGGTGTTGGTTCATTCGTAGTATACTTGGATTCACAACTAGTGGTGTCTCAATTAAATTACATCTATCGTGTCAGGGATCCTTATTTATATCGCCAATTTCTAAGAGTGCGTTTATTATAGATATCGTTTAATTTTATTACATTTATTCATATTCCACGAGAAAAAAACTTATTTACTGATTCAATAACTAATCAAGCACTAAATTGACATATAATTCATTCATCACATTAAAAATAAAAAATAATCAATAATCATTCGTATATATGAGAGTCATATCACGAAACTATCTGTATATAGATAAGAGTCATATGTTCAAAATGTTATACAAAATTGGGACAAAAATATCCTACAAAATGTTATGAAACCAACTCCAAAAATAGAAGAAAAGAGAGATCAAAGCCTTAGAAATACGCCACTTCGAGGGGGAAACCTCCTTTACATTAAATAAATGAACAATTCTTGGATGATACATATGACGAAACCTCCTTATATATATAGGATTCCATGGGGTCACAATATAATCCTAACCAACCTGACAATAATAATGTAAGGGCACAATAATAAAAATATTGGGGTTACAGGAGTACACCAATAACAATAAGGAGGTTACATTATCAATAATAAGGGACTACACTAGTAATATAGGGACCTAACATGCCCCTCTCCTTCAAATTTATTTTTTCCTCAATTCTTGAATAGCTTTGGGTGCTTCTGTGTAAAATTTTCATCCTCCCATGTAGAATATTCAGTGGGTAAGTTCTTCCACTTGATGAGATACTCTGAAATTGATCGATTTCGTAGCTGCCGAGTTATTTTTTCCGTGACTGCTTAAGGTTCCAATATGATTTTTACTTCCTCATCAAGTTTTGGCAATATTGTTTGAACTGGAATTTGTTCACCTATAACCTTATTTAAGGATGAAACATGGAAAAATGGATGCACTCACGAAGAAGTAGGAAACTCCAATTTTTATGCCATAGTACCAATATTTTGCAACACGTTTTAAGGACCATATTACTTTGGCGATAATTTATTATCCTTCTTAGCTTTCTTGAGGGACATTTTTTTGTATGTTTGTAGCTGTAAAAATATCTAGTATCCAACATCAAAACTTCTCTCACTTCAATGTTGATTTGCCTGTTGTTTTTGTCGATTTTGTACCAAATTTAGGTTACCCTTTAAGAATTGGAGAAATTCTTGTTGATGCTCGATGTGATCTTCCACTTCTTGAACCTTATAATTTTCTCTTAAATATGATGTGATGGACAGTGGATGATATCCATAAAATTCCATAAATGGGGTCATTTTTGTTGTAGTATGGAAGGAAGTGTTATAACGCCATTCAACGAGAGGTAACCACTTGACCCATTGTGTTTGTTTATCAGATACAAAACAACGAAGATATACTTCCAAACATTTATTCACTATCTCAGTTTGACCATCAGATTGAGGATGATAAGATGAGCTATGAGCTAGTTGAGTACCCAAACAAGAAAATAATTCCGTGCAAAACTTTCTAGTAAAAGTGGGATCTTTGTCGCTTACGAAAATCTTTGGGTTTCCATATAGATTTTGAATTGTTTCCATAAATGAAGTATCAACTATACTTACTTTAAATGGATGAGATAATGCACAAAAGTGTGAATAATTTGTGAGTCTATCAACTACCACCATGATGATACTCTTTCTGTCGGACTTAGGTAAACATGTGATAAAATCCATTGAAATATCCTCCCAACGTTGACTTGGAATGGATAAAGGTTGTAGAAGACCTGAGGTCTTAATTGTCTCAAATTTATTTTGCTGGCAAACCAAACATTCCGCCACAAAATTTTGAATATCAGATTTAAGGCCATCCAAAAAAAAATCTTTCTTCATCCTGTGGTAAGTTTTTAAAAATCATGAGTTTCCTCCGAAAGGAGAAGTGTGCAATTCCAAAGAATATTTTGTTTTAGTTGGGAATTCTTACAAAGATATAAGAGATATTTGTACCATAAGGAATCATTTCTCCAACTAGATGTATCAAATGTATTAGGATCTTGCTGCAACATTTGAATGAGTGTCCACACTTCTTCATCCTTCTTCCATTCATCCATTGCTTCGGTTATCCAATCTGGTTGGATAATTGAAATGGCACAAAGAAATGCTTCCACCTATTCATTATTTCTTGAGATTGCGTCTGCAACAACATTTAGCTCCCTTTTTTGTAGATGATTTAAAAGTCATAACCCAACATCTTTGTGACTCATTTTTGTTGCTCTTCTGAAGATAGTATTTGTTCCCAAAAGTGTTTAAGACTATCATGATCAATTTTTACCTTGAAGTGTCTTCCCATTATGTAAGGACATCATTTCTTTAGTGCATGTAGTATTTCTAACATTTCCTTCTCATAGATAGATTTATGTAAATACTTTCCATTGATTGGACGACTTTCAAAAGCAATGGGTCTTCCTTCTTGCATTAAAACCACACCAATTCCATTTCCTGAGGCATCACATTCCACAATAAAGGTTTTTGTGAAGTATAATGTAGCTAATACTAGTGCTAGGCAGATTTCCTCTTTAAGATGTTCAAAGGCCTTAGTTTCTTCAGGAGTCCATGAAAATGCATTTTTATTCAATAATTTTGTTAGAGGTGCTGTTATTTTCGCATAATTCTTAACAAATTGCGATAATACCCTGTTAACCCAAGAAATCATCGCAACTGCTTTATGGTTGTGTGGGAGTTCCATTCCTTAATGGCTTTAATTTTGTTAGGGTCTACCTTAACACCCTCGTGAGATACAATATGACCCAGATATTCCACCTCTTGTACTCCAAAGAAACATTTGGATGTTTTTGCATATAATTGTTTCTCCTCTAATAGTTTGAGCACCCTGTCAGCATGTTGAACATGATCCTTCCAAGACTTGCAGTAGATTAGTATATCATCAAAAAATATTTGCACAAATTTTCCAAGGAAAGGTTTGAAAACATAATTCATCAACCCTGGAAATGTAGAAGATGCATTGGTAAGGCCAAAAGGCATGAAACAAAATTCATAATGACCCTCATGAGTTCAAAATGCTGTTTTGGGAATATCTTCAGTCTTTATTCTAATTTGATGATATCCAAAACAAAGATCAAACATGGAAAAATAAATTGCTCCATGTAATTCATCCAATAATTCATTAATCACAGGAATGAGAAATTTATATCTTATAATGAGCTTATTGATCTCCTTATAATATGGACACATGTGCCATGATCGATCCTTCTTATGCACTAATACTACTGGAGCAATGAAATAAATTTGACTAGGTTGAATTTTCCAGCCTCGAACGTTTCTGCAATCATGTATTCAATTTCTCTCTTTTGGACATAAGGATATCTATAAGGCCTAATGTTTGGAGGAACACTTCCTGGAATAAAATGAATAGCATGATCATGATCATGAATAGGTGGGAGTCCTTTGGGAGTTTAAAACACCTTGGAATGATTGTCCAAGATTTTTTGGAGATCTGGAGAAATAGATGATTTTGATGTTCGAACTTCTAGTGAGCATAATTTTTCAATTACGCATCGTTTTTATTTATTGAGAAGATTTGTCATGAAATTAGAGATTATTATCTTTCTCAGCTTCCCTGTGATATCCCGCAATTAAAATTCCTTTTCTTCTGGAAATAAATTCAAGAAAAGTTATTGAAAATTAAAAGCTACCGTCCCCAAAGATTGTAACCATTGTACTCCTAGTACAACATCAACGCCTGCCATATGAATATTCAATAAATATTCCCCCATGGTTAGCTTGATATTATGGCATTTTCCAGAGAAATTTATAGTTCCTTCATTTGCAACCATCCCTTGACATTCTGTACTGGGTATAGGAAACAATTCAATTCCTTGGCTACTTTACAATGAATAAAATTATGGTTACTAACTGAATCAATCAACACTGTTACCTTTTTCTTCTTGATATGTCCTTCTATCTTGAGAGTTTGAGGAGTGGTAATTCCTGCCAATGCATTAAAAGATATGGTAGGACTCATTTATTATTCTTCTAGGGTTGGTTCCTGGAGTATATCCTCTTCTTTTGAAGTTTCTTGTTCATTTTCTTCTTCCTCTTCACAATCTATGCAAAATAATTTCTTCTCAGCACACTTATGATATTTAGTGTGTTTTCTATCACAACTGTAGCAAAGCTCTTTTTCTCTTTTTTCTTCCAATTTTTGTGGTGTCAACCTTATAGGTTGTGGAATTCTAGGAGTAGCAACACTGACATATTTATATATGCAAGTGTAGGCTTCCTTGTCGCCATAATTTTACATTCATTTTTTCTTGCCAACCTGAATGCCTTCTCCAGTGAATCAGGTTCCCAAATGTGGACCTCATGTTGGATGTTATCCTTTAAAGTCCTTATGAAGACATCAATCTTGTGTTCCTATGGAATATCAGTTACCCTTATATTCAATTTTTGGAAGTCCTCAATGTGCTCCACCACTGAACCCTTTTGTTTGAGATTTATCAATTGGCTAAAGAAGGTGTTGCTCTTTGTATCCTCATAATGTGCTATCATTTCCTTTGTAAAAATTTACTAGGTAACAATAGTTTTACGGGAGCAAATCCATCGATACCATACACATGTATTTTGTTCTAAATATAAAGTTGCAATGCGTACCTTTTGTGTGTTTTTCACATTATTGAGTTCAAAATATTGCTTCATCTGTAGTATCCATGTTATGGGATACTTGCCATCAAAATTCCTCATATCGATCTTTGAAATATGGTGGGTCTTCCATCCAACATTAGAGTTTATGAAATCACGATTAACATTTTTTTTTTCTCATCATGAGTTTCCTCTAATAGCTTTTCGCCATTAGGAAACATTTCTTGTATCATCTTATTTAAACCTTCCATGTCTACTTTTAGATCATTCTTCATTTTTTCCATATTTTAATCGATATTAGCTTCCATGTCACCCATCTTAGCCTCCATGCCATTATTCAAACCATCCATCTTAGCTTCCACACCTTTCTTCAAAACTTCCATTTCATTTTTTGTTGCTCTTTGCGAGAGCGAAATTTGGTGCACTTGCTCTTATGATTTTGATATGTCATGTTGCACTTCTTCGTCTTCATAATTCGTAGTAGAGCCTTATGAAGGCTGAATGTATGTTGAATTATTTTTAGGGGGAATTTTAGAATCAAATACTGATATCTATTATATAATATGCCATTGGAATCAATTCAAACTAATTTTTCAAAAAAGACTTATGCAATTCGAAAAAAAAAATACTCACACATTTTTCTTGCTTTTGAGGAGCTCAATATTGAAATTGAATTATCTTTGTGATTTCAGATCTTTAATATCTAAAATTCAATCATGTAGTAACCCTCTGAATCTTCTTTCGAATTCCACAGGTCTGACTTGATTTGGATTCTTCAAGTCAAATTTATGCCCAATATCCCACAATGACCTAATTATGGACTGGTTCAATAGAGTGAACTTGTACGACGTTCCACATGTCACTGTTTCTTCCTTCAGATCTAAAATTGATTCATAGGAAACTATAGTTTGTGTACTTGTGGCCAATTTACAGAATTCCAATCTAATGCTCAGAGAGAGAGTTATGATGGTTTTCCCATGGTCACCTCTTTGAGATGAAATTCGGGAGCCTGAAAAAACCCTAACTTACAAAGATCATATCTCCAAAAATATTGCGAACCAAGATCTAAAATTTTTACACGAAGATCCTTAGGATTTCAGATTCACGCGATAATTTTTTTTAGCTTCTCTACCTTCGTATAAAAAACATTAGAGCGAACATGCCACGATGACTTGTTTGGAGCAACGAAATGCTATAATCCAAAGATTTGATACCAAATGTTATGAAACCAACTCTAGAAATAGAAGAAAAGAGAGATTAGTGCCTTAGAAATAAGACACTTCGAGGGCGAAACCTCCTTTACATTACATAAATGAACAATTCTTGGATGATATAAATGACAAAAACTACTTCTATATATAGGAGTCCATGAGGTCACAATATAACCTAGCCGATCTAAAATTAATAATGTAAGGGCACAATAATAACAATATTGGGGTTACATGGGTACAAAAATAATAATAAGGGGGCTAAAATAAAAAAATAAGGGACTAAACTTGTAATATAGGGACCTAACATAAAATTAGGGCTTAAGCCCAATCATGTCTATCACAAAAAATATCAAGTCATCCTTAATCTATGTTTGAGGGCCTTGCCCTAGATGTGCATCCTGGAAAAAGACTATGGAAGTTGCCACATGTTGGAAAGTCACACTCACTCCAGTGGTACACCAACTATGCACCTCTACATAGCCTCTGGTATATCCTCCACTGCTGCCACAGGCACTTGGCGGGTTAAACCCTCTAGGTTCCTTTGCACAAAATTAAGGTCTCCCTCAGTGTTAACTGTAGAATTTTCTGCATCTTTTCTGCGGCGCCTATGCCTGGGTAGACCCTCAGGTATTACTGGTCCCACATTTGTGTCATGATAAAAAATTTTGTAAGAATTTTTGTCTTATTAAAAATGATTTCATTGTTGAAAATCCAACAAAATCAAATGATATCAAAATCGTACAAAATAATATTACCAATGGCTCCCCATGTAGCATCGGGTGGAAGCGACAGATTTGGGTCTACTCTGAAGTCCATGCCTATGTAGGGGTAGTCCTCAATGGTGATGAATTTCTCCCGACGAAAGGAAAAACTCATCATCAAAGGTAGTCCTAGGGAATTCGCCACCCCCTATTCTTTTCATCAAGTCAACCCAACTTGATATGCATGGATCTATTGGGCTGCTGATAGTTGAAATCACCTTGGGTCAAAGATCAAGAAATCTCTCAAAAAAGAAAGTAAAAAGGATTGTACCATATCTAAAGTGCTTGGTATTGTTCTTTCAAATATAATTTAATTTCTTTTTCATACTGGTCAGTAGAGCTGTGCACCAGTCATATAATGTGGTTAGGAAATTTGTCGCCAAAATCATTGTAGCTTGATGCAAATATGTTGATCCATTTACCCTGACAATTATGAAAAGGATAATTCTCATATGTAGTCCCTACCTTCCGAGTATTTGATAAACAGTAGAGGGGAATGTAGTCATCCACATTGAGGCCTCCTAGGGCCTTCCCTTGAAAGTTTATTGGCTCTCCTTTTCGGGAAAGTCCAGTGATGAAGTATATATCCTCTAACTCAATCTGCATGGGAATTTAATCAATCATAAAGGCATCCTCTTCTGGATCCCAGTAATTTACAAGAATTTCTAGAAATCTTGTATTTATTTTCAAGTTCAGAATTTTAAAGAATTTCAATAAACCACATCCTCTAAGGGTATCCAATGCTAATGGATCTTCCATCACTTCATTGTCAATTTCACTATGTTTTTTTTACCTCTAGCTGATAGAAATCCTGTATCATTCAAATATTTTCATTTCATCAAAACCATGTTTCAAAAAATTCCGTTACGCATACGCATGTTACTTTCATATTCAGTCGCGTGTACATGCAACTTAAATATGCTCAACCCGTGTATACACAGAGGTTAAATCCAAAAATGAAATTACTACGGTCAAATCAATTGGAAATCACTTGAAGTGATTAATAAATTCATTGAGAATGTGATTAAGGGGATTACCTGGAAGTTTCATAGTGATCCGGCTGAGAAATTGGGTGGATTGAGGTTAGTTTTTTTCTCTAAAGATCTTTTTCTCCAAATGCCCAAACAAAAATGAAAATTGTAAGTAAAAAAGGTGTATTTATATTGAAATTTCAAAATTTTCAAAAAACCCAATTTTATAAAGTTTATGTCTATTTTTAGAATTTATTAAACTTTATGACCTTTTTGGCTTCAAATGCTGGGATAGGTTGTTATTTAGGACAAATTGAAGATTTTGAGACATTTTTTATCACTTCGATTCCATGACCGCTGACCCGTCATAGCAGGTATCATTTTCAATACTGACATATAGGTTAGGAAAAACCACTTTTCCGTTGCATTCTGCATTCTAGTCTCCATACTGCGATATGTTGCCATAGGATCAATCCAATCATGTTATGATTATTAAAACCATTTTCACCTGCCGACTTATAAAATCATGACATGATGGTAGAGCCATCCTTTACATGAGCTTCCTAGTTAGATCGTCGCTAGAAAATGTTGCCCATGATACAAAAAATTGCGTAGGCTCGGGAGTCCTCTTTAGTCCCGCAATGAACTTTACGATGAAGCTTAATTATCCTTCTTCTTCACTATCTTTCTGGCTTTATATCCTAGAGGCTCCCTCTTGTTGATTTGTTCTGCTGTATTGCATGTTGAATATTTGTATCCTTTGGCCTTAAACCGGCTTTAATTGGAATTGTGTATAAGCCACTTTTTGACCATGTCTTTATGCAAAATCAACCCTGCAATACTTAGCATCTACAACTTCACACCCTTTTCCCATGGAGAGAACATTCCCATGAGTGCCGTTTACTAGTTTCACCACCTTGCATTGAACATAGGAATGTTCCAATCCTAGGAACTAGCGCATATGTACCCCGAAGCTCATTCTTTCCAATGTACTATAGCCATTATTTTATTCCTTTTTAGACTTTTAATATGAAAAAGAAAAAAAAATTGTATATTTCAAAAAGAGCGGGAATGGGACATTAATTCCATAATTGATGGCAACTAGAGTCAGTTGTGTCGCCCTTGAACAAAGCAAAAAAAGAAAAGTATTTTCTCCATTGGGATGGACTTTAGTTTGACTTAGGAGAGCAGTAACCTTGTTATTGATTCACTACTCCTCGGTTGGTTATCTCTTCCAATCACATGGAGGGTTTGTTTATGCCTCCTGCATGACAAAATTATACAAAGTTATCATATGTTTCCATATAGTCACATTTGATTCAAGCTTTTTTCAAGGGAAGTAAACCTGAGTCAACCTTTTTGCAGTGTCTCTTGACTCATTTTTCTGTCTGCCATACTCGGTCTGTCAGAGTTATGTTCTATCACATAAGCTATTTGGTCCTTTGCTCATGCTAGTTAAGAAGGTCTCCATTGAGTTCCTTCTAGCAGGATTTCTCTTATCGACTTCGACAAATCTCTCTGAGAGTATGCCTAGAGCTTCACCATGGCCCTATTTCCATTATTGATACATGACCTTGTGTTCAACATCGATCAACATTATGGGTATTTTATTGAGTGGTTTCCCTTGTGTTTGGCGTCAAATTTTATTATCACACATTGGGATTTTTGTAGTACCTTGGTTTTCATTTAACCCTATTGGTGGATTCCTCGCCTCTATGTCAGCTTTCATTATTGGTTGGTTCATAGGGTTTCTGCTGTACGCTAGCCACATTTTGTGTACGTTGGAAATGTGCTTCAGGTTGGTTACTTCATATTTCTTTGTTCGATTCCCTCCAAATTTTTGGCTTGCGGGTTACACCCGCATTGGATTGATGTGGGATGCCTTAATGCCTTCCTTCTAGTAGATATTTTCCCATCAAATCCAACTCATTGCTTTGGGAACAACTTCTAGAGTCGTTTTTCAGTACCTTAGGGTTTATAGTCATCAATGGCAGACTCCTTCGCTATCAACAATGAAAATACATTAATGTCTCTTGATTGGTAGATTCCCTAAAGTGTTCGACTTCAACTCATTTATTCGCACTTGTTAGATTGTACGGGGGTACCTTGAATCTCATCATAGTTATCATTGAGTTGGCTCGCATTTGTTAACGATATACATCAATGACTGGTAGTAAAATGATTTCTCACATGGTTGAATTCAGCCCATTTATTCCCATAATGTAGAAATGTACCATGGTGATTGGTGAAGACCTAGGGTTTGGATCAACATGTTTTAGTTCATTTGACATCTGCTTCAGTTTTCTGCCAGTGACACCATCCACCTTATATGTTGTAATTCATCACAATAAAATTTTATATATTGGAACTAGAGTTGTGTGAAGTACCATTATTCCACTCTTTATGACTTGGTACTTAGATATTCAGTTATGTGACTTCATTGATCACATATATTTCTTGGCATCATTGATCAGTTATTTTATATGTGATATTATGACATGACCTTGATATGTATTTTTTAGGATGTGATTAGATGATCCACTATGTACTTAGCAGTTTATTTTGTACTTGTATACATATTGGATCTGATCCATACTTTATATGTGGACATGCTTTAATTTCACTGAGCATAGGTATGCCCACCTCAGACATGAGCTTACTTTCTGATGCCTTCCAGTAGTTTTTGGCAGGCTGAAGTCCTCGCACAATTCTTCTTATACACTGTTATCACCCTAGTAATTCTCAGGTTGTGGGATGAGGATTTATAGTTGAAGAAAACCATGGGTAACCAAGAACCTACAATTGAAATTCAGGATCTAGCCTTCCTAAATTCCGGAGAGGGATCTCTCCTCAAGATTTAACATGATTTTTGTTATAAGATTTTAGGCTAGTTATATTTGGACAATTGGTTTGTTTTGAATTTTTGGTGGGAATAAAAGGTACTTCAAGGTAAACCACTAAGGGATCTACAAGACCATTGGGCTATGGAGTCAACTTCTTGGCAAGCAGAGCTAGGAAATAAGGTCAAAAGAGAAAATGTACTAAGGGTAGGGTAGATGACCTTCAAAGGGTTTGGAAATAGGCTTTTTGATGACATGGTAAGATCTGAACAAAAGGGAAATGAAGGATCCTTAAGTTATAGAAGAGAAGATGAAGGAAAAGGGTCAAAAGGGACTAAGAGAAGTTAAGGATTCTTAAGTCCGAATATCAATAGAAAACATATCAATGAATAACTAGTAAAAAACAGGGAGATTTTAACACTAATCCTGTATAAAATTTCATAGTCAATCATTTAAGACAGAAAAAATGTAAATATATGTATGGAACTTAGAAAGATAAACAATGAAAACACGAAAATACTTGACTTATCTGATTAGCACAAGAATCCTGAGTTGTGATGTCTATTTGACTTAGTTCCAGTCTGCTGCTTTACAAATCGACTCACACAAACTCCAATGTATTAAGCAAAAATGCCTATAGTAGTCTTGAAAAATTTTATTCCACCCTAAATACTTCAAAGAGTGAAGTATTTATACAAAATTATTACAAAATATGTGAGAGACATGTAGGAATATCTCTAGGAGAAAATAAAGATTATTACATAAAAAATATGGACAACTGCAAAACAAACTGGCAAGCTGTCCTCTTATCAAGAAAATATAGGACTGATTTATCTTATCAAATTTGTTTTGTTGCTTTGTTGTAGATGCTTGCTGGCACTTAGAAGAAATATCTTATTAGAAGATAGCTTGGAAGACAATCTATCTAATTTACATTCTTTAACCTGTGCTTCACCTCTGATACTCTTTCACGTTGCCACTTTTATTACTTTACTACTGTAAAATGAAGAATTACAACAGTAAACATTGATTTGACTGTTTTATTCCTTGATACTCTTTGACTCTGCTTTTTCACTTGATAAACTTTCACTGCAAATTTTACCCTTTGATAACTATAAAGATAAAAAACCTGACTACACTTATTCTGCTCTGTTTGCATGCTATTATATCAAATTAGTGAATTCCTGCCATTGCTGATCACTTGGTATCTTCAGGCTTTTCAATTTTCTGTAGCTTTCATCAGCCTCAGTGTACTTTGAAAAGTTTGGCTTGAAAATGAAGATGTGCTTAATTTCATTTTGTAGAAAAAATAAGTTTTCAAAGTATTCTAAGATAACTTTGTCAGTTGGGGAACCTTGTGGCAGCGACTTGTTTACCTGTTCTTTGGCATATGCTCTGATCTTCTTGTCATAATCTGTCTGAACCATTAGTTTTTCATTAAAGCCATGAATGTCTGGAAGGCTTGCGTGTGTTAATATAATGTATTTGGCCAAGAATTTTGTTATTGAAAAGTTCATGTCTTTACATCTTTCCTCCAAACTTTTCATTATATTCCTTTTACTTAGGACCTTTTTGATTTGTAGTATGGATTCAGTCCTATCCTAAATTTTCAGTTCTTCAAGATCTTCTCTATTTGTACTATTTAGAAATGTAATAAGCCTTAAATATTGAGATGGCTTATTGGAAAGCTCTTCTTTTGTTTGCTGAATTTCTACTTGTGCTACCTTGAGTAGATCGCTTTGTTCATAAATGATTTGAATGGAAGGCCACTGTAGATGTATGCCTTGAATTATGTTATTCCAAAGATAGTTTTTGATGTATGACACCTGTTCACTGAGATTGACTTGTTGCTGTAAAATCTTTACTTGCTCTTGAAGTCCGTTTTCTCTTTGTTCATGCCCCTTAGATGTGATTAAAGCATTCTTGTATGAGGATTCAATATCTTTATTTTCTTTCTTTAAATTATTGATCTCAGTGTTCTTAAGGGACATTTCTTCCATAGATTTAACTATGTCTGTTGTACCTGTTGTTTGCTGTACCTGTGATGTAGATGATCCAGTGGCAGAGGTATCTATAGATGTTATTGACACTGCAGTTGTCAATACTCCTTTTGGTGCCAAATGCTCTGCCAGTGTAGAAGGAACAACAGTAGTTGCCATCGGGATGACTGTAGGAATGGGGACCTCATTTGCCTTTTTTAATGTTTCATTTTCTTTCATTAGAATCTCTATCTGATTTTCCATTTCTTTGATTTGAGAAGTCATATTTAGTAATAATTGCATTAATTCATCCTTTTCTGTTGTCTACTGAAGAATCTCCTTTGCTTATGGATGCTCACTCTGTGGAAGTTTCAGTTGGTTTCTTAAGGCGGCAATATCTTCATTCTTTTGCTTTATGAGTGCTTTAGCAACCTCAATATTGGAAGGATCCACTCCAGTTTCTATAACCAAATCTTCTAAGGACTTGATCCTTAAATCCTTAGCATGTAATTATGCTTTGTATAATTTCATCTGCTTCTGTAAATTAGACACAGTATTTTGTAGCATAGTAGCACTCATAGTTTTTTTAACCACTTTTGAATAACGCATTTCAGTGGTACTTCCGTGGAATTCTATCTAATCCAATTCATGTATTGTATTAGTGTCCACCTCAACATCTGTTTTAGTATAATCTACAATTGATTTTGGATCTGTAATTGTGGGTTCGAGAAATGACATGATCATCTTATTGGTGGAGTAATAAAAAGAAGTCAGCAACCTGTCTTTGTTCCCTGGCTTTTCTTTGAGAAATTGAGAATAAACTTCATTTTTAATCTCCTCATTTCTTTCTCTGATTTTTTTGTATTTATTTTTAATCTCATAATATGTCTCTTCTGCTGCTTTGGAAGAGGAGGGAGCTTCTGAATTTACCTGCATTTCCACTATTTCTCTGTCCTGTTCCTGTGTTAGCACCTGCTCTTTCTGAATTTATGCTAGAGTCTCATTCACAATTATAGTGGCTTCATCATCAGTTTGTTGATCATTATTGGTTTTCTGATCATTAGTGCGCTCTATTTCTATTACCTTTTCTTTCTCGGCAGCAGTCATTTTTGCCTTCTTGTTGTAAATAATTTTGAACTTATTTTCTGCAATGGTCTCTGTTGTATAGCCTTCTTCATTCCCGATCCTTTTGTTTGAAGCTTCTGTATGCTCAGTGACTGTTATTTCTTGTGAATTATCTATTTGTCTCTCCTTCTCTTTATTTTTAGTAGGATTAATCAATGTATTTTCTACCCATTCCATTTGATTTGCAAATTTCTCGATTTCCAGTTTAGGCTCATGTATGAATGGTGTTAATTTGCACTTGATCCTTATGTTACTTAGAATGCCTTGTGGATCATAATTCTAATAAAAAATTTGTTGGAACTTTAACTCTGACAATTTAATGACTATTTCTTTTAAGGAATCCCTGTTGTTTACTATGAAGGGACCTATTTGATTCTTCAGTTTAAACTGTGTCTTTTTCTTGGCAGTCATAAAGTTTATTGCATCTGCATTTAGGACTTTCCTCAAGTATTCCAAAGCAAAAACCCCGATGGTTAGAAATTTGGGCAGCTTATAAGGGGCCAGGGTTGCTCCAAATATCCTTATTTCTGTATAATTTTCATAAAAGTACCAGTCACCTACTTTACAGTGTTCAGATAACTGTAGAATTATTTTTATTTCCTCACTGATTCTTGGCTATTCTGCTTTACACAATAAACTCATGGCTGGTCTGACAAACAAATCAGTGAAATCCTTATAGTTGAATTCACTTCCATCTTTTCTGAGCAATGAAGTCCAAAGTACTACTGAGAGAGGATTTCCTTCAACATCCATTTTCTGTAAGGCCACTGGAAACTTTTTTGCTTGGAAAAATAGAAGGAGGTGAAATAGATGTGATGAATATCTAAACACTCCTTCTTCAGGTAACTTGGTCAACTGATAGTGCATGTTGTCAACAATGAATCTAGAAAAGTTAACTATCATTGCAGGAGGTTTCCAAGGGGATAAAGTTGAAAGGAAACCTAGAATTGATGCATCAGTGAACTCATCATTAGAGTAAACTAGAATGAAGGAAAGCACAGAGATGATTTGTCTGGAAGATTCAAGAAAATCAGAGGTGGAATAGGGTGGATTTACTTTTGGGAAATCAACTTGAGTAGGCATGAAGTTTTGCAGAATCATAAACTTCCTAGGGAAATCCAAGTCTAGGTACAACTGAGTCAAATATTCAATGGGTAATGAGACTACTCTTGGATCATGGTTCAGCTCGAGCATCTCATTAATGGATTCTGCAGTTATAGAATACAAGACCTCTCTATCTTTGTTTACAATACATCTCTGGTTAGGGACATAGTGTAATTGGCATAGTCTAATCAAGTCTTGAGCTGGATGAGTGATTGGGACCACATACTTAGGCAAATTTGACTCCCATATAGGTATGCCATTTTCAATTTTCTTCACAAATTTCTCATAACACCAGTTATGTACTTCAAGTAGATTGAACTCTAATGTAGTATCAATAATTCTGTAATCTAAATCAATTAATGAACTGCTATCTTCAAAGTAATAGGTAGTTGCAAAGGTCTGACGACTTCAGTAGAATCTGCTGTTAGGGCTGGGGTAGGCTTATTAATCTTAGCAGATTTAGGTAGTGGAAGCTTGCTTGAGGCATATTTTTGGGCTTTAGGACCTCCAGTCTTAGGGGTAATCTGTTTTCTTGTCATTATGGGGAAAAATAAGCAAGATTAAACTATTTTCTTAGTATATTTTTAAAACAGAGGCTAATTGAGAGGATCAGGGAGAAATTTGGGAATTTGGGCCAGGGTTTTGGGATAGAAAACACAAGTTTTCTAGGTGTAGAGGAAAAAATGACTTTTCTATGTGTTTAAATCAATTTGAACCGTGGAAATTTCCTTTGGATGGCTAGAAACACTTTTAATTTTCCAGGGCTCGCCCTTTTTTTGCAAGGTTTGGGTATTCTCAAATTGGTAATTATCTTCTATAATAAGACTGGTTTCAATTTACCTTTATATTTACAAATTGGAGGTTTGAAATACAGAGAAATACCTTGTACATGTATAGTGGCAGTCGAGAAGGGTTTCCTAGTTGTATCAGCTTCAAATAGGGCGCTTGACTTAGTGAAAAGCTTCAATAGTTTTTAGATGCAGTCATTGTGATGAAATTTTGCTTCAGGGGGATAAATTGGCTATCAAAGGTTTAAATTTCGTTCACAGAGCTAGGAGTATTTTCTTAACCAGTGAGGGGAAATAATACAACAAAAATGAAGAAAAAATAAGGTTAAACCTTAGATTTGTATAATTAACGTATCATTTAATGCTGGTCACAGTCAATGGCGGGATCGGATTTGATTTGAATGCGAAACCATCAGTGGTTATCACGTTGCTCTTAGGCGGTAAGCTGTTTTTCACTTTTGGAATGCGATCCAATTAAAATTGTACACATGGAAATGGGCAATTTCATAAAACAACTTTTATCGCGTTATTTTTTACAAATTTATATCAATCAATTTTGGCATGCGATATGAGACTCGCACCGTTAGATTTTGAAAGGTGATGCGAATGGTTAGGATGTCTCGGGAAGCTGCGAGGAAAGTAAGGTGGGACCGGGATTTTAAGACGGGCCATTTATTTGATAGGGATGATCAACGGTCATGGTTTAACGTGACATAGAATGGTGGGGTATGAGGCTGATTGATCGCGCTTAGTGTGGACCGTTGGATTAGGAATACAGAGATGATCGAAGGGTTGGAGATGAACCTGAGGGTGCTGTGTTGGATGATGAAGTTTATGTATAAAAGGAGTTTATACATAAAATAAAGTAAAAGGGGCCGGGTTAATAAAGGTTTTAACTAGGGTTCAGACTTTGGTAAAGCGATATATAGTGGGAGAAAAGGGGTAAGGTTAAAGTTTTAATTTTGGATAAAACCTGGGAGGGAACGAGAGTAATGGACAATAAACTTTTTTTTGTTTTGTTTTGTTTTGTTTCACACTGTTTTAAATACACATTATGTAAATAAAATGCTCCCTTTTGTGGTATTTTATCTTTATTATATAGTTTTAGATTTATTCAAAAGGTCAAAAACCATAGGGGTGTGAGGTATTTTTTTATTGGTAGTTTTATGTCAAAGGGATAATTTCGGGATGTGATTTCAACATGTGAGTAATATATTTGACATAAAAAGCATATAATAAGGGTTTTTTTTTGGGATAATTAAATAGTCAAGAGTTATATTAATAGGACTAGGATTTTCTATAGGGAGTTAATAAAATAAGTTAGGTGTTAATATGAAAAGGGAAAGTGAATACTCAAAACATACAGTTATAACCAAGAAAAGTGAAGATTAAAGCCAAGCTTTCATTGTAATAATTTCATCACTTCAACTTAGGATAAAATGCCATTTTGAGGGTTTTATGCTTCATGAGATGTAGGAAGTTAATAAAATGAGAGTTTTAAGCATCATTAAGTAAAAATGAGGTCTTTACTTATGATTTTTCATGGTAATGAACGCATGAATGGAAGATGATGTGATTTCTGGAATTAATATAGAAACTTAACACTTTCAAATAATCAGTCACTGAGCCTTGGGTTTGGTCCCAACAGAAGTCAGAGAAATGCCCTGAGCCTCTCTGACTGATAGTCTAGAATGTTAAATAGCTATGGGGAAGGGAAATTAGTTATTTGTAGCCTGGTGAAAAACATTTACAATGGATTTCCCGCCTTCTTCTACCTACCCAGTCATATCTTCTAACATTTTTTTTCTATTTTAATCAGGCGCATTTGAGCTAGCAACCTTCAAAACATTTATTCTTTTTTGAAAGCAGTAAAACTATCTAATTCTAACTTATTTCCTCCAAGAATCTAGATTAAACTGTTGGATTCTTTTTATTCTCTACCTAACTACTGAATTGTCATGATTAAACTGTATGACAATTCCTTATTCACTATCTACAAGAAGTAAAATTGAAACATGAAAAGTTAAGATTAAATTGTTCAACTCATCATGGATTATGGCATTTATTGACACTCTGCCATAATCAACTGCAAGAAGTAAAAGTAGTGGCATTTAGACTTGCACACTTTCATGTTTTATTCATCTTTTTTCTTTTGGGGTATATTATTTTTTCTAAGTCCTTTGATTTTTCTTTTAGGACTTTTTACCCTCTTTTTGATTTTTTTTTTTTTACAAAATATGGGAAAATAACTTGCAGAAAGAAAATTTTGTACATATCTACAAGACTACCATCAGTCAAGTCAAAATTACGAATCCTATATTTATAGGTTACTAACATCGACTTCACTTGGGGATGACATTTCCTGGTGGAATGTGAAGAACTCTGAGATCAGTAGCCTTCAACTTTTAACATTGGTGATCCTGTAATTGTCTTCTGTTTTCTACAACAATTCATACTTATGATATTTTATACTGCAAAGCTTAGGGCCTTCTATTCGGGCTTCAAATTTGTAAATAAAATCTCTAATCCAATCTACACACTTGCAATGAATATTTACAATGATAAAGTAAATGAATCTAATTGGTGATTGACTCAGAAGAATAGTAGTGTTTCAGCATCCTACCATTCACTGGTCCTTCCTAAAGTTCAGTTCCATCTAAATTCTTGATGAAAAAATAATTTTTACCTCTGTAACCATATATCACATAAGGTCCTTGCCATAGAAAGTCAAACTTTCCATGTTTACCTTTGTCCTCTCTTCTTGAATCCCATCTCAAAACTTGATCACCAATGAAAAAATCATCTTCTTTAATCCTTTTGTCAAAAATATTTTTAATTTTATCATGTAAAACTTGTGATCTTTCATAAACTTCTTCCCTTGTTTTTTGGAGATGTATGGTTTCATTAATTCTTTGTTGAATATCATTTGTTTCCACCTGTGATTCCTGAATGATCTTCATGACTGGTACACCCAAGGAATAAGGGAAAATTGCATCCATTACATAGAAAATCTGATAAGGTGAAGTTCCAATAGACTTCTTTGTGGTAAGTCTATCAGCCCATAAGGCATAGACTAGCTTTTTGTTCCAGGTCTTTTTGTTTGCTTGAAGTAATTTTTTGATGATATTGATTAAGCCTTTTTTTTATGACTCGGCTAAACCATTACCTTGGGGATAATAAGCAGTGGAATGTCCCAAGGTAATATAGTATTTGTGACAGAAAGAGATCATTTTCTTGGATTTGAATGCAGATGCATTGTAAGTAATAATCTTATGTGGGCATCCAAATCTTGACAAAATGTTACTTTCTATAAATGAGATTATAACTGAATCAATGGTTTGCCTAGTGGGAACAACTTCTATCCACTTAGTAAAATAATCTGTAGCAGTTAAAATCCATTTATGTTGGCCTGATGATGGAGGGTGGATTTCACCAATGAAGTCTAACCCCCATTGTTGAAATGGCTTTTCAGTAGATATCGGTTTAAAAGGTAAGGGCAATAGTTTCTTTTTCCCTTCAAAAATCTGACATTTGTGACAAGAGGTAACAAATTTCTTGACATTAGAAAATAAAATTGGCTAGTAGAAACCAGCTCTCAGTATTTTGTCTTCTGTACTCTTCCAGTATAAGTGGCCTCCAAGTCAGCTGCATGAAATTCCTCGAGAATTTCATCAGCCTATGATTTTAATAAACAATTTAGTAAAATCCCACTACTTTCTTTCCAATAAAGTGCATTATTTAATACACAAAACCTCATTGCTTTTTGTTTAATGAATCTGGCTTTGGTTTTAGTTAACCCAAGAAGAGCTTGTAAATGTGTGAGTACAAAGATAATATCAGAGTACCATGGTGAGTCTAGATAGGCCTCATTGACCAATGGAGTCACCATCTCCTCCCAGTCATCTATCTGCATAATGAAATTTAGATCTAAAGCATTAAAATTAGATTCAGCCATCAATCTGGCTAAACCCTGTCCTTTAATGAGATTTTTTGGTTTGATTTCCAGATCGTATTCAAGGATAGTGGCAATCCACTTTCCTCTCCTACCATCAGGTCCCTCTTGTGTAAGAGTATCTTTGACTACTGCATTGGGGACATATGCAATCATGTGGGAATGGAGTATGTAAACTCTGAAATCCTTTATGGCTTTAACCAAGGCTAAATCTTGCTTTTCCATTATATTGTACTTCAGAGGCGCATCTCTAAGGGATTTACTAAAAAATGCAATTGGCTGTTGAAAACCTTGACTGTTTTTTTGCAGTAGAACTGCAGCTATGGCATGTTCTGAGGAAAATGAAAAGATTATGAAATCCTTTGTATAATATGGGCTTATTAAGACTGGTGCTTTTGTCAAGGCCTGTTTTATGGATTCAAAATATTGTTTGGCTTTTACAGTCCATTTTATTGAAGAGTCCTTTTTAAGCATATTGTTGAGTTCTTTTATGATTTTAGCCAGGTTAGAGATAAATCTTCTCAAAAAATTGATTTTACCCAAGAATGCTTGAAGTTCTTTTATGTTCCTTGGTGGTTGAATGTTAAAAATAGCTTCAATTCTTGCAGGGTCTATTATAATGCCTTCCTTGGAGATTATGTGTCCTAACAGTTTTCCTTTTTCTAGTCTGAAAAGAGTCTTTTTAGGATTTATGGATATACCAGATTTTCTACACTTGATAAAGACTTGTCTCAGGTGATCCAAGTGTTCATCATTTGTCTTTGAAAAGACAGTAATATCATCAAGACAGATAACTAAAAATTCATGGATTTCCTTAGCAAAGGCAATATCCATGGCCCTCTGAAATGTAGCTCCTGCATTTTTCAATCCAAAAGGCATTTTCACATACATGAAAGTGCCCCAAGGAGTGGTAAATGCAGTTTTAGTGTGATCATCTTTATGAACTAGAATTTGGTTATAACCAGAGAAACCATCTAGTAAAGAAATTCTTGAAGAACCTGGCACCCTCTACAAAATATGGTCCATTTTAGGCAAGGGGTAATTGTCTTTCAAAGAAGCTTTATTGAGATTTATAAAGTCTATACACAGTCGAATTTCTCCTGTTTTATTTCTGGTGGGCACTAAGTTAGAAATCCAATCGAAATACCTGACTGGTGCAATTATTTGTGCATCAAACATTCTTTTAACCTCTTTTTTGATTAAAGGTAACAAAATTGGATTAATCCTTCTTAATTTTTGTTGAAAAGGTTTTTGATTTTCTTTCAAAGGAATCTTATGTTGAATTATGTCTTTGTTGTAAGTTTTTAGATCTTCGTAACCCCATGCAAAAACATCCTAGTATTCTTTCAAAATTTATATATATTTAACCTTTTCTTCTGATGGTAAGGACTTTGATAATTTGATAATTTTTAGTTTTTCATTTGTTCCTATGTTACTTTCTTCAATATCAGACTTGACTGGTTCCATTTTTGGCCTTTTGGGGACATCATTGGAATCAAACAAGTCTTCTAAGGGAGTCAAACCTCTGGCTAAAATATTATGTTTTAAATCTATCAAATCCGGTTCATCCTCCATCATTTCCTCTATATCTACTTTTTCCAAGTCATCTATGTCACTCTGAGTAAATATAGTGGGTTTATCAAAAGTATGTACATCTAAATCATCTAGTTGACAAAAATTTGAATTTATGTTACAAGGTGAATCTATATTACAATCATTATCAATTTGGAAATTTTGAAACTCTCCTTTGTTGTTCAAAAAGTGATAGATCTGTTCATCTTCTGAGAAAATTTTCCAGTATTTTACATTATCGGGGACAATAGGTTTGTGTTTGATTTCAGCAGTGTATTTTTGTATGGGTGAAAATGGAAGATTACAGGTGCTGGAAAAGGTTTCTAAACAGTGGGCTTGTAAATTCTGTTTTCTCGGAATAATGGAAAACTTGCATTCTAACAAATCATCAACCAATTCTGTTGTTGTGTCCCTATATCTGGATAATCTGGGATTGTGGACAAAGTATTCTACATTTATTTGTTTGATAAATAACTCTGAATCTCCCATGATCAATATTATTGACCTTCCAATTTCCTAATGATTTGGATACCTAATATTAAAGCCTCATATTTAGCCATGTTATTGGTACATCTGAAATTCAATCTAAAGGCATGCCCTTGGGAATGACTAGTTTCAATGTTGGTGATCCACAAACCAGCTCCAGCTCCTGATTTATTTAATGAACCATCAAAATCTAAATGCCATAAAGCTTCATGAACAATGTAATCCTGCATTATTTTAGGCTTTATATCAGTGAGTTCAGTTTGGATATTATTATGATCAGAGTTACAAAGAATAAAGGAATCAAGATTAGTGGGAGTTGAATAGATTGGGTAATTGGTAGGTATTTCGGCACTATTGATCATAAACTTCATTAAGGTTTCTCTGTAAAGCTTTTTGGGCTCTCCAAATATTGAGATAGTGGCATAAATCATGTCAAGTTGTAGAGATCCCTGCAACTTTGCTCCCCACGAGCGAGAAAGAAGCACGCCATACTTTGGCGGGATATCAGCTACCACAACATCCATGATCATGATTTTACCAGGATATTGGACCAAGTTCACACATAAATCCTTAATCAATCCTATGCATTGGACTTTACTTGAATCAAACGAGAATAAATCTTTATATGGCCGGGTTATGTCTAGACTTAGAGTTTCCATTATTTCTTTGGGCATTAGATTATGGGAAGCTCCAGTATCTAGAATTGCATTATGCAATATCTGATCATGGATAGTAAGACTTAAGTAGAATGGAGGTACTGACCCATCTAAATGCTTACCATCTACATCTGGACCAAAGATTAATTCAGGTCTATCATCACTCATATTAATTATATCCTAATTTTCATTTACATTCAATGTTTCAGTAATAATAGATCTATACAAGTCATTTTTAGCTAATTCAGTTAAGGGAATGGCTATCTTCAACTTAGATATTTCAGATTGAATATTAAATGTTGACTGAGATTTGATAGCTTGAATTAATTCATCTTTTGGAATTATTGTTTGGGATGATTTTTCTTAAGTTTCAGCAGTTTTACCTTTAGCTCGAGATTTTCTTTTATCTTCTTTTTGTGTTTCCTGATTTCTGCTATCTTTAATTATTTTTTCAGGAACAATTTGAGTGGTAGCAGATTCTTTGTCAGATCTAGAATTTTCAGCAAAATATTTAGGATTTGATGATTTTGAGTCAGCTGGATTCTTTTTGGATCAGTAACTGTTGTTTTTGCTGAATTAGTGGCCTTTGTGGTATTAGCCTTTTGGGCATCTTTGGAGGATTGAGCCACCTCATCAATGATATCTACAATCTTAGGATTAGGCTATTTTTTAGGACTAGGTGGGTTTGAATTTTGTTTATTTTCTCTGGGAAGAATCTACAAAATTTTTGTTTTAGGAACCTTTACATTCTTTTTGTTTTGATTTTGTTGAGTTGGAGCATTGTTTTTTGTAGCGGGATCATTTTTTTTCTTGCTCCTAAGGTTATACTGGCTGTGAATTTCATTGATTGCGAAGTCATAACCTTGCTTATATTCAAAGGATTCACCAGATTCCACTTTGAACTGTTGTAGCTCAAAGAGTTCTTGATCCTCCTGAGTGAGGAAAATGGCATTTCTTTCATCTATCCCCATTACTATGTTGATGTCTTCCTCATCCTCAACATTGTTTTGAGAACTTTCAACAAAGTTCTCTTGAAATGGGGGCCTAATGTTTTGATCTGGGGAAGGTTCTTTACCTTTCCCAGGATTGTTGTTTTTTCTGTAGTTGGGATTTCTGATTTGGGATTGGTTATCCCATTGCGGTTTTTTCTCAATGTGGTCTAATCTCTCAACTACTCTTTCTAAAGTTTTGTTAATAAAATCAAATTTACCATCTAAGCTTGAATTCTCTTCTTTTATGGTGACCCTCCTTTCATTTCTAGGTCTGGATTTTTTGGCTAGGATATTGATTTCTACACCACAACATCTAGTTGCATCTATTATAAAGTTTCAACATTTCTTTCTCTTAATTGATATGCCATGTCTGGATCAAATCCATCAAGAAATTTTAGAAGTACTGAATAGGGGGTAGGTTTAAGATCAACAGGGATGACATTGTAAACATTGTTATATCTGGTGAAATAATCCTAGACAGACTCATTAGGAGCTCTTTTAACAACATCAAACTCGAATAATATTTGTAGGGGATTCTTTTTATTTTCCCATCTATTTAGGAAAGCTGTATGAAATGCAGCTAAATCTGCTATACTACCAACACCTAAATTTATAAAACATGTTCTTACTTCTCCAGTTAAGCTTTGAGAAAACAACCTCATTCGGACATCAGATTCATTTATCTCATAAATTTCACAAAAATCATTCATTTTGGTGATATGTTGTTGTGCAGTAATTTGTGAAAAATTATCAAATAATGGGATATCCTTTTGGTAATTTTGGGGCATGTCATGGAGGTTTTGGGGTAAAAATAGAGGAGCATATCTTGCAGCCATGATTTGAAGTTTTCCTAAACTAGGAGGTATAACAGTGGTTGTAGGAGCAGTGCTGATTATGATAGCTGGTGAGCTGAAAGCTGGATTTGAAGAACTTGGAAAATATTTTGATAGATGGATGGAACTAGATGGAAAAAATGTAGTGCTTATAAAATTGGTGGATGCAATGGGTTGAGTGAATGATGGAAAAACTATCCTATGCTGCAAAGGCAACTCAGGACCTAAAGGTTCAGTGGGTGAATTGACAGTGGAGTCTAAAAATGAGGTGGCAACATACAGAGTTGAATCTATTGCTGGAAAAATGGTGGTGTATAATTGAGAAACTAGAGGTTTAAATTGAGACAAAAAATTGGCTAATTTAATAGCTTCATCAACATCTTTAATTCGTGTAACATTAACCCTTTCTATTGGACTTTGAATTTCAGATCTGTCTGATTTTACTGATGCTAAAATAATTTTCTGTTTCTCATTAAAAAAAGAAGTAAAAACAAGATCTATAATAGTTTCCTTTAAATCAGTTTCAGATTTATTTCTAAATAATGAATTTTCAAACTTGAAATCAAATTCAATATCGGTTAAACTCACTAATTCTTTGGGTAAGGAGTTAGATTTTCTCAAGGGCACTTCAGATTCTAAACTATCACTTTGTTTTTTATTTTTATTTTTACCAATATGTTATGGTTTATCTACTATAACTGTGGGCTTAGGATCCGGGTTGGACCTGGTATAGTAGGTTTTCCTAGAAGCCAAACTGTCTATTTATTGAAATACCCACAACCTTTTAAAGTTAATCTTTAAGTAGAAAAGATAGATATATAAATATTCCTTCAAGATTAAATTTAAAACTGGAGAGTGGTTAAGTCCCCAGTATGGTCAACAGTATGCTATCACCCTAGTAATTCTCAGGTTGTGGGATGAGGATTTATATTTGAAGAAAACTAGGGGTAACCAAGAACCTACTTTTGAAATTCAGGATCTAGCCTTCCTAAATTCAAGAGAGGGATCTCTCCTCAAGATTTAACTTGATTTTTGTTATAAGATTTTAGGCTAGTTATATTTGGACAATTGGTTTGTTTTGAATGTTTGGTGGGAATAAAAGGTACTTTAAGGTAAACCACAGAGGGATATACAATACCATTGGGCTATGGAGTCAACTTCTTGGCAAGCAGAGCTAGGAAATAAGGTCAAAAGAGAAAATGTACTAAGGGCAGGGTAGATGACCTTCAAAGGGTTTGGAAATAGGCTTTTTGATGAAATGGTAAGATATGAGCAAAAGGGAAATGAAGGATCCTTAAGTTACATAAGAGAAGATGAAGGAAAGGGGTCAAAAGGGACTAAGAGTAGTTAAGGATTCTTAAGTCTGGATATCAACAGAAAACATATCAATGAATAACTAGTAAAAAACATGGATCTTTTAACACTAATCATGTATAAACTTTCCTAGTCAATCATTTAAGAAAGAAAACATGTAAATGCATGTATGGAAATTAGAAAGATAAACAGTGAAAACAAGAAAATACTTGACTTATCTGATCAGCACAAGAATCCTGAGTTATGATGTCTGTTTGACTTAGTTCCCGTTTGTTTCTTTACAAATCGACTCACACAAACTCCAATGTATTCAGCAAAAATGTCTATAGTAGTCTTGACAAATTTTATTCCACCCTAAATACTTCAAAGAGTGAAGTATTTATACAAAATTATTACAAAATATCTGAGAGACATGTAGGAATATCTCTAGGAGAAAATAAAGATTATTACATAAAAAAGAGGGACAACTGCAAAACAAACTGGCAAGCTGTCCTCTTATCAAGAAAAAATAGGATTGATTTATCTTATCAAAATTGATTTGTTGCTTTGTTGTAGATGCTTGCTGGCACTTGGAAGAAATATCTTATTAGAAGATAGCTTGGAAGACAATCTATCTAATTTACATTCTTTAACCTGTGCTTCACCTCTGATACTCTTTCACGTTGCCACTTTTATTAGTTTACTACTGTAAAATGAAGAATTACAAAAGTAAACATTGATTTGACTGTTTTATTCCCGAATACTCTTTGACTCTGCTTTTTCACTTGATACACTTTCACTGCAAATTTACCCTTTGATAACTGTAAAGATAAAAAACCTGACTGCACTTATTTTGCTCTGTTTTCATGTTGTTATATCAAATCAGTGAATTCCTGCCATTGCTGATCACTTGGTATCTTCAGGATTTTCAATTTTCTATAGCTTTCATCAGCCTCAGTGTACTTTGAAAAGTTTGGCTTGACAATGAAGATGTGCTTAATTTCATTTTGTAGAAAAAATAAGTTTTCAAAGTATTCTAAGATAACTTTTCCAGTTGGGGAACCTTGTGGAAGTGGATTGTTTACCTGTTCTTTGGCATATGCTCTGATCTTCTTGTCATAATCTGTCTGAATCATTAGTTTTTCATTAACTCCATGAATGTCTGGAAGGCCTGCTTGTGTTAATATAGTGTATTTGGCCAAGAACTTTGTTATTGACAAGTTCATGTCTTTACATCTTTCCTCCAAACTGTTCGTTATATTCCTTTTACTTAGGACCTTTTTGATTTGTAGTATGGTTTCAGTCCTATCTTGAATTTTCAGTTCTTCAAGCTCTTCTCTATTTTTACTGTTTAGAAATGTAATAAGCCTTAAAGCTTGAGATGGCTTATTGGCAAGCTCTTCTTTTGTTTGCTGAATTTGTACTTGTGCTGCCTTGAGTAGATCTCTTTGTTCATAAATTATTTGAATGGAAGGCCACTGTAGCTGTATGCCTTGAATTATGTTAGATAGTTTTTGATGTATGACACCTGTGCACTGAGATTGACCTGTTGCTGTAAAATCTTTACCTTCTCTTGAAGTCTGTTTTCTCTTTGTTCATGTCCCTTAGATGTGATTAAAGCATTCTTGTATGAGGATTCAAGATCTTTATTTTCTTTCCTTAAGTTATTGATCTCAGTGTTCTTAAGGGACATTTCTTCCATAGATTTAACTATGTCTGCTGTACCTGTTGTTTGCTGTACCTGTGATGTAGATGATCCAGTGGTAGAGGTATCTATAGATGTTATTGACACTGTATTTTTCAATACTCCTTTTGGTGCCAAATGCTCTGCCAGTGTAGAAGGAACAACAGTAGCTACCATTGGGATGACTGTAGGAATGGAGACCTCATTTTCCTTTTTTAATGTTTCATTTTCTTTCATCAGAATCTATGTCTGATTTTTCATTTCTTTGATTTGAGCAGTCATATTTAGTACTAACTGCATTAATTCATCCTTTTTTGTTGTCTGCTGAAGAATCTCCTTTGCTTGTGGATGCTCACTTTGTGGAAGTTTCAATTATTTTCTGAAGGCAACAATATCTTCATTATTTTTCTTTATGAGTGCTTTAGCAACCTCAATATTGGAAGGATCCACTCCAGTTTCTATAACCAAATATTGTAAGGACTTGATCGTTAAATCCTTTGCATGTAATGATGCTTTGTCTAATTTCATCTGCTTCTATAAATTAGACACAGTCTTTTGTAGCATAGTAGCACTCATAGTTTTTTTAACCACTTTTGAATAAAGCATTTCAGTGGCACTTCTGTGGAATTCTATCTGATCCAATTCATGTATTGTATCAGTGTCCACCTCCACATCTATTTTAGTATAATCTGCAATTGATTTTGAATCTGTAATTGTGGGTTTGAGAAATGACATGATCATCTTATTGGTGGAGTAATCAAAAGCAGTAAGCAAACTGTCTTTGTTCCCTAGCTTTTATTTGAGGAATTGAGAATAAAATTCATTTTCAATATCCTCATTTCTTTCTCTGATTTGTTTGTGTTTCTTTTGAATGTCAGAATCTGTCTCTTCTGCTTCTTTGGAAGAGGAGGGAGCTTCTGAATTTACCCACATTTCCACTATTTCTCTATCCTGTTCCTGTGTTAGCACCTGCTCTTTCAGAATTTTTGCTAGAGTCTCATTCACAATTATAGTGGCTTCATCATCAATTTGTTGATCATTATTGGTTTTTTGATCATTAGTGCCATCTATTTCTATTACCTTTTCTTTCTCGGCAGCAATCATTTTTGCCTTCTTGTTGTAAATAATTTTGAACTTATTTTCTGCAATGGTCTCTGCTGTATAGCCTTCTTTATTCCTTGTCCTTTTGTTTGAAGCTTCTGTCTGCTTAGTGACTGTTATTTCCTATGAATTATCTGTTTGTCTCTCCTCCTCTGTATTTTCAGTAGGATTAATCAATGTATTTTCTACCCATTCCATTTGATTTTCAAATTTCTCGATTTATGGTTTAGACTCATGTATGAATGGTGTGAATTTGCACTTGATCTTTATGTTACTTAGAATGCCTTGTGGATCATAGTTCCAATAAAAATTTTGTTGGAACTTTAACTCTGACAATTTCATGACTATTTCTTTTAAGGCATCCCAGTTGTTTAATATGAAGGGATCTATTTGATTCTTCAGTTTAAACTGTGTCTTTTTCTTGGCAGCCATAAAGTTTATTGCATTTGCATTTAGGACTTGCCTCAAGTATTCCAAAGAAAAAACCCTGATGGTTATAAATTTGGGCAGCTTATAAGTAGCCAGGGTTGCTCCAAATATCCTTAGTTCTGTATAATTTTCATAAAGGTACCAGTCACCTACTTTACAATGTTCAGATAACTGTAGAATTATTTTTATTTCCTCACTGATTCTTCGCTTTTCTTCTTTACACAATAACTCATGGCTGGTCTGAAAAACAAATCAGTGAAATCCTTATAGTTGAATTCACTTCCATCTTTTCTGAGAAATGAAGTCCAAAGTACTACTGAGAGAGGATTTCCTTCAATATCCATTTTCTGTAAGGCCACTGGAAACTTTTCTGCTTGGAAAAATAGAAAGAGGTGAAATAGATATGATGAATATCTAAACACTCCTTCTTCAGGTAACTTGGTCAATTGATAGTGCATGTTGTCAGCAATGAATCTAGCAAAGTTAAATATCATTGCAGGAGGTTTCCCTTGGGATAAAGTTGAAATGAAACCTAGAATTGATGCATCAGTGAACTCATCATTAGAGTAACCTTGAATGAAGGAAATCATAGAGATGATTTTTCTGGAAGATTCAGGAAAATCAGAGGTGGAATAGTGTGAATTTACTTTTGGGAAATCAATATGAGTAGGCATGAAGTTTTGTAGAATCATAAAATTCCTAGGGAAATCCAAGTCTAGGTACAAATGAGTCAAAACTTCAATGAGTATTGAGACTAATCTTGGATCATGGTTCAACTGGAGCATCTCATTAATGGATTCTGCAGCTATAGAAAACAAGACTTCTCTATCTTTTTTTACAATACATCTCTGGTCAGGGACATAGTGTAATTGGCATAGTCTAATCAAGTCTTGAGCTGGATGAGTGATTGGGACCACATACTTAGGAAAATTTGACTCCCATATAGGTATGTCATTTTCAATTTTCTTCAAAAATTTCTCATAACACCAGTTATGTACTTCAAGTAGATTGAACTCTAATGTAGCATCAGTAATTTTGTAATCTAAATAAATTAAGGAACTGCTGTCTTTAGAAGTAACAAGTGGTTGCAAAGGTCTGACCAGTTCATTAGAATATGATGTTAAAGCTGGTGTAGGCTTATTAATCTTAGCAGATTTAGGTAGTGGAAGCTTGCTTGAGGCATATTTTTGGGCTTTAGGACCTCCAGTCTTAGGGGTAATCTTTTTTCTTGTCATTTTGGGGAAAACTAAGCAAGATTAAACTATTTTCTTAGTTAATTTTGAAAACAGAGTCTAAATGAGAGGATCAGGGAGAAATTTGGGAATTTGGGCAAGGGTTTTGGGATAGAAAACACAATTTTTCTAGGTGTAGAGGAAAAAATTACTTTTCTGTGTGTTTAAATCAATTTGAACCGTCGAAATTTCCTTTGGACGACCTGAAAAAATTTTAAAACAGAGTTTGAAGGAAATGGCAAAATCTGAGAAAAATTTGCCAGGGCTCGCCCTATTTTTTCAAGGTTTGGGCATTCTCATATTGGTAATTATATTCTATAATAAGACTGGTTTCAATTTACCTTTATATTTACAAATTGCAGGTTTGAAATACAGAGAAATACCTTGTACAGGTATAGTGGCAGTCAAGAAGGGTTTCCTAGTTGTATCGGCTTCAAATAGGGTGCTTGACTTAGTGAAAAGCTTTAATAGTTTTTAGATGAAGTCATTGTGGTGAAATTTTGCTTCAGGGGGATAAATTGGCTATGAAAAGTTCAACTTTTGTTCACAGAGCTGGGAATATTTTCTTAACTAGTGAGGGGAAATAATACATAAAAGATGAATAAAAACTAAGGTAAAACCTTAGATTTGTATCATTAACGTATCATTTAATGCAGGTCAAAGTCAATGGCAGGAGAAAATTTGCTTTGAATGTGAAAACCATCAGTGGTTATCGCGCTGCTCTTAGGCGATAAGCTATTTTTCACTTTTGGAATGCGATCCAATTAAAATTGGACACATAGCAATGGGCAGTTTCATAAAACAACTTTTATCGCGTTATTTTTTACAAATTTCGATCGATCAGTTTCGGCTTGCGATATGAGACCCGCACCATTAGATTTTGAAAGGCAATGTGAACGGTCAGGATGTCTCGGGAAGCTGCGGGGAAAGTAAGGTGGGAGCGGGCTTTTAAGATGAGCCGTTTATTTGATAGGGATGATCAATGGTCATGGTTTAACACGACATAGAATGGTGGGGTATGAGGTTGATTGATCGCGCTTAGTGTGGACCATTGGATTAGGAATACAAAGATGATCGGAGGGTTGGGGATGAACCCGAGGGTGCTGTGTTGGATGATGAAGTTTATGTATAAAAGGAGTTTATACATAGAATAAAGTAAAAGGGGGTGGGTTAATAAAGGTTTTAACCAGGGCTCAGACTTTGGTAAAGGGATATATACCGGGAGAAAAGGGGTATGGTTAAAGTTTTAATTTTGAATAAAACTTGGGAGGGAACAAGAGTAATGGGAAATAATTTTTATTTTTTATTTTTAAATAATAATTTTTATTTTATTTATTTATTTATTTTTTTGACGCTGTTTTAAATACACAATATCTAAATAAAATGCTCCATTTTGTGGTTTTTTATCTTTATTATATAGTTTTAGATTTATTCAAAAGGCCTAAAACCATAGGGGAGCGGGGTATTTTTTTATTGGTAGTTTTATGTCAAAGGGATAATTTCGGGATGTGATTTCAACATGTGAGTAATATCTTTGACATTAAAAGCATATAATAAGGGTTTTTTTTTGGGATAATTAAATAGACAGGAGTTATATTAATAGGACTAGGATTTTCTATAGGGAGTTAATAAAATAAGCTAGGTGTTAATATGAAAAGGGAAAGTGAATACTAAAAAAATATAGTTATAATGAAGAAAAGTGAAGATTAAAGCCAAGCTTTCATTGTAATAAATTCATCACTTCAACTTAGGATAAAATTCCATTTTGAGGGTTTTATGCTTCATGAGATGTAGGAAGTTAATACAATGAGAGTTTTAAGAATCATTAAGTAAAAATGAGGTCTTTACTTATGATTTTTCATGGTAATGAATGCATGAATGGACGATGATGTGATTTCTGGGATTAATATAGAAACTTAACACTTTCAACTAATCAGTGATTGAGCCTTGGGTCCGGTCCCAACAGAAGTCAGGGAAATGCCTTGAGCCTCTCTAACTGATAGTCTAGAATGTTCAATAACTATGGGGAAGGGAAATTATTTATTTGTAGCCTGGAAAATATTTACAATGGATTTCCCGCCTTCTTCTACCTACCCAGTCATATCTTCTAACATTTTTTCTTCTATTTTAATCAGGTGAATTTGAGCTAGAAACCTTTAAAACATTTATTCTTTTTTGAAAGAAGCAAAACTATCTAATTCTAACTTATTTCCTCTAAGAATCCAGATTAAACTGTTGGATTATTTTTATTCTCTACCTAACTACTAAATTTTCATGATTAAACTGTATGACAATTCCTTATTCACTATCTAAAACAAGTAAAATTGAAACATGAAAAGTTAAGATTAAATTGTTCAACTCATCATGGATTATGGCATTTATTGACACTCTTCCATAATCAACTGCAAGAAGTAAAAGTAGTGGCATTTAGACTTGCACACTTTCATGTTATATTCATCTTTTTTCTTTTGGGGTATATTATTTTTTCTAAGTCTTTTGATTTTTCTTTTAGGACTTTTTACCGTCTTTTTGATTTTTGATTTTTGATTTTTTTTACAAAATATGGGAAAATAACTTGCAGAAAGAAAAGTTTGTACATATTTACAAGGCTACCATCAGTCAAGTCAAAATTATGAATCCTATATTTATAGGTTACTAACATACACTTAATAAATTTTAGCCATCATGTACCCCTTCTGACCTCATATATTAGGGGGCATCTGTTATAGCATCATTTTCCACCTCTGTATACTTGATTCTTTGAGCTATGGCCTTGGGCAGCCATCTCCCTTCAGAATTGGTCCTTTACCTAAAAAACATTATTTTTAATTCCATACGTGATTATGCCCTCTCACCCGCGTATATAATTTGAAATATGAAAAAATATAAAATTCCCAAATTTTCTGGGCGGGGTTTATGGGTTACACCAGAAGCATACCTACAGAAGCTCGTGGCCTAACTGTATCCCAACTGAACAAAATATTTTGGGTTGGTATAAATACACCCCATGGGAAGGCCTTAAGGGGAGAGATATAGGTATTGATATTATAGCCATTTAGTCCATGATCAAGTCTAATTTATCCTTTCACCTCCTGCACTCCCAAATTGTGGAAACCCTTGTTTCCCTCATAGATATGTTCATTCATCTTATATGACCTCCATGTGTATGCTTTTGGAAGGAGATTTTTGAGGCTTGGGTTGGACGTATCCGGATGACGGTTTTTCTCGGAACTGTTACTGAATTAGGTGGTATTCCTCCACACATCTTTGGATTCATTAATAAATAAGCTCTATCCTGTTATTGATGTTCATGATCTTAATGCTTTATACATGTTATGATTCTATTATGAATGATTTCATGTTTTTATTCTTATAAGCTTATATGATCTAATAATAACATCTTGAACATGCTTTTAGTTATTACTAGTATATGTACTTTTATTGAGTGATTTGCAGGTTTTGGAGCACTAGGAGAAGTAGAGGGTTTGAACCTTGTGGGATCGAATTCAAATGTAGGACCTACGGGTACTACCCCTTCTTACCATTTTACTAGTTTGAGCATTAGGACTGAAAATTTGTATGCTTCTTGTTGCTATATGTTTCTTGCTCTGTGGGGGTTCCCAACCCATACCCTAGGGTACTTCATCCCGTAATAATTGTATGACCAGTATAAGAACATAAAAGACTTCAAATCATCATTTAAAAATGTGCACATTCATGCAAAGGCAGATATGTCCAAGGTGTGGTTTGGCCTGCCATACCTCGTCACAGAGGATGACCTCGTCCAAGTCACCTCCAACTGGTATCCTTTCTGGTTGACTGCATCAAAAGATACTGGTGCTACCTATTCCGTTGAGCCCAAGCCATATGTGTCAAATCCGTGCACAAAGAAAGACACAAAGAAAGATACACATGAACCTACAACAATGACAGAGACAAAGGAACAACCAAAGGACATTGTGGATGTTCACAGTGATGAGGAGTTTGAGAACATTGATGGAGACAGTGTAGATGCTGCTTCAACGTAGAAAAAAACCCATATAATTGCTAAGAGATGACCCCAGTACCTGATAGGTTCGCACAGGAAGAGGAAAGCCTCTAAGAATATTGGGACCGAACCCCTAGTGTTGACAGATGATGACTTTGATGAAATTAGCAACGTTGTTGAGACAATCAATGAAGAAGCTTGGAGTACCATCAAGCAAAAATACAAGACCGTCCTCGATAATGTTCATCAAGGCCTCCAAAAACTGTGGGTTTAGGAGAGTGATATTCAGGCAAGCGTGAATCAAGTGAGCATAGTTCAAGCAAGCGCACTTTCAGCCAGCACCCCTGTCGCAAAATCCACCAAAAAGAGCATATTAATTCAGATTCTAGGTAGATCACTCCACTTGTCTCATCCAGGGTAGTGCATAACCGCTCGATCTTGGTCAGAGATTCGAGTAAGCTTGGCCGCGCTCCCCAGTGGTCAGTTGCACGTGATGCACACAATGATCACAGATGGGTTGCAGTATCAAGAATAATGTGCGACGCACGCAACTAATGAAGTAAAAAAGTAGGCTGAAAATTTATATCAGGGGAAGTAGCTGGGTGAACAAGTGTGGAGTACCACAGAAAGTCAACATGTGCAACTTGAATCACTTATCACCTGGCTTTGCTCTGAGATTCCAGGATTGCCGGTGTCAGCCGTCGCTGCATCCACTATAAATATTGATACTATTTTAAGTGCGTTGAAGGCTTCAAAGAAGGAAATAGAAACAATGTGCACTAACTTGGAACAAAATATTTCAGAATTGCACACTAAGCTACAACCAGAGACACCACCAAAGGTCTGGGTACAATGAGCTACCATTGTTCAGGAGGCCATGTCTAGTATTACTGTCGTTGTGGATGAATGCAACACTCTGTTTGAAGCTTCCATGGAGATATGGACCTCCATCCAGGAAGATCCATGAATTCAGAAATTGTGGACATATCTGGAGGCTAAAGAGAAACAATTTGATGACATTTGGGTTGTTGCATGGTCCCTAATTCCCACACAAATATTTTCCTTACTGCAGGAAGGCTGCGATATTCAAGATGATATGGATGTGCTGCGCTACAAGGAGAAAATCTTGGAAGAAAGCACCTAGCCTTAGGCAAATGACGTGCTTCAGTTGTCACAAACCATCGAAGGTGCACTTAAGGGACTCCGCCAGATTCAACACAAAATCATTTTGGCCATAGAGGGGCCTACTAATGAGAAGTTAGTTGGGTAAGCACATAACTCTGCCACACAGAGTGCCGAGGCCCTCCAGCCTTTGCACGCAACTATCCAGGTGCCCAAGGCCAAAATTTAGGAATACATATTAAAGTGACTCAAGGACGAGTCACGAGTTTGTGTTGGGGGCCTGTTGGGCTAGGGTCCCCTAGGGTTGAGTCTTGATTTTTCTAATTTTTTTGAAGCAAAACGCACAGAAGATAGGGGAGATTTGGGGCGGGTCAAATATCCTTCATTATTGTAATAGGTAAAAGGGTAAAATATGGGGCTCCAACCACGGTTTGGGACCATGGTTTTTTCACGTATAGGTATTATAAATAAGCATGTATGAGTCAAGTCGAAAGAAAATATAGGATGCTTTGAGATATGATGTTTATGTAATGCGCTTTTGGGAAAATTTTGGTGATTAGTCTGAGTTAAAGATAGGCTCCTGCGACTGTGTGTTTGGAGACCTGAGGAATGTCCAGATCTATGTGCAAGGACTCTGCGGCTGTGTGCTCAGAAGAAAGAAATTGTACTCATTAAGAATCTACTTAATAAAGAAGAATTTTGGGAGAATTTTGGTTTACTGACATGATCTCTGTCTTATGTATTAATGCATTATGAATTCATGATTTCCTTATAGATCTGCTATAGTTATGTTATTTAATGCAAAATTTTCTGGGTTAATCTTATAATAGTATATCTCTGTGTTTGAGGAATAATTATTAAGGTTTTTTGTTAAATGGATCTGAATAAAACTATATCTCTGTGTTTGCACGAAAACTGCATTAGTATTAAGGGTTTTTTCTGAACTTAAACTTGAATCAGGTTAAAAGTAATCATGTAGCTAAATAGTGATTAGATTAGATCAGAAAGGGTTAGATCCACATTATAGTCCTCCCTCAGGGTGTGTAAACCTGGTTCCAACACCCCCATCCCCCCATATTATTGTCAAACCAGGAGGTAACTTCGCAAATTAGAATGTGTACAGAATGGAGGTGAGGCTATTGGGATTCATCTCCCAATGATTCTTGGCATTCCTTATTTCCTAATATTATTTAATATACAATATTAAATATCCTCACCCAACCCTTAGGATTAGGTGTCAACATTCCCCCCTTTAATCCGAAGGGATGTTGGTGAGCCCAAGCATCGATATGAACTTTTCAAACTTTTCTCTTCCAAGTGCTTTGGTGAAGATATCAACAGTTTGCTCATTTGTGGAACAATGATGTAGATGGATGGTTTTGGCCTAAACATGATGTTGAATTAGATGGAATTTTGTATTGATGTGCTTTGTTCGATCATGGAACTTTGGGTTCTTGGCCAACTTTATTGCAGAAGTGTTGTCGATCATGAGTGGTGTTGAATACATTTGTTTCATCTGCAAATCTTGTAGCATTTTTCTGAGCCACACAATTTCCTTTGTTGCTTCAGCTGCTACCACATATTCTGCCTCGGTCATGGAATTTGCTGGAACTGACTGTTTGCGTGATCTCCATGAGAGAGCTCCTGATCCAAGACTCATGGTGTAACCTGTAGTAGACACCCCTGTTTCTTTGTCCCCATCAAATTCTGAATGAGAGTATCCGATCAAGCTGAAGTCGCCTACCTGTGTATATTTGAGTCCAAAGTCTTAAGTCCCCTTCAAGTACCTTAACACTCTTTTTGCAGCAAACCAATGTCCTTCGCAAGCTTTTTGCATAAAATTTGAGAGGATTCCAACAGAAAATGAAATGTCAGGTCTGGTGGTGGTTAGGTAGATAAGACTTCCTATAAGCTATCTATACTTAGTTGCATCCTCGAATCCCTTCCCTTCAATGGATGTGAGCTTCAAGTTTTGTTCCATTGGAGTGGTTAAGGGATTGCATTCATCCATGCCAAACTTGTTCAAAAGATCTCTAATGTACTTCTTTTGAGAAAGAAATATAAATTTAGGACGTTGAATTACTTCAATACCCAGATAATAATGAACATAACCCAAATCAGTCATTTCAAAACCTTTCTTCAATTCTTTCTTCATGGATGCAATATAGATCTCATTGTTCCTTGTTATCAAAATATCATCTACATACACCATAAGATATACATATGTTTTTCCAACTTTCTTAACAAACAAAGTTGCATCATCAAGATCAAAATGTTTGAAGTCAAGTTTCAGAAGATGCTCGGTTAATTTCTCATACTAGGCTCATCGTGCTTGCTTGAGGCCATACAAAGATTTTATAAGCTTGCAAACTTTGTGTTCTTGGCCCTTTACAACAAATCCTTCTGGCTGGGACATAAAAAATTTCTCCTTTAGATCTCCATTCAAAAAGGTGGTTTTTACATCCATCTGATGGACTTTCCATCGATTCTGCGCTGCCAGGGCAAAGAGAGTCCGGATGGTGGTCCATTTTTCTGTGGGGTAAAAAGTTTCTTCATAATCGATTCCTTCTTTTTGTGCAAAACCTTTTGCCACAAGCCTGGCCTTGTGCTTTTCAAGTGAGCCATCTACTTTATACTTGTTCTTGTAGACCCACTTACAGCCAATTGGTTTTGTTCCCAAAGGCGGATCAACCAGCTTCCAAGTGTCATTCTTTATCAAGGCATCATACTCCTTTTGCATCGCTTCTTTCCATTCATCATGAGAAGAGGCTTCTTTGAGGGAATTTGGTTCATGCTATGTAGACAAACTCAATTCACAGTTATAAGCAATATCCATATCAATAGGAGAATCAGAATTATCTATGTCACCTTCGTTTTTTTTAGTGGAACTTCTTGTTCTTGTTTTTCCAACCTCATCGGGATGAACATTCTCCAGTGTCTTTGTCAGGCATTTGGGAGGACCTTTCTGAGATGGCTCAGGCTGCTCAATTGACTGAGTTGGGATTGATTCAATATTCAATCTCCCAATTCTGTCAATCACATCATTCAATGTGTCATCGGTGGTTGTTTCTTCATGTGGGGGAGAGAGTGCTTCAGGAAATGATTCCACAGTTTGATTCAATATATGAATCCCTCCTTCAATATGTGGAATCTGATTATCAAATTCTTGGAAAGACTTTGCATGTGTGAATCTATCCAGGTGATCAAGTTGCCACTCAACAACCTTGTCACTCTTGGAAGATTCAAGGAATATGACATCTCTAGCTATTACAAACTTCTTATTGGCTTCATCATAGAGAAGATATCCTTTCGAGGTATTGGAGTAACCCAAGAAGATAAATTTTCGACTTCTAGCACCAAGTTTATTCCTTTGTCCCTTGGGTATCAAGGCATAATAGGTGGACCCAAAGACCCTGAAATGCTTTACCGAAGGAATGTGGCTATGCCACATTTCAAAAGGATTTTTGTTTCTAATTGAACTTGAAGGACACCTATTCTTTATGTACACAACACATAGAATTGCATCAGCCCAAAAAATCAATTTTACATTCTTGAAAAGTAACATGGAACAAACCATATTTAAAATAGTTCTGTTCATTCTTTCAGCTACACCATTCTGTTGGGGATTATATGACACTGTTGTTTAATGTTTGATCCCATGTTGACAAATATAATTTTCAAATTCGTTTGAAGTGTATTCTTTTCCATTATCAGTACGTAGAGAGCCAATATGAGTTTGTGCATCATTTTCAATCCATGCATGAAAATTCTTGAATGTTTGAAAAGCATTAGACTTGTTCTTCAATAAGTAAATCCAACACATTCTAGTGTAGTCATCAATAAATGTCATCATATATTTATTTCCATTTGCAGAAGCAATAGGCCTAGGTCCACATAAATCTGAATGAATAAGCTCAAGTTTTCTATGTGCTCTGGAGTGTGAATAATGAAATGGCTATTTGCTATGCTTTCCTAGAATACAAGCATCACATTCCTTAGGTTTCCTAGAAATTGTAGGCAGTCCATTAACACCATTTTTCTTCAACAAACGAAGGCTTTCATAGTTTAAGTGTCCAAATCTAGCATGCCATAAAAGACTTGATGGGAATGTACCTTCATCATGCTGTGAACTGAATGCAAAGTTTTGAGCATGAGAAGATGAACCTTTCAACTTCAAGAGTCTTCCTTCTTCTATTCCCTCCATGACACGTGAGTGATCTGATGCTTTTTTGACCTCTGCCTTGCCATCAAACAAGTGAACGGAGTGTCCTTGCTAGCGGATTTGGACCAGGGACAACAAGTTTCTCCTCAACTCAGGGAGGTATAGAACCTCATGTAGAATATGATCTAGAAGACCAGGAAAATTAAGCCTGATTGTGCCAAGCCTTGATGGCTTGAGTTTGGATTTATCTGCAAGATATACTGCTCCATCAACTTTGTCAGTAAATTCTTCAAAGAAATATTTTCTAAATTTCATCTGACATGTTGCTCCTGAATCTAGCAACCAATTATCTCTCCATGAAGTAAATGAAACATCAAACAAGTCTTCAGTTACTCCATTGTTACAATGTGCTAGAACATAATGAGTGGATTTAGGTGCTTTACCTTTGTCTTTGTCATTAGTTTTACCTTTGTCTTGATTTCTTTGCTGCTCGATTTTATCCCAAGGTGTCCTGCATTTGGATGCATCATGCCCATCTTTATTGCAACGTGTGCAATGAAGATCGGATTTGTCAGATTGTCTGCCCCCCCTTTCTTTGAAGTTTATTCTTCCTCTTCCTCTTCTGCCACATCTTCCTCTGGATGAATCTGGAGCATGACTCTTTTCTCTATGTGCATAGTATGCAGCCTCTTCAGAGGATGAAGGGGTTGTCATCTTCCCGAAAGCTTTCTCTCTTTCTGCAAACTTTTTCTCAAGGGCCTCAAAGGTGATATGCTCAAGGTTTCCACTTGCTTGCAATGACTCAAGATAATGTGAGTAAGTCGGATATAATGCCTTAACATATGATATGAGAGATATGTCCATTTTTACACCAGTGCTTTCAATTTCATGCATTATAGATCTTATGAAGCTAAAGCAAGGGGATCATCATTCTTCATTTCAAGACTGAAAAGTTTAATCATTAATTGAACATTTTCTAGTTCTGAATGTGAGTCATAGAGTTCTTTTAGCTTGGTCAAGGCTTCATAGGCATTTGAAAATGATGAAATGTGGTGACTCACCTCTTCATTTACGGACGCTGCAATCAAGGCATAGGCCTTGCAGTTCTTGTTTTCCCAAATGGCGAGCTCCTTGTCTGAAGTGGGCTTTGCTGGTGGATTTCCTTCTTGTCCTTCACAGATTCATTTCCAAAACTCATTAAAAATGAGAGTGTGCTTGATTTTCCGAGACCATTCAAGATAGTTCTCCTTGCCAGAGAGAACCACTCCTACAATAGATATGAGAGAATGCATTCTTCCAAAGGGGAAAAATAATTACTTTGCTAGAAAATTCTTTTGAGGAGGAAATTTTTTTAACGAAATATATAATTGAAGGAAGTTTTATAGAAAATATGAATTAATATATATATATATATATATATATATATTATATATATATATATATATATATATATATATATATATATATATATATATATATATATATATATATTTATTTATTTATATTATTATTATTGAAAATGTGGAGGGGGCGGTATTTATATGGGGGGGGGGTATTGTAACTTGGATTCGGTGGTATTATATATATATATGGAGGAGTATTAATGCGTGGTGAGGTGATAGAATAGAACATACAACTTTGTAATTTAAATAGGAAAGACAACAGGGGCGGGGAGGGCCGAAAGGCCACGGGGGTAGCGAGGGTTGAAGTCGTAGCAAGGAGGAGGGACGTGGGATGGGACATAGGGAGTCGTGAGGTGAGGTAGTGGGTTAGATAGTGCAGGGAGTCGTGAGGTGAGGTAGCAGGTTAGACAGCCGGTTGACAGGGTATGCACCGGCGAGGATGTGGGAGAGCGGTGGGAGTATGCGCTAGTGGGTAGGGGGTGTGTGCAGGCGGGGAGGGGTGTGCGCAGGTGGGGAGGTGGGAGTGATAAGGGGATGGGGTGAGTTGAGAGGGGGCTGTAGCAGTCAGGTTAGGCAGGGTGGGCATGGGAAAATGGGGTAGGCGGTGGTGTAGGGAAATGGGAGGGGGATGGGTGTGAGGCGATGAGTGGTAGTGAGAGGTGAGAGGCCGTAGGCCAAGTGTGGAGTGTGGAGTGAGTGATGAGCGTGGGTGAGACTGAGTGCTGTAAGGTAGAAAGAATGGGTGAGGGTGTGAATGCTGGAGAATGGGGAGTTCGAGAGGTCGTTTTAAAAAAAATATGGAATTGCAGGATTCTAATCGTTGTAGAAATTTTAGGAGCTGCAACTTGAAGAATTGCAAGAACTGAAAATTGTAGAATTTCCAGAAGCTGCAAAGATTAGAACTGGGAAAAAATTGTAGATAAAAAAAATGCAGAATTACAGTATATAAACTCAGAATGGCACCAATCTAATGGAGCAACAAAAACTAGACATAAAACTGACTGAACAAAAGACTGTTAGCAAAAATGAGGGAGTTACACCACAGGCAAGAATGCCAATAGTGGGACTGGCTCTGATACCATGTCAAACCAGGAGGTAACTCCGCAAATCAGAATGTGTACAGAATGGAGGTGAGGCTATTGGGATTCATATCCCAATGACTCTTGGCCTTCCTTATTTCCTAATATTATTTAATATACAATATTAAATATTCTCACCCAACCCTTAGGATTAGGTGTCAACAATTATTTATTCCCGAGGCACACTGGTGGGAATTTGTGATGCACATTGGTGAGGAAATTTTGATGCACACTCGTGAGGGATTTCTGATGCACATTGGTGAGGAAATTTTGATGCACATTGGTGAGGGATTTTTGATGCACACTGATGAGGAATGTGGGGCATCTAATTTCTTTTTCCCTTAAATAAATTGGAAAATAAATTGTAATTTCTTCTCATAACAACTTGTATCAATTAACTAAGTCATGATGATTGAGTTAGCTCAAGAAATTCAAGTTGAGGGTCTAAGATGAGGCATGAAGAATGATTCTAATAGTTTTGGGGTCAAGTTTTAGTTGATGCACTAGTGGGGTGCAGGTGTGAATCGGTTAAATAAATTAATTGAGTTAAAATCAATTTAACTAGTTCTAACTGAGTGATGAGCTAGTGCGAGGTCTAGTGAATTAAATTATATTTAATTCACAATTAGTGAAATAATATAACTGATAATTCACTATTAATGGCTGCATGCATGTTAGTTTTGAGGAATATCCAATTGAGACAAAGGTTAAAGGGAACATAAATATTAGTTTTATTTTTATAGAATTGCCCAGGGGCAATTATAAAGTCTTGAGGATGCCATGATAGATTGCACAATCAAGGAAGGGAATTAATCCTATTTGATATGGGCCTATTTCTCTACGAATTGTGTGAGCAAGGCAGGCTGAAGGAAGGATGAGAATTGACATTGTGTTTGTCCAATTTTTCCTAGATCAACGTGAGACAATTGGTAGAGTGCGAGAGATTTTTGTGATAAATAAAACATTGTATTGTTTCATGATTCCTTGAGTTAATACAATATATAGATAGCAGGGTTTTTAGCAGTTTCTTTCCCCAAGAACATCTTGTGTTGTGTGATTGATTTAATTCTTTTTGTTACTTGGATGTGATTGAGTGACCGTGTTTTGTATTCCACAAATATTGTAGAAGGATTCAATATCTTGTTTTAGTAGATCACAATATCTGATTGAATCCGGTGATAGAATTTATACATAGTATTAGAGCTTATATAAATTTACATGGTATCAGAGTACCACGAATCACAATAGAAGAGAAGAAATTGAATTTGTGTTGAACAAGATTCAAATTTGCAGATTCATTCTTTGGTACCTAGCAGTTGACCGAGATGTCTTTCACTAGCTTAAGACTCGAGTATGAACTCGAGGGAAATTAAAACTATATTGCATGGAAGGACATGATGGAGGAAATATTGGAGGACAACAGACTAAAGATATTCATTGACATCGATATTACAGAGCCTGATCCAACAAATGATGCACATCATGAAGCATGGAAGAAGAACGTTGCAAAGGCGGGGATGATCTTATTAGAGGGAGTTCGAGATCATATTGTATCGAGTCTCCATCGAAAGGAAAATCCATATGCTATTTTTAAGGCTTTGATAGATCTGTTTCAAAGCAACAACGACCATAGGAAATTGGCACCGAAGGACAAGATCAGAAAAATAAAAATGGAAAAGGGCGACACAATCCATAAATACTTGACCAATTTCACTCAATGTCAATATGAGCTTAGAAGTGTTGGGATTACTGTGGCTAATGATGAATTGGTGAGCCTAGCACTTCTAGGCCTTCCCAAGAGTTTGCATAGTTACTAGGAATCTATTAATGGGAGGGAGAAATTACCAAAGTGGGAGCGACTATGGTCGGATTTGGTACAAGAAGAGTTTTGATGGACTACCAGGGATGGATCATCATCCGAGATTGATGATGAGGAGAAATGTACCTTAGATGACAAGGAAAATAAAGGGAAAGGGAAAAATTCACAATCAAAATCCAAGACCAGCAAAGAAGGAAATAAAAGAGACATGTCAAATGTGAAAATTTTCAACTGTCATGGTCATGGAAATTATGCCACAAATTTTCCAAAAAAGAAGAAGAAGAACAAGAAGGCTCTAGGAGCTGCAGTGGAGGCATGCAATAAAATGATATTTGTGTAGAACCGTAGTCCTCATCAGATACTTGGCATGAGTACACCAAAGGATGCTTTTTTAGGTAAGAAACCATATGTTTCATATTTTAAAATTTTTGGCTCATCTATCTATTTCCATGCGACCAAAGATTCTAGGAAGGAGTTAGAACAGAAAAAAAAGTTGGGATATTTTTGGAGTACACAAATACTCCCCACAAATATATGGTGTATTTTCCAGCACACATGATGAAAATTATTAGAAGAGATGTGAAATTTGAAGAGGAGAAGGCCATGCGATTGTCCCTTGAGAGGGAGCTTGAATTTCATGCAACAGAGGAACTGTTAGTTCCAAAGTATGAACCTCAGGATTTGGAGCAGCCACAAGCAGAGGAAAAGAGTGGGAAAAACCACTCATGTAGAGCCATCCACTAGAAGTGGTAGGAAGTGCACTAGAGAGGCTGACAGATTGATGCTAGATGCGAAATAGAATGTAGGTGCACCTATATCACAACGTAGGCAGAGAAGGTCCCAAAACATGTATACTGGATACCTAGTTCTTATGAGCGAATGTATTGTGACAGAACCATCGTCTTTCGAGGAAGAAGTGTAACAAATAATATGGATTGATGCCATGGTTGAGGAGTATGACAACATTATTAGAAACAATGCATGGGAAGTGGTCCCAAGACCAATGGGGAAGTCAGTGATTGGATCCAAGAGGATTTATAAGGTGAAGAAAGCAGTAGATGGGAGTGTGGAGAAAAAAAATGCTAGATTTTTGGTCAGAGGGTTCTTATAGGTAGAGGGGATTGAATATTAAGAGACTTTTGCACCAGTTGCAAGGTACTCATCGATTAGATCCATCCTTGCACTCTCAGTGCAGATGGGATGGAAGATACATCAAATGGATGTATACAACTTTTCTCAATGGAGTTATTGAGGAAGAAGTGTACATTGAGCAACCAGAAGGTTTTGAGAACTTAGACAAGGAGTTGCATGTGTCAGACTTAAGAGAGCACTGTATAGGCTGAAGTAAGCACCTCGTGTTTGGTACACTAGGATCGATATCTATTTCACTAGGTTGGGATTCACAACGAGTGAAGTAGATGCGATCCTATATCATATTATGGTTGATAGCAAGATTTTTATTATTTTACTTTATGTATATGGTATGATATTGACAGGTGATGAGAAACTCATAACTTCTTGCAAATAGGATATTGAAAGAAAATTTGAGATGGAGGACATGGGACTCTTGCATTGTTTCCTTGGTTTGGAATTATGGCAAAGATATGGGGAGCTATTTGCATCTCAGGGAAAGTATGCAAAGGAGACTCTAAAGAAGTTCCACATGAAGGGAAACAAACCCATTGAGACTCCTCTTATGGGAAATTGGAGGAAGGAGGATGCTACTTTAGGAGAGGTAATGGATGCTACTATTTATAGGAAACTTTTTGGTTCACTTATGTATTTGGTGAACACAAAACTAGACATATGCTACGCAATTAACTAGCTTAGTTAAGCCAACCAAGCTCTTTTGTAAGGTAGGGAAGAGAGATATCTCATGGGAAATACAAAGTATGGATTATGGTATCGACATATAGAGGGAGTGAAGCTTCAAGGCTTCACCGATGAAGATTAGGCAGACAATCCATCAGACAGGAAGAGCACATCAGGGGGCATCTTCAACATATGATCTGTTATCACCTAATTTGTACCTTAGGCTGAAAAGGTAAATCAGGGTAACCTCAAACCATGCTCATCCTTGTATCTAGCCCTACAAGGTTAGGAGAGGGCTCTCTCCATGAAAAATATATTCAATGAAGTGTAAATACAAACTGATTTTAGGCTAGGTATAATAATGAAAAATGTTTTTATAAATTTTCAGGGTTGTATGGAAAAGATGGGGCAGTTTGAAACTAGGGAATTACATCAGAGATACATGGTATTTCATGGGGCAAGGTAGGCATGAATTTTAACAATTAAGTTTGAAATAATGATGGAATGGGAAGACTGGTGAGGAGTTGAAAAGGGCATAAGAGATGGATCCTTTTCAAACAGAAGAAAACATAGAACATTGAATGATTTCCCAAGGCAGAGCATTAATAATGGATTCTACCTATCTATCTTGAAAGCATTCAAACATAAATGTTTATGAATGAATGGTAAACATAACACATTTACAGATGAACACAAAGGAAAGAACAAATGCTAAAATTCATACGACATGGATCCCACAAATCAGAGCTACATTTCTTTATTAATTCCTTGTCACACTGTTACAAGGGAGCACAGAGCGTCCTCCTTGATTTCCACACTTAATTCCCCTACTTGCTGACTGATTACAAATGACTAAAAATTACATTAAATAGACAGAAATGTGGGAAATAGATCCACATAAAAAGGGAGCTGTTTCACCAGCCCATAAACCGAAATCTGAACATAGGAAAAAGACCAACAGTATGCCTATGAAAAAGAGGGGAAAAATACATTTTGAACATCTGGAAGGTTTGCTGTTGCACTGAATGAATGAAAATAGGAAATCGGAAGAACAGATCCCTATTTTATAGCTGTTGTAGATGTCTCTGGTTCATAATTAGCTCGCGGCCTTGACCAATATCTCTGTTTTTGCTCTTTGAAGAAAAACCCTTTGCCGAAGAAAAAATGCCTTTGAAACCATTGAAAATCGCATTTTCCGCTTTATTGAAGAAAAGTCCCCTTTTCATTGTAAAAGAGTGAAAGAAAAGGGAGGTGGGCCCAGAGAGAATCACAATCGCAATTGGGAAAGAGAGTGAGTTTAGTGCTGTGCGAAATAAAATATTGCGATACAATAAAAACTTGCGATGCAACGGATAACAATCACAAATCGACGGAGAAGAGCGCAGAGGAATGTATCATGGTAAAAATTCCGATGCGATGAGGGATTCAAGAAATCCTTTTAAAACTGTGATAATCAAACTATCACTTTTTACAAAAGGAAAACCCTTTTTATTATGAATGAGCAGAGAAGATCTATGGTGGGACCCAAGAGAAAATTGCAATCGGAATCAGAAGAGCGGGGTCATGAGTTTTAAGGACTGTAAAGTTACGATGCGATTGGAGTGATCGGATCGGAAGAAGGGGATTACGATGTGATCGGATCGGAGGTGGGTCAATCAGAGGTATTGCGATCGCATCGGAGTTATTTGATCGACAATGAGTCAATTAGGAGCCGATGGACTATTGTAATGCGATGTGATTGGATCGGAAGCAGGACTTTTGCGATGCGATCAATCGCATTGGGATTTGTAGGATGTAGCAATTAAAAAAGAACAAGGGATTTTTTTAGTAAAGGCATGAAAATTATATAAAAGGTAAAGGTTTTAAAGGGACCAAATAAAAAAGAAAGGCAGGGTTAGGATTTTATTCACTTAGGCACATTTTTCAATCCAGAAGCCAGTTTGGGGAGTATAATATATCGTTGGAAAGATCTTTCCAGGCTCTTTCTGATGGAAATACTTAGAACATGATTTTACACTGAAAATAATGTGGAAAAAACATTTGGAACACAGACCTGACAAGGAAAACCACTAGTGGAATAATTTTATATCATGACCTAATGGAATGATTGAAAATTTATTTAGAATGGGACACCTAAAATGCATATGCAAATGTGTTTTGATCCCTGGTGGAAGTATGCAAATACTGACACTAACATTGGCTCCAATGGGGATGGTAGATCCTTCATGGAGGTGCCAAGAACATCGTAAACCTAGTAGCCTTATCCATTGGGCATGGAGTCAATAGCTGAAAACCAAACTGAATACTGAAAGAAACTTGACTCGAAAAACTAACTGAAAAGTGACTCAAAGCTAATTAAGACAAAAATTAAACTTTGAAGTTTGATGGCAGTACATGACCAAGACTTGAGGGTTTCAAATCCTGATGACAACCACTTGTGTTTCTTGAAAGCCAATGTACCATCAGGCTATATCAAAATTCCAATGTAACCAATCAAGCAAATGCCTCCTTGCTTGATTCTCCTGATCAGATGCTTTGGACAATAATAGATACTTGTAACTAGGCATCCAAAAGAATAGTTGACCATGATCTCCTTCATCACTGAATACTGCAATAACTACCTTCACTGTTGACTGCAATAGATTTTCCAATGGATCCTGAAAAACATGAAGATTTACCTCCTACTGAAGAGACAAGGTGTCTTTTTCTCTTGATTCTGATCTTTCTTCATAATGTACTTTAGTAGGAGTGTGTTCCTGGTCTTCAAAAAATTCTGAACAAGTAGGTGAGCATATTTCCTCTTGAAAAAACATTTCAAAACACGAAACATAGGAAGAAGAATCTGAATGGTAGTTATGAATGCTCTGGTATTCTATATATTGTTGATAATATTCATATGATATGACAACTAGATTATCATATTTCTTATTACGTTCATCAATCATAAGACAAGAAACTTCAGATGATTCTTGAAATCCAAAACTGACATTTCTATCATCTACCAAAGATTCATCCAAAGAAAATTTTTCACTTATTTGAACACAAACCTCATTTTGTTTTTCATAGAGGGAATGAATTAACTCCTTGTGGATACTTTGTTCTAATGAGATGAGAGCATTCAGGTCTATAACTCTGTTTTCTTCATTTGAGGTGACCTTAGTCATATAACTCTCCTTTATGGGATCTAGAACAACATATTCTTCCTCATCATATTTTAACTCTAGGTCTGGTTTGACTTTATCACTATCTGAGATTGGAACATCATTTTCCTGCATACCATCATTTGTTTTAATCAGATCTGAAATAAAACCTTGTCTTCCATCATTTTCAACTGTACAAAGGTCTTTAGCCTGCTGATCTTGATAAGTATCCTCTAATATTTCTGTATGCTGCTGAAATGGATTTTCAGATAGTGCTTCCATGATTTCTTCGTCCATGAATTCATCATCTCCATAAAGATTCTCAAGATTTTCAATGAAACTATTAACATGTTTACAACAATTCTGCACTAGTATTAAAGATGGACAAGATTCTTTGTACCTCTCAAAGAATATTGTATGAAAATATTTCAAACAATAAATACAAGCAAATGGAAAACTTTCATACCAAGATCGAGATTCATCTTCCAGAGTAGCCATGAAAATATTCATCAAGCAATATTCAAGAAAATCAATCTTTAACTTATGCACATGGATGTGAAATTTCACCAGATGAAGAGCAACATCATTACCTTTCACATTTCTGAACATAGGAAAATTCCTTTGCCAATCTATTTTAGGCATCTTACTTGGAAAACCTAGAATGTGATATCGAATCATGGGAGCATACATTCCTGCAACACTTTCCATCTTAAAACAAAAATCTTAAAGCTACTGATATTTGTGCAGCAGTGGAGTCACCATGAAGTGTTGATTTATGGATCTTTCAGTCAATGGAGTTTCCAGGTGAATGATTTCAACCTTTATATGTATCCAACTATTGTTCACCATCAACAATCAGATTTAAAATTTATCATTTTTTACTGGGGAAGACATGATCTTTTGTTTTATATAGTTTCCCCAGTATGGTCACCAGAAATGTTATCACCTAATTTGTACCTTAGGCTGAAAAAGGCAAATCAGGGTAACCTAAAACCATGCTCAGCCTTGTAGCTAGCCCTAGAAGGTCAGGAGAGGGCTCTCTCCGTGGAAAATATATTCAATGAAGTGTAAATACAAACTAAATTTAGGCTAGGTATAATAATGAGAAATGTTTTTATAAAATTTCAGGGTTGTATGGAAAAGATGGGGCAGTTTGAAACTGGGGAATTACATTAGAGATACATGGTATTTCATGGGGCAAGGTAGGTAGGAATTTTAACAATTAAGTTTGAAATAATGATGGAATGGGAATACTGGTGAGGAGTTGAAAAGGGCATAAGAGATGGATCCTTTTCAAACAGAAGAAAACATAGAACATTGAATGATTTCCCAAGGCAGAGCATTAATAATGGATTCTACCTATCTATCTTGAAAGCATTCAACCAGAAATGTTTATGAATGAATGGTGAACATAACACATATACAGATGAACACAAAGGAAAGAACAAATGCTAAAATTCATACGACATGGATCCCACAAATCAGAGCTGCATTTCTTTATTAATTCCTTGTCAAACTGTTACAAGGGAGTGCAGAGCGTCCTCCTTGATTTCCACACTTAATTCCCCTACTTGTTGACTGATTACAAATGACTAAAAATTACATTAAATAGATAGAAATGTGGGAAATAGATCCACAGAAAAATGGATCTATTTCACCAGCCCATAAACCGAAATCTGAACATAGGAAAAAGACCAACAGTATGCCCATGAAAAAGAGGGGAAACAATACATTTTGAACATCTGGAAGGTTTGTTGTTGCACTGAATGAATGAAAATAGGAAATCTGAAGAATAAATCCCTATTTTATAGCTGTTGTAGATGTCTCTGGCTCATAATTAGCTCACGGCCTTGACCAATATCTCTGTCTTTGCTCTTTGAAGAAAAACCCTTTGCCGAAGAAAAAATGCCTTTGAAACCATTGAAAATCGCATTTGCCGCTTAATTGAAGAAAAGTCCCTTTTTCATTGTAAAAGAGAAAAAGAAAAGGGAGGTGGGCCCAGAGAGAATCACACTCATAATTGGGAAAGAGAGTGAGTTTAGTGCTGTGCGAAATAAAATATTGCGATATGATAAAAACTTGCGATGTGATGGATAGCAATCGCAAAACGGCGGAGAAGAGCGCGGAGGAATGTATCATGGTAAAAAGTCTGATGCGATGAGGGATTCAAGAAATACTTTTAAAACTGTGATAATCGAACTATCGCTTTTTACAAAGGGAAAACCCTTTTTATTATGAATGGGCAGAGAAGATTTATGGTGGGACCCAAGGGAAAATCGCAATCAGAATCAGAAGAGCGGGGTCGTGAGTTTTAAGGACTGCAAAGTTGCGATGCGATTGGAGTGATCGGATCGGAAGAAGGGGATTGCGATGCAATTGGATCGGAGGTGGGTCAATCGGAGGTATTGCGATCGCATCGGAGTTATTTGATCGGTGATGAGTCAATCGGGAGCTGATGGACTATTGTAATGTGATGCGATTGGATCGAAAGCAGGACTTTTACAATGCAATCAATCGCATCGGGATTTGTAGGATGCGGAAATTACAAAATAAAAAGGGAATTTTTCAGTAAAGGCATGAAAATTATATAAAAGGTGAAGGTTTTAAAGGGACCAAATAAAAAATAAAGGCAGGGTTAGGCTTTTATTCACTTAGGCACATTTTTCAATCCAGAAGTCAGTTTGGGGAGTATAATATATTGTTGGAAAGATATTTTTGGGATATTTCTGATGGACATAATTAGAACATGATTTTACACTGAAAATATTGTGGAAAACACCTTTGAAACACAGACCTGACAAGGAAAACCACCAGTGGAATAATTTTATATCATGACCTAATGGAATGATTGAAAATTTCTTCAGAATGGGACACCTAAGATGCATATGAAAATGTGTTTTGATCCCTGGAAATACTGACACTAACATGATCAACAATAGTTTCTTGGTACAACAGGAAATAGAGATCAGTTGCACTCATTTAAGCAGAGGCAAAGTATATGGAAGCTAGTCAAGCTGCATGCAAGGCCATCTGGATGAGGAAGATACTTGTTGGTTTATCTGGTCATCAGATGGATCCAACGATGATACATTGTGATAACCATAATTGCATTAAACTCTCGGTTAATCCAGTATTCCATGATAGGTCAAAGCATATTGATATTCGGTATCACTATCTCAGAGATTGTGTTTAGAGTCACATTATGTTGTTGTAGTACATTCCAACAAAGGATCAGGATGAAAAAATATTGACGAATGTGTTTGCAAGGAGAAATTTCGAATAGCACAGACACAAGATCAGGGCAGTCAATAATCCATTTCTTGTTGAGAGGGAGTGTTGAAGTTCAACAAGAAAATGCACCCACACACTGGTGAGGAAATTCTGAGGCACACTGGTGAGGAATTTATGATGCACATTAGTGAGGAAATTATGATGCACACTAGTGAGGGATTTTTGATGCACATTGGTGAGGAAATTACGATGCAAATTGGTGAGGGATTTTTGATGCACATTGGTGAGGAATGTGGGGCATCTAATTTAATTTTTCATTAAATAAATTGGACAATAAATTGTAATTTCATCTCATAACAACTTTTATTAGTTAATTAAGTCATGTTGATTGAGTTAGGTCAAGAAATTCGAGTTGAGGGTCTAAGATGAGGCATGTAGAGTGATTATAATAGTTTGGGGGTTTAATTGAAGTTGATGCACTAGTGGGGTGCATGTGTGAATCAGTTAACTCAATTAATTGAGTTAAAATCAATTTAACTAGTTCTAAATGAGTGATGAGATAGTGAGGTCCAGTGAATTAAATTAGATTTAATTCACGTGTAGCGATCAATCAGATAACTGATAATTCTATATTAATAGATGCATGCATGTTATTTTTGAGGAAGAACCAGTTGAGACAAATGTTAAAGGAAACATAACTATCGGTTTTATTTTTAAATAATTGCCCAGGTGCAATTATAAAGCCACGAGGATTCCATGATGGATTGCACAATCAAGGAAGGGGATTAATCCTATTTAATAGGGGCCTATTTCTCTAGGAATTGCATGAGCAAGGCAGGTTGAAGAAAGGCCGAGAATTGGCTATGTGTTTGTCCAATTTGGCTAGATTAGTGTGAGACAATTGGTAGAGTGTGGGAGATTCTTATAAGCAAGAAATCATTGTATTGTTTCACAATTCCTTGAATTAATACAATATACATATAGCAGGGTTTTTAGCAGTTTATTTCCCCAAAACATATTGTGTTGTGTGATTGAATTACTTCTTTCTCTCACTTGCATGTGATTGAAATATCGTGTTTTGTATTCCGAAAATATTGTAGAAGGATTCGGTATCATATTTTCATACATCACAATATTGGATTGAATCTAGTGATAGAATTTGTACATAGTATTAGAGTTTCTATAAATTTCTACACAAATGTAAAGTACAAGTTTGGATTTTCTTTACTTTTGTTGAAACCCATGGTAAGAAAGTGTCTATTTATCATCAAATACCATATCATTGCTCCCTAATTGAGCCCATATAAGGTCTTCTTAAGCTTGCAAACATGGGACCCTTTCCCATGTACTTGAAAGCCATGAGGTTGTTGATCTAAAATTTCTCAATGATCCCCATAAAGGAAATTAGTCTTCACATGCATATAATGTATCCTCCATCCCATGATTGAGACAATAGACATAACAAATATAATGTAAGTGTACTTGGCCAGTGGAGCAAAGGTATTTTCATAGATCAATCCCTCTTTTTGAGAGAATCCTCTTGCCACAAAAATTACATTGAATTTCTTATGATGCCATATGCATCATGCTTGATATTGTAGAGACAATTTGAACTCACTTATTTTCCCCTTGGTCTTGGCACTATGTCCCAAATATCATTCTTCATTGGAGGTGAACTCTTCCACTATGAAATCCCACCATACTTACTGGTTTTTTGCCTCCTGAAAATTGGAGGGCTTGGGATCAATGATGTTGCTCATCAATGCCTTATAGTTAGGAAAATTCCTTGGAAATATTATTTTCTTGAATGTCCTCATAGGAGCTTGAACATATTTCTAAGCATCGCTAAATTTTTGTGTGAACCATCGAGGTCTTCTGAGAACACTATAAGCAGTTAATGTCTTTGCCTCACCTGAAGGTTGAATTCTTGAACTAAAAGATTCTTGTGTTTTGGGTGACCTTGGCTCAATGTTCAAAGTTTATTTCTCATCTTCTATCACTAGAATGAGTTCATAAAAATTCTAGAATAAATCCTAAAATTAATATCCTTGCTTACTATAGGTTTCCATCATGCAGTGCTATAAAATTGGTAGACCTTTCAAGTCTCATTGTAATAGAAAAAAAAACCCTTTATGTTAATAGGGCTCCAAATTGGTCACTCTCTCTACAGGAACATGAACATAAAGTGGAGAACTAAATATTTGAAAATAACTCACCTTTGGCTTCACACCAATGAATTCCTTTTGAATTTTGTCCCCTAAGATCCAATGAAAACACTTGTTTAAGATTATGTTGCATGCCTTTCCCTAAAGAAGCATGGACAAGTCTTGATCAAGGATCATGGCCATAGCCTATTTCTGTGATGGATCAATTCTTTTTCTCTTCGATCCCAATGAAATGTCCATTTTTCACAATTTCCATCTCCCTTTTGATTTATGCTTGCTCCTAGGAATATTTAAAAGTGTTGGAGGTATACCCACCTACATTCTTTGATTTAAAATTTTTGATATTCTTTCATCTTTGGTTCTCAGTAGGAGTTTTGAACCCTTGAAACCTGTCAAAAAATTCCTCCTTCATATTCAAGATACAAATCCACATTCAAGTCTAAAATTTATTGATACATGTTCTCGTTACTTTGGAAAATGATGGTGGCATGCTTGCCAAGAGTGTACCCTTCACATACTTTTCGTTGCTAAATGTTGAAATATGGAACTCCCATGAATTCCCTTAGAATAAGAACACTCTATAATGTATATTCTCCATCCTCTTGTGCAATAAATCAATTAGGTTGCCACTAGTATGAAATAGGGGTCAAATAGGTTTACCCCGTGACTTGTACCTATTTCCTTCTCTAACCCCAATCACTTGTAATACTTATGGAATAGATTATTTTGGATTGATAAAGACTTGTATTTTCTTGAAATCAATTGCAAAACCCTTCTCTTCCATAATAAAAACTGATTTTTCTTTTTAGACCTCAGAAAAATGACACGTAATTAAATTCAAATGAGTTACCTAACTCGATCTGGAAGGAAATAGTACCAATCTTGCTACTAAATAATTTGCATCATCACCAAAATCAACCTGTATTTTTGAGTCTTGCCTTGTTACACTAGGAAACCACTATTTGGTTGATGTTATATGGAGATATGCTCCATTGTCCACATGCCTCACATTTCTCGGAGCGAAACTATTAGAAAGGAAATTAACCAATGAAAATTCTTTCTCAAACTTAACATCAATATTGTTTATTTGAGTTTCCATTGACATAGCTACTTGCTTGTCATGCTTCCATTTTCCCTTACTTTTAGGAAAATATAATGCATAATGTCTAACATTATGAAAAATAAAACACTTTATTTTACTTAATTCCTTTCCTAACTGTGAGTGTTATAAGTAATTATAATCTACAGATAAACTAGATTCCCTGAGCGTGGTGCTCCTTCACTCAGAACAACAAAAGAAAGATAGCTATTCTTTTCTCTAAGAAAAATAGATATACAGAAAGGAAATAAACCTACTTGATGATCCTTTCACTCTCTTTATCCTTCTGTCGTTGTTTTCATCACTCTCAATCCAAGTAAAGCAGCTAGATCGATTCCTGCAATCAAAGACAGAGAAAAACAAACAACATACAAATATACAAGTGTCTACTTATCATAACCAAATTGAACTCATTAGATCTGAGAATACATACACAATTGAAAATTCAATTCACAAGATATTGTAGGAATTTACAAGGTAAGTTCTGTAGATCAAAAACCAAATTTCACCGCTCACAAAAAGATCACAAATCAGTACACCAGTATTATCACGTGGTTAAAACCCTTTGTTAGGGTCCCGTGATTTGGCTGATTGGAAAACCAAATGACAGTGTAACATCAAACCAGTCTTTGGAGCCCTAGGACCTAGCCTTCTTGGACTTAGAGAGGGCTATCTCTATATGCATAAGGGATATCTATGTGTTTACTTATTATGTTCTGATTTTAGGCTAGTTATGAAGTAAGTTTTTGGTTTTGGTTTTTATGTTGTGAGGGATGAAATTGATCAAAGATATAGGATAGGTAAAAAGATGTCAGATTAACTGGGCTATGGGGTCGAAAAGGTCAAGAAAGCTATTAGATGGTGATACAAGGCTGTTGAAGGGTCGATTTGATTCAAGGTAGAAGGGATCTTTGGGCAAAATGGAGTAAGTGGACATCAAGTTTGTGAATAACAAAGGATTTATAGCATAACTAGTTTAATAGAAGACAAAGACATGGTAGGGAAAACCATTAATCATGCAGAATGTAACTACAAGCTAATCAATACAGAGAAATAAACATTCAAGCCATGCATAGAGATATATAACTCTCTAACTTCGGGAAATGACTATCAGACTTTGGGGAAAACACTTAAGATAGACAAACAACTCAAAACACTATGCCGGAACGCCTAAAAATAGTTCTTCAAGTTATTGGGCACTTTGAAAACAATATTTGCATAGTTTTAGACAAAGGGCTAGATCGAAACTAGGCCTCCTTGGTTCAACAAAATGATAATCTAATCAGTTAAAGAGATAATTTCATGGACAGAGCTATGGATAGCCATAGGTAAGCAGGATGTACCATAAATCATACTTAGCAATGCATAGAACTATGAATGAAACAGGCAACAATATCCTCAAGTTACTAAAGAGCAATTAAGAATTCTTTAATATAACTAAGGAGGAAGAAAACATGAAAGCTATGAAGAAACATGAAATTTGAGGTGCCTCCAAGGGCATATCTCAAATTTTTTCTCTAATGATCTATAGCAAGAAAGAAACATGTATTCATGAATGAAAACTAGAAGTAAAAACATAGAAAGAGACACTATACCATTCTACCAAGTCATGGAATCCATCAACAATCCTTCTTCATTCATCCAAGAACATCCAAGAGGCAATCCAAAAGCATAAGACAAGTATTTCTTCCAAAGCTTATATTACCCTATATTTCTTCTCTTCTCAAGTTCAACCTTGTTTACAATGAAAGCCTTTGGAATAAATAGGCCAAAGTGAGGAAAACCTCATGGTTCAACTTGCCATCCTATTGGCCTAATCAAAATATCTAGATTTGTCCTTGAGGCTTTGCAAAGCCCAAGGAAAAAAAAAATCTCATAAAATATCTAAAAAATGCTAAAAAAGGAAAAATAATTGACTTTACATCATTTTTCATGTGCAAAATAGCTAAACGCACATTAGGAAAAATCAGTTTTTAGAGGTTCAAAAATTACAAAAATATTCAAAATTTATATCAGCAAAAGGTCCCCTGACTTGCCGGCAACATTTGGCAGCCTTCCCGATGTCGAAACAAGGCTCATGATAGCTCGTTGGAAATATTTGAGTGTCTTATTTCTGGAACAACTAAAATTTTGCCAATCTGATTCCTGGAAGTCCTCCAAAACTGGACCTGTGTGTAAAAAACCAAAAATTACAGTTTGCTAATAGATCGGGCAGAGTGTGCAAAAAGCGAGCCTTTTTCACCACTTTGGGGGAGAAAATGATCTCCGAATGTCCTGAAAATCGCTGAGTGTGTGCTCTTGAAATTATGGCATCCAATGATACCATTCTCCTCCTTTTACGAATACCCAAACTGAAATGGCGAATTTCATGAGTTTTGACCAAAAACTCAAAAATGCCAAAAAACCAAAGTATGTCAAAATTTGCCCAAAATCGGTGTGTATGACCCTCAAGGGTTATTAGCAACATTTTCTGAAGCGAAAGAAAAAATATGAAGTCTTGATGTGTCTTTCTTCACTTTCCGTGCCAGGCGCTTCCGTTTAGCCTCCTTTAGCTTTCCTTGGGCAACCTTTAACTTGTGACAGGCAAACTGATTTAACTTTTTGTAATGCCTCGTCATTCTCCTTTGTAGCTCTAGATCCCTATTTTCCCTCTCCATCTTCTTCTCCAAATGGTCATTGATTCTTTCAAGCCACGCCTCCTTATTGTTTTCTAACTCTTGTTCAAACAGTGCTGTGAGAGGGGTGGATTGGAAAAGGGAATTTTCCTCCTCTTTTTGTTTCTCAAGGGCTCTTTTAAGACCTATGGTTTTAGGCCTTTTTCGCCTTGGCTGGTCATCTTCTTCACTTTCATCAAAATCTCCTATGAGCTCATCTATCCTTGCTTGGGCTTTGGAGGCCTCTTTCTTGTACTTAGTCGCCCTTGTCTCATGGATAGCCATATGGACACTCATTTTCCTGTTTTGGATTTCTAGAAAATGATTGAAATTCCTTGCCTGATGAAGGTCATCCTTCAATGCATCAATTTGGCCCTCTCTATGGATTAAGAGGTTTTCTAGAATCCGGGCCTCGTTGTCACTATCATCACTTTGGATTGGGATGATATCCAATGCACTCTCATGCTCATGACCTTCTCCTACCTTGCCCTTCCCTTTGCCTTGGAAGGCTATCCTTGCGCTCTTCCTCCTAGGCAAATCAATGATAGGCTTCTTTGGCAACTTTCCTTTGCTACAGAGAGCTCTTGTCACATTTGGAGCGACAACCTTGGACACCCTCTTTCTTGCTATCTTGGGCTTGGCCTTTTCAGGAGAGGAAGGCATGATTCCTTTACCTTTGTCATCTTGCTTATCATCCCCTTAAACTTGCTTTTCTTCTTGAGGCTGCTGTGTATCTTGAGGAGGCTGTTGTGCATCATGAGGAGAATGCTGTGTGTCATGAGGAGACTACTGTGTATCTTCTTTAGGTTGCCCTTGCTCCTCAATGTCATGCTTCTGCTCTATCTCAATTTCCTGCTGCCCTTGATCATCAATATCATGCTGCTCAAACTGCTGCTCTTGATCATAAATATCATGCTGTTGCTCTGCCTCAATCTCCTGCTCATTTTGTTTTTCAAATTGCTGCCCTAGATCATCATCTTTGTGCTGCTGTTCAAATTGCTGCCCTTCCTCTTGTTACTGCTATTCATCACCACTGAGTTGCTGTTGTTCAACACTCTCTTCTTCTTGCTCCTGCTGCTGCTCACCTTCACCACTGTCATGCTGCTGCCCCTCATCTTCAGTTTGCTGCTCTTCATCCCTTTCTTCATGCTCATGCCCTTCCTCTTCTTGCTGGCCACTTCCCTCTCCTTCTCCGTGCTCTTTTGCCTGTTCTGTAGTGAATTTGAGCTTTCTAGGAGTAGCTCTGCTAGAGGAAGGCGAGGGGTGATGAGTAGGAGATGTGGGAGATGTATGGACTGGAGGGACAGTGGAGAAATCCGGGTGACTGATGAAAACATCCCAAGAAACCTCTTTCTTCTCAAGCTGGTGAAGGATGATGATTTTAATGAGGGAGTGATGGAATAGAGAGGCTATTTGCTGTGATGGTGTTGTGTAACCAGCTCCAAAAATAGAAGAAAAGAGATATGAACGCCTTAGAAATAAGCCACTTCGAGGGGGAAACCGCCAATACATTACATAAATGAAAAATTGTTGTGTAACCAGCTCCAAAAAGAGAAGAAAAGAGATATGAACACCTTAGAAATAAGCCACTTCGAGGGGGCAACCTCCAATACATTACATAAATGAACAATTATTGGATGATACAATTTACAAAACCTCCTATCTATATATAGGAGTCCATGGGGCCATAATGTAATCCTAGTGGGCCACAATGTAATCCTAGCCGACCTAACAATAATAATTTAAGGGCATGATAATAACAAAATGGGGGTTACAAGGGTACAATAATAACAATAAGGGGATTACACTAACAACAATAAGGGGCTATAATAGTAATATAGGGACCTAACATGCCCCTCTCCTTCAAACAAGTGTTGTCCTCAACGCTTGATTATTTCTTGATGCTTTTGTATAAAATTCTCATCGTCCCATGTGGAATCTTCTACAGGAAAGTTCTTCCACTTGTTGAGATAATTTGAAATTGATTGTACTTGTCGAGTTCTTGTTTCTGTGACTTCTTCAGAACTTCTTTCGATGTGATATTGATCTTCCGGTTGTTTCATTTGATTTTGCACCAAAGTTAGGTTATCCTTTGAGAGTTGGAGAACTTGTTGTTGATGCTCATTATGATATTCCACTACTTTATCATCCATAATAGATTTTATTTGATCCTTCAAACCATCCAAATTGGCCTCCATTTTTGCTTTTAAACCATCTATGTCATCTTTAGTTGCTCTTCATAAGATCGAAATTTGTTGCACTTGGTACCGTAATTTTGATATCTCATATTGCAATTCTTCCTCCTCATGCGTCATAGTATAGCTTTCTGAGGGCTTAATGGGTATGGAATTACTTTTTGGAGGCATAATAGAACCCATTACTGACAAAAATTCTTCAATATGCCCTTGGAATCAATTCAACTTGATTCTTCAAACAAGACTTATGCAGTTTGGAAAAAACAATACACACCTTTTTCTTTCTTTTGAGGAGCTCGATATTGAAATTGGACTATCTCTGTGATTGCATCTCTTAAATATCTGAAATTTGGCACTAAATTAGCCCTCTGAATTCTCTTTTGAATGCCACAGGTATGACCTGATTTGGATTCTCCAAGACAAATTTGTGTCCAATCTCCCACAATGACCTAATTATGGACTGGTTCAGTAGAGCGAAATTGTATGACGTGCCACGTGTCACTGTTTTTCCCTTCATCTCTGAAATTGATATCCAAGAAACTAAAGTCCGTGTAATTGCAACCAATTTTTACGGCACTCCAATCCGATGCCCAGAGAGAGAGTTATTGAAATTTTCCCACGATCACCTCTTTGAGATGAAATTCAGGAGCCTGAAAAATCACTACCTTCCACAGATCATATCTCCAAAAATATTGCGAACCAAACTCTGAATTTTTTTGAAGAATTTCCTCAAGATTTCAGCTTCACACCATACGAATTTCAGATTCTGAACCTTCGTAGAAAAAAATTTATAGCGAAAATTCCACGATGACTTGTTTAGGAACTTGAAAAAATACCTAACTTCCACAGATGATATTTCCGAAAATATTGCGAACCAAGCTATGAAATTTTTATAAAATCTTACTCAGGATTTCAGCTTCGCACCCTAAAAATTTCAGCTTCTTAAACTTCGTATAAAACAAGTTATAGCGAAAATGCCACGATGACCTGTTTGGAGCAGCGAAACCCTAGAATCCCAAGCTCTGATACCAAATGTTGTGTAACCAGCTCCAAAAAGAGAAGAAAAGAGATATCAACACCTTAGAAATAAGCCACTTTGAGGGGGCAACCTCCAATACATTACATAAATGAACAATTCTTGGATGATACAATTTACAAAACCTCCTATCTATATATAGGAGTCCATGGGGCCATAATGTAATCCTAGTGAGCCTGATGTAATCTAGCGAAACCTAACAATAATAATTTAAGGGCATGATAATAACAAAATGGGGGTTACAAGGGTACAATAATAATAATAAGGGGGTTACACTAACAACAATAAGGGGCTATAATAGTAATATAGGGACCTAACAAAAATTCTTGGATGATCCAATTTACAAAACCTCCTTTCTATATATAGGAGTCCATCGGGCCATAATGTAATCCTAGTGGGCCACAATGTAATCCTAGCCGACCTAACAATAATAATTTAAGGGCACAATAATAACAATATGGGGGTTACAAAGGTACAATAATAATAATAAGGGGGTTACACTAACAACAATAAGGGACTATACTAGTAATATGAGTTCTAACATGCCCCTCTCCTTCAAAAAAGTGTTGTCCTCAACACTTGAGTAGCTACAGGTGCTTACGTATAAAATTATCATCCTCCCATGTAGAATCTTTAGTGGATAAGTTCTGATTCTTGATGAGATATTCTGAAATTGATCGATTCCGTAGTTGTCGAGTTCTTGTTTCTGTGACCGCTTCAGGTTCCAATATGATTTTTCCTTCCTCATCAAGTTCTGGTAATATTGTTTGAACTGGAAGATTTTCACTGATAACATTCTTTAAGCATGAAACATGGTGTTAGCGCTCAAATCTACCTTAGGCTGAAATAAGGTAAAACTCAAGGCTACATCAAACCACGCTCAACCTCGTAGCTAGCCCTACGAGGACAGGAGAGGGCTCTCTCCAGGTCTATCTCGGCAAATGTTTTCAGAGGGGCTGAGATGACTTATAATGAACAATGAATACTGATTTTAGGCTAGTAAAGAGATAGGAATGTTTGATTTTGATTTTTGGGTTTTCGTTGGAGAAATGGGGAAAACAAATTTTGGGTCCGGGGATAAGGTCATACCTTTGCAGATTTCGAGTTGGGGAAAGGTAGGTGATTGTCTTGATGCTTTTAATTGGATATACGGACATATTAGACCGACAAGGAGCTGAATAGGGCAAAGAAGAACTTGGATCCTCTTCAAACAGTCGAAAACATATAGAACTAAATGAATTCAAAGGCAGAGCACTGTGAACAATGGATTCAACCTCATCTACTCATTCATTTAATTTAAGAAGCATCAGTGAGAAATGGCATACATTAAACATGAAGAAAATTACAGTAAACAGAGAGAAAACACCATCAAGAACAGAACACCACAAGAATCCCAACAGGTGCCGCAAAACCTCTGATATTTCCTTAGCCAAAATATGAAAAATATGTACAATGGTGCCAAAAGTCTCCCAAGAGTCCAACCTCTCCAACCCCTGAAAATGATTGAGAAATCACATCATATAGAGCATCCTAACCCCTTCCCATGCCTCTAGGGGTCTAATTCCTCCTTCTAGGAGCAGTTCCAACTAATTCTAAACAAGGAGCTAGAATCTAGGCAGCTAACAACTTGCCTCTAAAAGAGTGGAAACTGATTCATTTACATGATTTTCACTTTTTTGAGAGTGAATCTTCTAGAATAGGTAAAAATAAGCCAAAGTTACATTTCAAACATCAATTTACATCATGAAAACCCAAAAATTTCATCCACAAGCAAAACTGGTCCCAACTGGCCGAAATTCTGAGCTGGAAGTTGAAAATTCAGCCAAAAATTTAAGTGGGTAGCGCCCCTGAAACAAGTGGGTTGCGCGCCTTTCAGCCTGATTCTGAAGTACCTCCTGACATCCAAATTGAGCTCATGATAGCTCGTTGGAAAGCCCTGGATGTTGGCTATCCAACCCAAGTGGAATTTCTCACTTTGGAGCTCATTTTCCCCTCCAAAACTTCATTCTCCCACAACCCAACATCTTTGTGACCCATTTTTGTTGCTCTTCTGACGATAGTCTTTGTTCCAAAAAGTGTTTAAGACTATCATGATCAGTTTTTACCTTGAAGTGTCTTCCCATTAGGTAAGTTCGCCAATTCTTTAGTGCATGTAGTATTGCTAACATTTCCTTCTCATAAATAGGTTTCTGTAAATACTTTCCTTTGATTGGACGACTTTCAAAAGCAATGGGTCTTCCTTCCTACATTAAAAATGCACCAATTCCATTTCCTGAGGCATCACATTCCACAATAAAGGTTTTTGTGAAGTCTGGCGTAGCTAAGACCGGTGCTAGGCACATTGCCTCTTTAAGATGTTCAAAGGCCTTAGTTGCTTCGGGAGTCCATGAAAATGCATCTTTCTTCAATAATGTTGTTAGAGGTGCTGCTATTCTTCCATAATTCTTAACAAACTTACGATAATAGCCTGTTAACCCGAGAAATCCTCGCAACTGCTTTATTGTCTTAGGGACTTTCCATTCCTTAATGGCTTTTATTTTGTTAGGGTCTACTTTAACACCCTCGTGGGATATAATATGACCCAGATATTCCACCTCTTGTACTCCAAAGAAACATTTGGATGCTTTTGCATATAATTGTTTCTCCTGCAATAGTTTGAGCACCCTGTCAACATGTTCAACATGATCCTTCCAAGACTTGCTATATATTAGTATATCATCAAAAAATACTAGCACAAATTTTCTAAGGAAGGGTTTGAAAATGGAATTCATCAACCCTTGAAATGTAGAAGGTGCATTGGTAAGGCCAAAAGGCATGACCAAAAATTCATAATGACCTTCATGAGTTCGAAATGTTGTTTTTGGAATATCTTCGGTCTTCATTCTAATTTGATGATATCCTGAACGAAGATCCAACTTGGTAAAATAAATTTCTCCATGTAATTCATCCAATAATTCATCAATCACGGGAATGGGAAATTTGTCTTTAATGGTGAGCTTATTGAGCTCCCTATAATCCGAACACATTCGCCATGATCCATCCTTCTTGTGTACCAATACTACAGGAGGAGAGAAAGAACTTTGACTAGGTTGAATTATACCCGCCTCTAACATTTCTGCAATCATACGTTCAATTTCGCTCTTTTGGAAGTAAGGATATATATAAGGCCTGATGTTTGGAGGAACACTTCCTGGAATCAAATGAATAGCATGATCATGATCACGAATAGGTGGGAGTCCTTTGGAAGTTTCAAACACCTTGGAATGATTGTCCAAGACTTGTTGGAGATATGCAGAAATAGATGATTTTGATGTTGGAACTTCTAGTGAGCATAATTGTGCAATTACGCCTCGTTGTTCTTTATTCAGAAGATTTTTCATGACATTAGAGCTTATTATCCTTCCTGGATTCCCCGTAATACCCCGTAATTCAACTTCCTTTCCTTCTGAAAAAAATTTCAAGAAAAGTTCTTGAAAATTAAAAGCTACCGTCCCCAAAGATTGTAACCATTGTACTCCTAGTACAACATCAGCACCTCCCATAGGAATGGCAAGCATTGGAATAGTCAATACATATTCCCCCATGGTTAGCTTGATATTATGGCATTTTCCAGAGCAATTTATAGTTCCTCCATTTGCAACCATCACTTGACATTCTGGTGCTGGGTATAGGAAACAAATTAATTCCTTGGCTACCTTACAATGAATAAAATTATGGGTGCTACCTGAATCAATCAACACTATTACCTTTCTCTTCTTGATTTGTCCTTTTATCTTGAGAGTTTGAGGAGTGGTAATTCCTGCCAGTGCATTACACGATATGGTTGGATTCATTTCTTCCTCTTCTAGGGCTGGTTCCCGGTGTATATCCTCTTCTTGTTCATTTTCTTCTTCCTCTTCACAATCTATGTAAAATAATTTCTTCTCAGCACACTTATGACCTTTAGTGTATTTTCTATCACAACTGTAGCAAAGCCCTTTTGCTCTTTTTTCTTCCAATTGTTGTGGTGTCAACCTTGTAGTTTGTGGAAATCTAGGCGTAGCAACACTTCCTTCTTTATAGAATTGAGTGGTAGGCTTCCTTGACGCCATAATCTTACATTCAACTTTTCTTGCCAACCTGAATGCCTTCTCCAATGAATCAGGTTCCAAAACGCGAACTTCATGTTGGATGGTATCCTTTAAAGTGCCTATGAAGAGATCAATCCTGTGTTCCTCTAGAATATCAGTTACCCTTATACTCAATTTTTGGAAGTCCTCAATGTGCTCCCCCACTAAACCCTTTTGTTTGAGATTTATCAATTGGCTAAAGAAGGTGTTGCTCTTTGTATCCTCATAATGTGCTATCATTTCCTCCGTAAAAATTGACAAAGTGACAATTTTTTTACGGGAGCAAAGCCATCGATACCATACAAATGTATTTTGTTCTAAATGTAAAGTTGCAATGCGTACCTTTGTGTGTTTTGCACGTTATGGAGATCAAAATATTGCTCCATCTGTAGTATCCATGTTACAGGATCCTTTCCATCAAACTTCCTCATATCCATTTTTGGAATATGGTGGTTCTTCCCGCCAACATTAGAGTTTATGAAATCAATATTAACATTTATTTTGTTCTCATCATGAGGTTCTTCTACTGTATTTCCGCCATTAGGAATCATTTCTTGTTTTAAGCTTGTCATCAAGCCTTCCATGTATGCTTTTAGATCATTCTTCATGTTTTCCATGTTGTCTTTCATGTCATCCATCTTAGCTTCCATGCCCACTTCCATGCCATCCATATTAGCTTCCACGCCATCCATCTTAGCTTCCATGCCTTTCTTCAAACCGTTCATCTTCACTTCCATGCCTTTATTCAAAACTTCCATTTCATTTTTTGTTGCTCTTTGCGAGAGTGAAATATGTTGCACTTGCTCTTGTAATTTTGATAGATCACGTGGCAATTCTTCATATTCATGAGTCATAGTAGAGCCTTCTGAAGGCTTAATGGGTGTTGAATTCTTTTTAGGGGCCATTTTAGAATCCAATATTGATATCTATTCTACAAGATGCCCTTGGAATCAATTCAACTTGATTCTTCAAACAAGACTTTGCAATTTGGAAAAAACAATACACACCTTTTACTTTATTTTCAGGAGCTCTATATTGAAATTGAATTTTCTCTCCGTAATTGAAAATCTAGATATTTGAATTCAGCCCTTGATATCCCTCAGTTTTTTCAGATGCTGAAGGTGTCCCACCTGATTTGGATCTTCCAAGACAAATTTGTGTCCAATCTCCCACAATGACCTAATTCTGGACTGGTTCAGTAGAGCAAACTTGTACGACTTGCCACATGTCACTGTTTCGTCCTTTGTCTCTGAAATTGATATCCAAGAAACTAGAGTCCGTGTACTTGCAAAATTTTTTTACGGCACTCCAATCTGTTCCCCAGAGAGAGAGTTATTGAAATTTTCCCACAATCACCTCTTTGAGATGAAATTCAGGAGCCTGAAAACGCACTACCTTCCACAGATCATATCTCAAAAAATATTGCAAATAAAGCTCTGAAAGTTTTTGAAGAATCGCCTCAGGATTTTATCTTTGCACCATATGAATTTCAGATTCTGAACCTTCGTAGAAAAAAAGTTATAGCACAAATTCCATGATGACCTGTTTAGGAGCCTGAAAAAAGTCCTAACTTCCACAGATGATATCTCCAAAAATATTACGAACTCTGAAATTTTTAGGCAATCATCCACAGTATTTCGACTCCGTACACTAAAAATTTCAGCTTCTGAAACTTCGTAGAAAAAAATTTATAACGAAAATTCCACGATGACCTATTTGGAGCAGCGAAACCCTAGAATCCAAAGCTCTGATACCAAATGTTGTGTAACCAGCTCCAAAAATAGAAGAAAAGAGATATAGAATCACTGCTAGGGAAATAAGTCATCATTTAGGGAAACCTCCAATACATTACATAAATGAAAAATTCTTAGATGATCCAATTTACAAAACCTCCTTTCTATATATAGGAGTCCATGGGGCCATAATGTAATCCTAGTGGCCACAATGTAATCCTAGCCGACCTAACAATAATAATTTAAGGGCACAATAATAATAAAATGGGGGTTACAAGGGTACAATAATAAAAATAAGGGGGTTACACTAACAACAATAAGGGACTATAATAGTAATATAGGGACCTAACAGATGGAGGCTTCTTCTGGACCGAGGAGGCCATTTTCTCAATGCTTTTGCACAAGAAGAAAGGGAGATTGAGCTGCTTGGTTCTTGTGAAGTGCATCAATAGTCGGATGTGATATGCATAAAATCGGGAAAATCTCCCCTCACAAGTGAAATACTTCATCATAATCTTCATAAGGGGAGCATAGCTGGCTAGAAGATAAGAGAAAGGGAAAATAGTAGGGCATGCTTCTCTGTGCTCAGGCTTGAGGAAAGGCTTGTAGTCATCCAAGTCCAAATAGCTTTTTTTGAACCATTTCTCGCCAATGTATGGGATTTTAGTAGCCTTGGATATGGATCTCGGGGAGAACTTGAAATCAAGGCCTGCTAATTGAAAATGTTTGTCTTTGAACCTCAAGGTGCACAAATGTGTTAATGGCGAGAAACTTTTGACTTCTTGTACCCTTTGGAAAAAATCCAAACACCCCACCTCATGAAAATTGAATAAGATAGATGGGTGTGCATTGACCTCTTTGGTGGAAATTGGCTCATACCTCTTGTGCAAACCACTTCTGCTATCTTGCCTGGGAGGCATCTTGATCTAGATGTGCTCTTGAAACACCAAACTGATTCAAAGTTTTTGAAATGTGTTTTTAAACCAAAACTCTATCTCAGCCTGTTAACTCACTGTAAGCAATAATGGTCTCAAATGTAGTGTGAAAATGCCCTTTTAACACACCACTCTCTGCCCCTTTCCAAAACAATGCTTTCCACTTGATATGCAATTCAACAAGTAAACTTTTAAGAAGAAAAACACAGTCAATAAAGATAGACAGTCAAAGTGAATTTCCTGTGTTTTGTGATAAGGTCACCCTGCCTTTTGATGTTTTGAGGACAACAATATAACCTTGTATTTTTGACAAAGCTAAAACCACAATCTCCTTAATTTCAAAACCCTGCTTTCTTCTTGGTAGGCCACTCCACCAGTGGATTCAACAACATAAACATAGTCAATCACAAAGTGTATACACACAGTAAAAAGTCACTGTATATAGGACAAGGTGGCAGAGCTTGTAATGTTTTTTATGTGGTCACAAAGGTCTGTAGCATTCAAATACCAATAAACTCCCTTTCAAACAAAACACTGTTTTCTTTATACCCCACTGTTCTTCATACCAGTTTAGCCCCACACACCTGTAGACTGTCTTGACTATTTTACTCACTTGAGGTCTGTTTTATAGAATGGGAGATCAAAACACCACTTTTTTCTTTTACACAATACACAAAAGAAACTTTCAACAGAACAAAAACGTTGATTTAATGATCACTGTGTGTTGAAACTTGACCTACTGCTCACCCTTTAAACACCTTGTGCTCCTTCCTTCTTTCAAGAATTTTCCACTTTTCCACTTGTTTTGTGAGTGGTTTAATGCCCTTTTCTTATCAACAGAAATCACAGTTTTAATGTTTCACTTCTAGCCAATGGAAACACAGTGAATTTCGTTTTCACACAGAACTCAAACCTGTGGCTTAGACTGTGGTTTTTAACCCTTTTGCACCACTCAACAGTTTTTGAAAAACCTAAAGAAGGCACATAGAAATACCTTGAGAATTGATGATGACCTTGTAGATGAGTTTGAGTGACCTCCAGAGCTGTGTTGAGGGCGTTTGGACCATTTGAGTGTGCGCGACAGGTTTATAAGGAAGAGCGCCGCGCAGATTGTGGTTGCTGGGTCACTGTCGGGTCGACAGGACCAAGGGCTATAGGCGCGCCGCGCAACCTTGTTCTCCTTTTTATTTTCCACACCTGAGCACACCGCGCACACTTACAGGTGCGCCGCGCACACTTACAGGCGCACCGCGTGGAGTTTAACCCTTGAAAAATCTGTCTTTTTGTTCAAAACCTCTTTCTCTGGTCTCGTGAATGACAAAGGAGTGTCTTTCTTGTTCATTGGGGTTTTCAAATTGAATTTGCCACGGTCTTTTTCCCTTTTGGAAAACAAAAAGGCCAACGGTCCTTTCACGTTTGATTGGAGAAGGTTTGTTCAAAAAGTTTGAAAAGGCCTTAGTTTTTAAATCCAAATTTGAAACCTCTTTTTCAAAGCTCTCAAAACACAAACTGATATCCTTTGTTTGGATATGTATTACAGTGGTAAAAACCACTTGTTTATAAGCGAGACCTCCCTTAACCCTTATGAGAAATTTTTCTTTTAAAACTTTGACTGTCTCTCACTTAGAGGAAAAAATGTCTCCTTTTGTGGCAGTGGCATGTAAATTTGCCTTCAATGATTTCCATAACCTGAAAGAATATGCCAAAGTTCTTTTTGTACTTTATGAACCTATATACTTATTTGCAGTGCCCTTTGCTGAGGAAGAAACTGAACTGTCACCTCAATACCCCTTTTATACTTCTGGTGCTTTGTATGAAAAGAGGACACCTGTAGAGGATATTTTGTGTTGCAGGGGGTTTTCTTTGACATTTTGACAGAGGTCCCTTTTCCCTTTTGAAACATAAAATAACAATTTACTCTGGATGTTATGAAGATAGTCTTGTTTACAGTATAAAGTGAAGTAGATGACAGGTGCTGCTTGAGTTTCCCTTTCTGAATGTGGGTGAAAAAATGCAGTTGCATTTACCCCGGCTTTTCTACCATTGTCCATTTAAAAGGAGATTTCTTTAACACTTCTCTCTTCACTCAAATTGCATTGATATGATACCGTTGACCTTTTACAAGGAACATGCCTGTATTTGTTTTGAGATTTTCTCTAGAATTTGAAAACATGCCAAAGTCCTTCTTGCATCATATGAACAACTGTGTCTAGCTGCAATACTTCTTGGGGATTGAGCTCAAATTTTCTTTGTCAACTTATGATAGTAATCTGAAGGACATCCTCTTATGAGTAGGGGGATCAGTGTCCCTTGAAACACAATAATTATCATGTCCTTTTCCAGTGCAATAACCCATCTCATCAACCACTCTTTAATTTGGTTTTGTTTTGAGCTGCAGATTGTCTTTTGGGAGATACCTTGTTAAGAGACAAGTTTTGACCTGTTGGATTACAGTGGTACCCCTAATTTCCTTCTTGGTACTTTACGTTATTTATCTATTTCAAGTATCTCTTACTGTTCTTACTTTGTCTATCAATCAGTGAGAAAACCTAGAAATAATCACTGCCCTAGCCCATTTCTTATGAATGAAGGAGGCCCTTCTCTTGGAAAAATATCTGATGTTTTGTCAACCTTCTGTCTCAACCATATGAAGGCTGGCTGATGAACATATTGACAAGGGTTTTTCTTACACATGATGGCAGGAAAACAACATTGAAAACATTACTGCTTTTACCTCTGCTTTCAATCATCACTTTCCTTCAGAAAACTCTAGTCACTGTCTCACTGTTCATTAAAAACAAATCTGTCTTACAGTCAGTTGCAACTCTTCAAGTCAAACTTTGGCCATCGCCCTTTGCTTATAGATGAAGGAGGCACTCTCAAAACCCTCTGCTTATAGATGAAGGAGGTTCTTAGGCCTTTAAACCCTCTACTTATAGATGAAGGAGGTTCTTAACCATTTCATATCATTAGCCCCTTGACAGTGTTGTTTTTCCTTTAACTGTCCTTTCAGGCTTTGAATGAGGTCACAAGAGCTTGATGAAGAACTCTTTGCTCTGTAGCTGTATCTCAAGCTCAAGATCACATTGAGAAGCAACTGTCTTCTCATGTAGAGCTCAAAATTTTCTTCTTAGATGTTGGTATGTTTCTGTCTTTGAAAGATCCATCAAACACTGTAAAAACTCCTAAAATCAGCTTGACTTATGGTCTATGGATTGCTGAGACTTAGGGGTGTAGTAGTGGCGCGACCTAGGGATGTAACCAAATTCATTAGTAGAGTGGGAGGTCTGTTATGACTGGTCTATAGCAGATGGAGGTTTTTGGCTCTTTGATAGTTTGCCAAGGGTGAAATGCCTTAAAGCGCCACTTCCTAACTTAGAGGAGACTGTTTGAATAGATCTGGATTGTCTCTTTAGAGCTAATGGGTAGACTAGTATGGCTGAGGTAGGGTAGGATTTTGATAATGGGGTTTCAACTTGTCATGGGTGGACTGAAAAGTAGGAGGGAAAAAAAGTTTTATGGGTGTTTTCCCAGCTGGAAAATTTGACAAATTTTTAGATCGGCTGTTGGAAAACTTGGCTGTTAGAACTAGTCATCACCAACAAGTGAAAAATACTGATGAATAACACCCTTGAAGAGGGAAACAGTCCATGGCCTAAGCCAATGCGACCACTTTAGGCAATTTGTTAATATAAAAAGAAAAGTTACATATGTTTATCTCATAAACGATTTCCGACCAAATGACCCTCCATGATCTTTAAATAGAGATCATGGACCAATCGGGTGTTAAGCCACAGATGAAGTGTCGTTAATACTGAGGAGAGAGTGAACCATTGGATCACTACAAATCATGACCGTCGGGTTATCAGTTACAAATGTACATAGTAAAGAAACACACTTTACCTAACTCTACACTAGAATAAGTTATTCTTAACTATTTCCTATGTGTCAGAATATCCTAACATCCCCCATTAAGAACAACTTGGGATAGGATTGAAGGATTTAAAAAGGTGACACAAAAGGAGCTTATTTCCTATGCATTGAAATATCCTAACATCCTCCCTTAAGAAAAAATTGGGATAGGATTGAAGGATTTACAAAGGTGACACAATAGGAGAAGGAAGGAGGAATTATAGCCTATCCCCCCTTAATGATAACTTTCCTGAACTCCAAGCATGGATCGAAGTTTGGTAAAATTTTCTTCTGTGAGAGCCTTTGTAAAGATATCGGCTACTTTATCATTTGTTGGACAATACTACACTTCAAGAACACAATCATGAATGAGATTTTTGATGAAGTGTATGTGGAGCTCAATGTGTTTCATACACTGTGTTGAACTGGATCTTTACATAGCTCAATGGCACTCTGATTATCACACCAAAGTGTAATTGGATGCTGCTGATGAAGACCAAATTCAGACAGGATCTAACGAAGCCACATGGCTTCCTTGCTGGCTTCAACTGCACCACGATACTCTGCTTTTGCTGAAGAAAGAGAGATGGCACTTTGTTTTTACAATACCAAGTAATAGATCATGAACTAAGAGTGAATACATATCCTGCAGTAGACTTTTGATCATCAGGGTCACCAGCCCAATCAAAATCAGTGAAACCAATTAATAATGGAGATGCCCCTGCACTGTAATGAATACCAAACTGAATTATACCTCGAATATATCGAAGTATTCTTTTAGCTTCTTTCTAGTGACTTTCATGAGGTTGGTGCATAAACCAAGAAACAAGACCAACGACAAAGAAAAGGTTAGGATGGGTATGGGTGAGATACAGAATTTTACCAACAAGTTGACTGTATAAGGTAGCATCAACTTCAAGGGTAGTACAAGTGACTGAAATCTTGACTCCAGATTGAAAGGGAGAAGGGGCTGGCTTATAGTCTTGCATGTGAAAGTGGTATAGAAGATCACATGCATACTTGGATTGAGAGAGGGTAATACCTTCTTTGGATTGAAAGACTTGAATACCAAGGAAATAATGCAAGTGTCATAAGTCTGTCATTTCAAACTTCTTTTTGAGGCTAGACTGTTAGAAAATTATATATATTATGGAGCAATGCAACAAATTAAATATGTGGAAAACACAAGCACACAAAACAAATAAAACCATAGAGACACAGATATACATGGTTCACCCAGTTTGGGCTATGTCCATCTTGAACAGCCAGTCCTTCCTTTCTATTATCCAGCAAAATGAAGAGACACAACCTACAACAGATCCACTTAAATATGTTATGTTCTCTCTCACAATATCTCTATCTATTTCTCGATTTGAGAATACACATACAATACACAGCCGCAATAAAATACACTCATACAAGCGAGGGGTTTCCTTCTAAGGCAAAAAACCCTAAACTAAACATAACTTCTACTATCAGATCATCTACCTAACGAAAGGCCCAGATTGATTAGAAATTACTATACTTTTATAAGGAAAATTTACATCTGCTTTTAGCTTCGGGGGCGCTATCCCCCCTGGACACCCCAGGCAACATAAAATTATAGGTGGCATTGCTGCCCCATTAAGGTAAAGGGGCCCAATTCTGTGATACGAAATAAACAAGATAATCAGGCTCCACACCCAACATAGACTTCACATGGTTTATATGGTTGGGATTGTTGGTGTCCCGTGTTTTGATAGATTGGAAAATAAAAAGAAAAGGAAACATCAGAACCAATCTTTAGAGTTCCAGGATCTAGTGCTCCTGTTCTCAGAGAGGGATCTCTCAAATTATTTGTTTTGCAAAGGTTTATCTTTTTTTTTTTTTAGTATTGGTTTTAGACTAGTTATTAAGTGCAAGTGTTTGTTTGTTTTTTTGGTTGAATGACATAGAAGAACATGAAAGGTCTAGGAGAGATAGATAGAAAGGGGAAATGTTAGATTCATTGGGCAATGGAGTCAAGAAGGGTTTATGACAAACTCATCAATGGATATGGGATATCAGAGGGAAAATATAACTTGGCCACATGATCCTTTGGTTTTGTGAATGAGATGGACATCAATGATTTGGAAAGAGAAATTGAATTCTCAACAAAGGGAACTTGAAAACATAACTTGAACAATAAAGAGGTATTTGATAGACAGGGCTAAACATAAATTCTACAAACACACTTCAAGCAAATAATGACTTCAAGACAACTTTCAAAATTAAATCTAAGATTCGGGAGAACATCCTATTTCCTCAAAGATTTTATTTCAAATGACTTAGAAAACATAAAAGATTCACTGATAATCGCAGTCATAGAAGAGGGAACTCCTAAAAACATCTATGATCACAACTATAAAGACCTTTAAAATAATTGTTCGAGCAAGGACAAAGGGCCTGATCAGAACAAACCTCCTTGGCTAACTATAAACAATGGTACTTCAAAGGGAGACTTCAAAAACAGCTTTCAAGTGGCAGCAGACAAGCAGGGAAAACCATAAATCATGCTGAAACCAACTATTTGAACTATTGTAGAAATAAACAAGCATGAGGACTAAAGAGAGAGATTGAAGACTCTAAAATACCTCAGCAGAAGAAAAATAAAACAATGAAGGATGAACAGGTCTAAGGTGCTTCTAGGAGGCATTTCTTAGCCTAAACATTTCATCCTACTGTAGTGAGCATTTATGGAACAAAATGAAAACAAGAGAAAACATCAAACAGTTCAGAATACTTCACCAACAACCAAGCTCATGGATCCAATGATAGAGCCTTCTCAATAACAAGCATGTTTCAACATCATCAAGCTTCCAAGACTTCAATTTCTTCCTCAATTTCAGACAGACTATGTATTATTTCAAAGAGTTTCAGTATTACAACTAGTGAACAATCAACCAACCCATATCTCATCTTCTTCAGAAGTATTTATAAAAGAAATGAGGAGGATGAAGAGTTTTTAGGATTGAAGTGTAATAAATTCTACACTAAATGCAACTCCTAGCCTTGAAAACCATGCAAGGCCTAAGAAATGAGAGCATTGAATTATGATTCTATTCTATGTACTTTGTTTCTAATTTTTTAGGCTTAATGGGAAAAAAGATTGAATTCGAGGCTTACTTATCCTTTACAATAACTTCACTGACAGTTTTAGAATTTGTTCTTTCTTTGGTAATAACTGTTCAAGTGTCTTTATGCAATTATCTTCAAATTGGGCAATAAATATACCTTCTTTGATTGTTTTGAGGCTGCAGGTGGCTCTTTGGTAGCTGGGAAATTCAATTAGCCCCTTGGATGTGGCTGTGAGGTGTCCTTGGACAGATATTTTCCTCTGTTTTTCCTAGAACATTGTTAATTTGCTTTTGATCAGTGTTTTAGGCCTGATTAGGCTTAATCTTTGTCTTCTGGTCTTCAAAATGTCTTCAATTGTGTGGATTAGGCTTTTGATAGTCGAATTTATACCGTGATCCCTCAAAACTGTGTTAACAACCTTTAATTCTTCATCTCTGCAGTGATTTTATCCTTTAACACTGATACTCTTTGTAAATTTAAGGTTCACTATGTTTTTGTTGTTTCACAGGCACGCAGAGGGTTTTATAATGTTATCAGTGCTCATGAGGCACGGATAAATCGATAATTTGAACCCTGCAGATCTTTGTCTTCATGGATAATGGCCTGGGGAACCATCATCCCCGACCCTTGATCTCATTTAAAAAACTGTGGAAAAGCTTTAAAACCTACACAATACAAGAAAAAATTATAAAAATCCTGTGTGGATAGGTTTAAACTGCCTTGGAGGCTTAGATTTAATCGTGACCGTTGGATGAAATCAACCAACGACGAGGATTTCTTGCTGGGGTCAAATGGGGGGGAGGTTGGGTAAACGATGAGGAGATTAAGTCCGAGCCGTTGATCCAGATTGATCAACGACCAAGATCAATCATGGAGTTTATAATGCGGAGGGGTAATACTATAGTAAAATGGAAGAAATTGCAAAAGAAATGGGAGAAAACCTTTGGCGGAAGTGAAAATGGGCTTAAATGAAATTTGGGGTTGCGAAATGATCTGGGCCGTTGGATGGAAACAATGGACAGTAGAGATGAAAAGGTGAAAAAGTTAATGCAGTGGGGAAAGGCAGTTTCGGCTGAAAAAACCGATGGTCTCGCGCTGCTCCAAAGTGGTTTTAGAATTTTGGAAAAATAACGTGATATGGGTCTGCGCTTGACACATGTCCTTTTAAAACCGCCCATATCGTGTAAATTTTTGGCATTAAATTTTAGGTTTGAAATCACGCGATATGGAGTTTCAGCCATCAGATGAAAGGCAGAGAGATCCGACGGTGGGAGTGAGAGCGTGGTGGGATAAGATGCGCGGGCGAAAAAATGGCGGGCAGGGTCAAGGCGGTTTAGATCCCAACTGTCGGATCACGGGAAAGGACGGTCCAGATCTGTCGATGGGGAAGGTAGGTCCCAAAGGAGTTGGGCCTATCGGGTTCAATAAGGATTGTGGGATTTGAATGATGGACGGTCCAGTTTACTTCTCGGGGTAAATGAAAGCAATGTGAGACGGGGGTTTGGGCGGAGATCAGATGTAATGTGGACCGTTGATCTGCAAAGATCAATGGTGGATCTTTGCCGAAGAATACACTGACAGGTTTATGAAATAACCAAAGGGAATTCAGGTTTGATCTGGACCGTAAGATCTATGAAATGGATGGCCTAGATTTGATCACAGGGTTGCAAATCGACAGAGGCAAAGGGAAGGCACAAAGGGAATACGCCGATATGATTAAGCGCGGACCGTTAGATCTAGGAGAGATCAACGGTCAAGATTTAATTGGTAGGTTTAAAAGTCGGAGGGCTATGGCGGAGCGCGATCAAATTTGGGCCATTGGTTCTTGTGGATTCAACGGCTCAGATTAAATCACAGGATCGCAATCAGAGGGGGGAAAGGGAATGGACAAAAGAAATTTTGGGATGTGATGGAGCGAGGACCGTTGATCTTAAAACTAGATTGACGGTAGGATTCAATAGTGAAGTCAAAGGCGGAAGGGCGGGTTTTGAGAATAGAGCGATTGTGACCATCGGATCTAGGCATGATAGAGTAGATCAACGGTCGGGAATTGATTGCTAGATCGCATCGGCGGGAAGGGAAAAAAAAAGGGTAAGTTGGAAACTTGCGATGCGATTGGCCAATGAGCATTGATCGTTTTTAGAATGACGTTCAGTATTCACCGAAATTTCAAACTATCGGGCTTACGAAAAATCAAAGGAAAGTCGGGTTTTTACCTTTAAACAAAGGAAAGTTGGGTTTCAGGAAATGGTTTTAAAGACTTTTAGTGCCCGGTTGCGGGGCTTATGGTCCCATGAGAGGCGGGGGTTATATAAGTTAAGCCCTCAGGGGCTAAAATTCTATATAATGTAATATAATTAGGCTAAAAAAAGGGTTTTTAAGCCAATTTGAGGGTTCTGATAGAGAAAAAAGGGAATTTTAAACCAAATGAAAGGGGAACAAGTGGTTTAAAAGGGTGTTGGAGTGAATTTTAAAGGGTGAATGAGGCTTTATGGAGGGATTCTATGAAGAAAAAGGGGAAGAAAGTGGAGGTCAATTTATGAGTGAAAGGAGGGAAAAAATGAAGGGAAAAGTGGGTTTTTCAAGCAGTCTTCTCTTGGAAAACAACAGATTTTTCAGGTTTAAAAGGGAAACAACAGTGAATATTAACTAAAAGATTAGTTATCTTCATAAAAAATTCAAGGATGATAGGTTCTCAAAGGGGAATTATCTCTTGGACTTTTTGAAGAAAAAAATTAGCCACTTTTTGGTATAACAGAATTTATCAGTGGCTAACAGTGGCTCCACTTGGGGAAGATAGTTGGCTCTTTAGGTGTCTAGAACCTCAGCTGCAATTCTCTGGATTTTATTAAACCAGTGCCTTAATTCATTGGGAAACACTTTTTCTTTTTGATGATCTCTGCAACAATTTAAAACAATGGAATTCTATCAAAACAACATGTCTACCTACCCATTCCTAATGATCCTAACATTTTTTCTTCTTTTCAGAGTGCATTTAAACTGGAAAAATCTCTTCAAAAACATTTTATTCTTTTGAAAAACAAAAAAATAATCTAAGTCTAATCTTATTCCTCCATGAACTTAGTTTAAACAGTTGAGTTCATAGGCTTCTCTATCTAACTACTGTCTATCAGGATTAGACTGTCTGATAGACTTTTATTCTCGAAATTCAAAAGCAGAAATTTAAAAGCAAACAAGCCAGGATTGAACTGTCTAACTTGTTGCTGATCTATGGCATAAAAACAAGCTGCACATACACTGTTATTTTGTAGAAAATTTAAAACAAAATGTGAAGGCTTAAGATCTGAAAATTAAAGAAAATCCTTCATTTTTCTTCAGCTCTGTTTTTAGGTTTGTTTGAGCTATTTCTTCTTTCTTTCTTGGTTCAGGTTTTGATTTTATTAGAAACAATTTTTCATCCATCTCATAGGTTCAAGTTTTGAGCATGTTTGAACCTTCTTTCTTCTAACCTAATCTACCTTACTGATAAGCCAATATTGAGTTGTTTGGCTGATCTAATTCACTAACCTATCAGTAGTAAATTGAAAAGGTAATTAGTCATGATTAAACTGTATGAATAACTAGAAGTGGGTTTTTCAAAGTGGCATTTGAGCTTGCACACTTTCAGATTTTGTTTCTCTTTTTTGGTATGGGGCTATACCTTTTTTGTTTTACAATCTGCCCTCTTTTCTCTTTTCTATTTGTTTTTGTATTTTTATTTTTCTAACTTTGAATGCAATGTTCAGATTATGATATTTATAATGAAAAATAAAATTCCTTGAAAACTCATGAATCTTGGCATAAGTAATGCTTTAGCATCCTACCATTGACAGGACCTCCATACAAATCTTCTCCATTCAATTCTTTCAGGAAAGACGCATCATGACCCCTCTCAACATGAATAATATAGGGTCCTTTCCACAAGTTCTCAAACTTGCCATGTTTTCCCTTCTCTTCCCTTCTTGAATCCCACTTAAGGACAACATTTCCAACTTGGAAATTGTTTTCCTTAGTCCTTTTATCAAAGAGTTTCTTGATATTCTCTTGGACTAAATGTGTTCTTTCATAGACTTCTTCTCTAGTCTGCTGTAAATGAATTTTTTGGTTGATTCTTCTCTGCATGTCATTCTCTTCAATATGCACTTCTTGGAGGAATTTCATAACTGGAACTCCTAATGAGGTTGGAAAGACTGCATCCATGCCATAAACCAGCTGATAGGGGGACATATTTATTGATTTCTTTGTAGTTAATCTATCAACCCATAATGCATGAACTAGCTTACTATGCCATGATTTCTGATTATGCTCCAACAACTTTTTGATGATATTTATGAGGCTTTTGTTGGAGGATTCAGCTAATCCATTTCCTTGGGGATAGTAGGCAGTAGAATGACCCAAGGTAATGTGGTGTTTGTAACAGAAATCAACCATTATTTTAGATTTGAAAGCAACAACATTATTTTTTATGATTTTTCTAGGAAAACCAAATCTGGATAGGATATTTGTTTCAAGGAACTTGATAATGACAGAGTCAGTAGAATTCCTAGAGGGTATAGCTTCTATCCACTTGGTAAAGTAGTCAGTGGCAGTGAGGATCCACTTATGTTGGGTTGATGAAGATGGGTGAATTTCCCCAATGAAGTCCAAGCCCCATTGTTGAAAGGGTGTCTCAAAATTTATAGGATGTAAAGGTAAGGGAAGGAGTTTTCTTTTGCCATAAAAAATTTGACACTTATGGAAAGAAATGACTAAATTTTGAATGTATGGGAAAAGGGTGGGCCAATAGTGACCAGATCTAAGAATTTTGTTTGCTGTGGTCTTCCAGTAGAGGTGTCCTCCACATAATCCTTCATGCAATTCATGCATGATTTTTCCTGCATCATCTTCAAGTAAACATTTAAGCAAAATTCCAACAGGATTCTTCCAATACAATACCCCATCTAAGATGAAATACCTTAAAGCTTTCTGTTTCAAGAATCTAGCTTTAGTTTTAGACAAAGAAGGAGGGGCATTCAAACAAAAAAGCACATAAATGATGTCAGCATACCAAGGAGAATTCAGAAATGTTTCTTCAATGAAAGGAGCAGTAGATTCTTCTATTTCTTCCAAAACATCTACCATGTTCATATCCAGTGCTTGGAAGATAGACTCAGCCATAAGTTTTGCTAATCCTTTCCCTTTAACGAGTTTGGTGGGCCTAATTTCTAAGTCATATTCAAGAATAATTGCAATCCATTTTCCCCTTTTACCATCAGGGTCTTGACTTATAATATCCTTGACAATAGTATGTGGAACAAAAGAAATTATGTGAGAGTGTAAAATGTAGACTCTAAAGTCTTTTAGTGCTTTCAATAATGCTAAGGCTTGCTTCTCCATGATGTTATATTTGAGAGGAGCATCTCTTAAGGCCCTACTGAAAAAGGATATTGGTTGTTCTTGCCCCAAGCCATTCTTTTGAAGTAATAACGCAGCTATTGTATGTTCAGATGCAAAAGAAAATATATAAAAGTATTTGGTGAAATCTGGACTAATCAAGACTGGTGTTTGAGTGAGAGCTTGTTTAACTTGTTTAAATGATTGTTTAGCTTGTAAAGTCCATTTCACACCTACCTCTTTCTTAAGCATGTTTGTAATGATTTTTAATAGCTCAGCAAGGTTGGGGATAAACCTCAAAAAATTAATCTTCCCAATGAAAGATTGTAATTATTTGAGGCTTCTTGGATGGCTGATTTGCAATATGCCATCTATCCTTTTAGGGTCTATTTTGATTCCCTCTTCTAAAATTATATGACCAAGAATTTTACTTTCTTGGAGACCAAAAGTGTCTTCTTGGGATTCAAAGACAAGCCAAATTTCCTACACTTCTCAAAAACTTTTCTCAAGTGAATCAAATGTTCTTCATCATTTTTTGAGAAAACGATTATTTCATCAAGGTAAATGATTATAAAATAGCCAATATCTTCAGAGAAGGCTATGTCCATGGCCCTCTGGAAGGTGGCCCCTGCATTCATCAAACCAAATGGCATTTTGACATACATAAAGGTGCCCCAAGGTGTAGTAAAAGTAGTTTTAAGTTGATCACATGGGAGCATTAACACCTGGTTGTAACCCGAGAACCCATCCAATAGTGATATTATTTTTGACCCAACTACCCTTTGAGGTATATGGTCCATCTTGGGTAAGGGGTAGTTGTCTTTTAGGGAGGCTCTATTTAGATTTCTGAAGTCAATACAGAGCCTGATTTCCCCTGTTTTATTCCTAACAGAAACTAAGTTTGACACCCATTCTGAATATCTAACGGGTACTATAATCCCAACATCATACATATTTTAAATTTCCTTCTTAAATAAAGGTAGTAAAACATGATTTATTCTCCTTAGTTTTTGTTTGAAAGGTTTCTGATTTTCCTTAAGAGGAATTTTGTGCTGAATGATGCTAGTGTCATAAGATTTTAGATCTTTGTATTCCCAAGTGAACACATCTTTATATTCTTTAAAAAGATCTATATATTGCAATTTTATGTGAGCTGGGAGAGTGCTGGACAGTTTAATCATCTTTGGTTCTACTAGGTTGCCTATGTTATGTTCTTCTACATCTGTTTCCACTGGCTCCATTCTTGGTTCTTTGGCTACATCATTTAACTCAAAGAGGTGTTCCAAAGGTGTGAGACCCCTTGGAATTGTATCATTCTTGCATTGTAAGACTTCCAATTCTTTTTGGTCTGCACAGTCAATTAATTCTGCTTCAAAAGGATTCTCATATTGATTTATATTAGCAGAATATGTCATTTCAACTTTTGGGATTTGTTCAATATACAAACAATTTTCTTTATGGTTGGTTTCTGATATTGGTATGGAAAAATCATTTTCTGATTTTAAGAAATCATCTATGTGTTTGTCAGAATCAAATACTTGCCAGTGATCCTCATTATTAGGCACTTCAGGCCCGCATTTCACCTTTACACTAAGCTGGTCATTTATCTCAGGTATTTGGCAGTTGCTGGCATTGAAAGCAAGTTCATTTGCTAGATGATTTTGTGCTCTTGTAATGAAAATGAGTTCATACTTTTCAAATGTTTTTAATATATCTAGGGCAGCATTTCGATACTCTCTAAGTCTTGGGTTTCTAGCCTAGTATTCTCCTTTGATTTTTCTTATGACAAGTTCAGAATCTCCTAAGATTGATATCCTATGGGCTTCTAATTGTTTAAGCAATTGTAAGCCAATGAGAAGGGCTTCATATTCAACAATATTGTTTGTGATGGGAAATCTAGTTTATATGAAAAAATATGATTTGTATTTTGAATCCATACACCTACTCTCGCACTTGTTTTATTACAAGATCCATCAAAATTTATTGTCCAAAGTATATCAGCCTCATTTTCATTCTCTTGTTGCTGTTGATTTTCAATGCTTTGAATTTTATTTGAGGGAAGGTTTGATTGTTCTAGTGAACTAATTTGCTCTTGGTTTTCCTTTTCTTCTTGAGTTATTTCATATTCATTGTATAATATGAAGGAATATAAGCTTGACTGAATGGAATAGATTGGAGAATTGTTTGGTTTATCTATGTTTCTCACCATGTATTTCATGTGGGATTCCCTATTTAACCTTCTGTTTTGGTTAAAAACTGGGATGGTGGCATAAGACATGTCCATTTGAAGGCTTCCCTGAAGTTTGGCTCCCCATGATCTTGACAAAAGCATGCCCTACTTTGGGGGAATGTCAGCTACAACTATGTCCATCACTAGACTCTTAGCAGGGATTTGAGATTGTTAACACATAAATCTTTGATTAAACCCAAGCATTTGAATCTACTTGAATCAAAGGAATACAAATCCTTGTATGGTTTAGTAATTTCTAAGCCTAAGCTTTCCATTACTACTTTGGGCATAAGATTATGTGAAGCTCTAGAGTCTAACATGGCATTGTGTAAGATTTTCTCATGTATATTCAAACTAACATAGAAGGGAGGAACAACCCCTTCTTGGTATTTTCCTTCAACTTCTGGACCAAACAACAACTCAGGCTTGTCATCTGTCAAGTTTAAGGTGTCAGTATCACTTCCTAAGTTCAAAGCTTTCAAAACTTGGTTTTTATACACTTCTTGGGTTACTAGTTCAACTAGAGGGATGGTAATTTTTATCTTTGCAATCTCTCCCTCAAGGCTAAAAGGAAATATTGATTTGGTCATATTTACATTTTTTTTTTCAATTGAGTTTCTTTCAACAATTTTGATTTGCTGAAATTTGTTTGGACTGGTAATTGGGAAAGTTTTGTTAGGACCACTAGCTGAGGCGCTAGGGGTAATTTGTTCAACATTTGGCAGGCTACTTTTCTCTTTGTTTAAATTTGGTTTTTTAACCAAAATATTGGGTTTCTCTGCTGTCTTCTTAGGTTGTTTTTCTACATTTTTCTTAACAACAGTACTGGTGTTTTTGTGTTTTGAATTGTCTATGTTCCCTTTGCTCCTAATATCATATTGTTTGTGCACCTCCATGATTGCATTTTCAAACCCCAATCTATAATCATCAGAATCTTCAAAGGTATTTCTATTTTGATCAGAGAAGAAACCTTGTTCTTCTTCAGTGAGGAAAACATCATCCCCACCGTCTGATCCAATCAATTTTACATGAACTTCTCCCAACCTTTCAAGGGAGGTATAATTTGTTGGTCACTTTCTTTTTGCCTATATTGATTGTTCTCTCTTCTATAATTATAATTTCTATTTCTATTTTGGTTGTTTTTAGGTTCTCCTGGTGGCACTCTATCATTCAAGTTGATCTTTTCAAGCATCTTCTCCATTAATTTTACTAGGTTGTAAATTTTAGTGTCAGAAGATGAGGTTGAGGGTGAAATGTCATCTTTATAAGTTACCCTCTTCTCTGATCTCAACCTATTTCTTTTCTCAATTATGTTTGCTTCTACACTCACAGATCCTTTCTTCATGTCTTCTAGAGTTAAGTAATATCTCTCCCTTAGTTGATATGCCATTTCAACATCAAAAAATTTAGAATATATTACTAAGGCCATGCCTTGGGGAGGTTTCATGTGAGGTGGAAGAGCGTTGTAGATACTATTAAACTTGGTGGAGTAATCATGAACACTCTCCCCTTGATTTCTTTTAGGACTGCTATACTCTACTAAGATTTGGAGAGGATTCCTTTTGATTTCCCATCTGTTTATGAATGTTTGATGCAACGCAGGGAGATCATTGATGCTGTTAGGAGCTAGGCTTTTAAACCATTTTTTTACTTCTCCTCCTAAACTTTGGGAAAATATTCTCATCTGTATGGTCTCATCTTCTATCTTCATGTAATCAAATGCATCATTCATTTTGTATATATGCTGTTGGGCAGTAGTAGGTTCATTGGCAGTGAAATGGGGAATTTTTGATTGATAATCATTTGGTAAGGGAACCAGAGGTTGTGGTAATAGTAATGGGGCATACCATGTTGCCATGGATGGAAAGAAAGGTGGATTTAGAAGAGGTGGATTTACAAGAGGGAAAGTGGGCTGAAATGGAGTGTTTTGAACAATGGTAGTATGGATTGGAAAGGAAGAGACACTTGGACCAGCAAACTGGTTTCGAGCAGATTTTTTATGAAAAAGGCTAAAGTGATGAAGAATCTGGGAATCAGGAGGAGTGGAAGGTGAGGCTTCTCTACTAAAGCTTTGTTGCAAATATGCAATGTCAAGATTGGTTTGGTTTAAATTACCTTGAGATCTAGTTCTAAAGATGTTCTTTGTGTGATGTAAGTAAAAGTGTAAATCCTCTAAGTCAACAAGGTTTTCAGGGATAGATTTTGTTCTTAAGAGGCTCGCATCAGTAGCCGATTTTCTAGATTTAGAGGTCTTCCACAGAATTCTCTCTGGATTGTCAACTATTGTAGGAGGATTAGGGTATGGGTGGGATCTAGTGTTGATCTTATGTGAATCCAGACTTCTTTTTCAAAAATGAGAAAGGCTAAAGTTTTTTAAGGATTGTTTTTTGAAAATTTTGTCTCTCAAAACGTCTTATCTAGTATGGGACTAGGTTTCTAAACTTCCTCGAGGCTGGTTAACACAATCCTAAGGAAAATTGGAGACCTAGATGAGTAATAAAACTACTGGGGCCAATGGAGTCACCAGGTGGAAACTTTTTAGCTTCTATGAAGGTAAAATATTGAATGGTTCCACCACCATGTTTATTAGGAAGCCAATCTGAAATATTTTTGGGTTTTTCTGAGTTTCTATGGTTGTTTGAAAGACTAATGAGTCTATCAAAGCTTGCTAGGCAAATATGAACTCAGTGGTCCCACCGATGAGGTGGCTGATAATCAATGGATATTCTTGAAGACAAAGGGATTTTCTGGAGTCCTAAGGTGTACTTAGATTATGACTAACTCAGAAACGTCCCACCGTGATCACCATTATGTTGGTGTCCCATGTTTTGATAGATTGGAAAATCAAAATAAAAGGCAACATCAGAACCAATATTTAGAGTTCCAGGATCTAGTCATCCTATTCTCAGAGAGGGATCTCTCAAATTATTTGTTTTGCAAAGGTTTATCTTGTTTTCTTTTAGTATTGGTTTTAGACTAGTTATTAAGTGCAAGTGTTTGTTTGTTTGTTTGGTTGAATGACATAGCAGAACATGAAAGGTCTAGGAGAGATAGATAGAAAGGGGAAATGTTAGATTCATTGGGCAATGGAGTCAAGAAGGGTTTATGAAAAACTCATCAATGGATATGGGATATCAGAGGGCAAATCTAACTTGGCCACATGATCCTTTGGTTTTGTGAATGAGATGGACATCAATGATTTTGAAAGAGAAATTTAATTCTCAACAGAGGGGACTTGAAAACATAACTTGAACAATAAAGAGGTATTTGATAGACAAAGCTAACCATAAATTCTACAAACACACTTCAATCAAATAATGACTTCAAGAAAAATTTCAAAATGAAATCTAAGATTTGGGAGCACATCCTATTTCTTCAAAGATTTTATTTCAAATGACTTAGAAAACCTAAAAGATTCACTGATAATCACAGTCATAGAAGAGGGAACGCCTAGAAACATCTATGATCACAACTATAAAGACCTTTAAAACAATTGTTAGAGCAAGGATAAAGGGCCTGATAAAAAAAAACCTCCTTGGCTAACTATAAACAATGGTACTTCAAAGGGAGACTTCAAAAACAACTTTCAAGTGGCAGCAGACAAGCAAGGAAAGCCATAAATCACGCTGAAACCAAATATTTGAACTATTATAGAAATAAACAAGCATGAGGACTAAAGAGAGAGATTGCAGACTCTAAAATACCTCAGCAGAAGAAAACATAAAACAGTGAAGGATGAAAAGGTCTAAGGTGCTTCTAGGAGTCATTTCTTAGCCTAAAAATTTCATCCTACTGTAGTGAGCATTGATGGAACAAAATGAAAATAGGAGAAAACATCAAACAATTCAGAATACTTCACCAACAGCCAAGCTCATGGATCCAATGATAGAGCCTTCTCAAGAACAAGCATGTTTCAACATCATCAAGCTTCCAAGACTTCAATTTCTTCCTCAATTTCAGACAGACTATGTATTATTTCAAAGAGTTTCAGTATTACAACTAGTGAACAATCAACCAACCCGTATCTCATCTTCAAAAATATTTATAGAAGAAATGAGGAGGTGGAAGAGTTTTTAGGATTGAAGTGTAATAAATTCTACACTAAATGCAACTCCTAGCCTTGAAAACCATGCAAGGCCTAAGACAGGAGAGCATTGAATTATGATTCTGTTCTATGTACTCTGTTTCTGCTTTTTTAGGCTTAATGGAAAAAAAGATTGACTTCGAGGCTTACTTATCCTTTACAATAACTTCACTGACAGTTTTAGAATTTGTTCTTTCTTTGGTAATAACTGTTTAGGTGTCTTTATGCAATTATCTTCGAATTGGGAAATAACTATATCTTCTTTGATTGTTTTTAGGTTACAGGTGGCTCTTTGGTAGCTGGGGGATTCAATTATCCCCTTGGATGTGGCTGTGAGGTGTCCTTGGATGGATATTTTCCTCTTTTTTTCCTAAAACACTGTTAATTTTCTTTTGATCAATGTTTTAGGCCTGATTAGGCTTAATCTTTGTCTTCTGGTCTTCAAACTATCTTCAATTGTGTGGATTAGGCTTTTGATAGTCAAATTTATATTGTGATCCCTCAAAACTATGTTAATAACCTTTAATTCTTCATCTCTGCTGTGATTTTATCCTTTAACACTGATACTCTTTGTAAATTTAAGGTTCTTTGTGTTTTTGTTGTTTCACAGGTGCGTAGAGGGTTTTATAATTTTATCAGTGCTCATGAGGCACGGATAAATCGATAATTCAAACCCTGCAGATCCTTGTCTTCATGGATAATGGCCTGGGGGACCATCATCCCCGACCTTTGATTTCATTTAAAAAACTATGGAAAAGCTTTAAAACCTACACAATACAAGCAAAAATTATAAAAATACTACGTGGATAGGTTTAAACTGCCTTGGAGGCTCATATTTAATCGTGACCGTTGGATGAAGTCAACCAACGGTGAGGATTGCTTGCTAGGGTTAAATGGGGAGGCGGTTGGGTAAATGGTGAGGAGATTAAGTTTGGGCCGTTGATCCAGATTGATCAACGGCCAAGATCAATCGAGGAGTTTATAATGCGAAGGGGTAATATTATAGTAAAATGGAAGAAATTGCAAAAGAAATGGGAGAAAACCTTTGGCGGAAGTGAAAATGGGCTTAAATGAAATTTAAGGTTGTGGAATGATCTGGGCTGTTGGATGGAAAAAATGGATGACAGAGAAGAAAAGGTGAAAAAGTTAATGTGGTGGGGAAAGGCGGTTTTGGCTGAAAAAACCGCTGGTCTTGTGCTGCTCCAAAGTTGTTTTAGAAAATTTCCAAAACAACGCGATATGGGTCTGCGCTTAACACATGTCCTTTTAAAACCGCCCATATCGCGTAAATTTTTGGCATTAACTTTCAGGTTTGAAATCATGTGATATGGAGTTTCAGCCGTCAGATGAAAGGTGGAGAGATCCGATGGTGGGAGTGAGAGCGCGATGGGATAAGATGCACGCACGAAAAATGGTGGGCAGGGTCAAGGTGGTTTAGATCCCGACCATCGGATCATGGGAAAGGATGGTCCAGATCTTTCGATGGGGAAGGTAGGTCCCAAAGGAGTTGGGCCTATCGGGTTCAATAAGGACCGTGAGATTTGAATGATGGATGGTCCAGATTACTTCTCGGGTTAAATGAAAGCAATGTGAGACGGGGGTTTGGGCGGACATCAGATGTAATGTGGATCGTTGATCTGCAAAGATCAACGGTGGATCTTCATCGAAGAATTACACTGATGGGTTTATGAAATAATCAAAGGGAATTTAGGTTTGATTTGGACCGTAAGATCTATGAAATGGACGACCTAGATTTGATCGCAGGGTCGCAGATCGGCAGAGGCAAAGGGAAGGCACAAGGGGAATGCGCCAATGTGATTAAGCACGGGCCGTTAGATCTAGGAGAGATCAACGGTCAGGATTGAATTGGCAGGTTTAAAAGTCGAAGGGCTATGGCGGAGCATGATCAAATCTGGGCCGTTGGTTCTTGTGGATTCAACGGCTCAAATTAAATCGCGGGATCGCAATTGGAGGAGGGAAAGGGAATGGACAAAAGAAATTTTGTGATGCGATGGAGCAAGGACCGTTGATCTTAAAACTAGATCGACGATGGGGATTCAATGATGAAGTCAAAGGTACAAGGGCGGGTTTTGAGAATAGAGCGATTGGGACCGTCGGATCTGGGCATGATAGAGCAGATCAGCGGTCAGGAATTGATTGCTAGATCACATCGGCGGGAAGGGAAAAAACAAAGGGTAGGTTGGAAACTTGCAATGCGATTGGCCGATGATCGTTGATTAGTTTTAGATTGACAGTCAGTATTCACCGAAATTTCAAACTATCGAGTTTACGAAAAATAAAATTAAAGTCAGGTTTTTACTTTTAAACAAAGGAAAGTTGGGTTTCTGGAAATGGTTTTAAGGAATTTTAGCACCCGGTTGCAGGGCTTATGGTCCCATGAGAGGCGAGGGTTATAGAAGTTAAGCTCTCAGGGGCTAAAATTCTATATAATGTAATATATGTGTTTTTAGGCTAAAAACAAGGTTTTAAAGCCAATTTGACGATTTAGATAGAGAAAAAAGGGAATTTTAAACCAAATGAAAGGGGACCAAGTGGTTTAAAATGGTGTTGGAGTTAATTTTGAAGGGTGAATGAGGCTTTATGGAGGGATTCTATGAAGAAAAAGGGGAAGAAAATGGAGGTCAATTTATGAGTGAAAGGAGGGAAAAAATGAAGGGAAAAGTGGGTTTTTCAAGCAGTCTTCTCTTGGAAAACAACATATTTTTCAGGTTTAAAAGGGAAACAACAGTGAATATTAACTAAAAGATTAGTTATCTTCATAAAAAATTCAAGGATGATAGGTTCTCAAAGGGGAATTATCTCTTGGAGTTTTTGAAGAACAAAATTAACCACTTTTTGGTATAACATAATTTATCAGTGGCTAAAAAGGATCACTACTAGTAAGGATATGATCATCAACATAAAGAACAAGGATGGTGAAAGACTTACCCAATTTCTTGGTGTAGACAGTGTTGTCAGAATGACACCTATAAAAGCCATTATCTAATATAAATCTATACATTTTGGCATAGCAAGCCCGAGGAGCTCGTTTGAGACCATAGAGAGACTTCCTAAGGAAACAAACAAGGATGGAGTTGTTTTGGATAAAGCCAGGGGGTTATTCCATGTAGATTTCTTCATGAAAATCTCCATGTAAGAAGGCATATTTAACATCCATCTAATGGAATTCCAATTTAAAGGAGGAAGCAAGGGAAAGAACAAGGTGGATATAATTCATTTTGGCAACAGGGGAGAAGGTTTTAGTATAGTCAATGCCTTCAACTTGTGAAAATACTTTAACGACAAGACAAGATTTATGTCTATCCACTTTTCCATCTGGTCCAAATTTTTTTTTGTAAACCTATTTGCATCTGACAAGTTTTCTTCCTTTTAGAAGAGGAACAAGACCCCAAGTATCGTTTTCCAATAAGGAACAATATTATTCATTCATAGCTTCATCCAAATATGGATGAATGAAAGCTTATTAAAATGTGTCTGGATCAGGATTTCATGGAACTTGAGCCAATAAGGAAGAGGATATTTGGAACTGAGAACATGTGTGTCATCAATCTGTAGGGTCACCTGAAAGAGAACCTGTTGCATCCTGAGTAGAGCGGACCCATCTTGGAAGTTGCGGAGTAAAAGGAATAATTTAAAGAGGCCAAGGAGGATTTTCATCCTCGCTGTAATCATATGAATTAGAAGGAATGCTATTAAAAAAAGAAGAGAGAGAGAGAGGTGGCACATATGCCGAATCAGGCTTGTAGGCCAAAGGTGGCACACTCGTCGAACTAGGCTCGCAGGCAGATATATTTTCATCAAATTTTACATCTCTTCTAATGATTATATTTTTGGATTTTGTTTGAAGAAGTTTATATCCTTTGAAATCTTCAGAATATCCAACAAAAATGCATTTTTCACTCTTAGTTTCTAAGGCTTTATGCTTTTCATTTGGAATATGGGCCCAAGCATCACTTCCAAAAACACGAAAGTGACTTACATCTAGTTTGATTGAGCTCCAAGCTTCTTCTAGATTTATATTCTTTAAAACATTAGTAGGAGTGCGATTTAATATGTAATTTGCATAGTTAATTGCTTCTGCCCAAAAATTGAGACTAATTCCTTTAGATTGAAGCATAAAATTAGCCATTTCTTTTAAGGTGTGATTCTTCCTTTCAACTACACCATTTTGTTGTGGAGTATATGGAACGGTATGTTGCAATTGAATGCCATGCTCAGTGCAAAAGTTGATAAATTTGTTGTTAACATATTCTCCTCCATTTTCTGATCTTAAATTAAGAATCTGATGTCCAGATTGTTTCTCAAAAAAGGCCTTAAAGGCCAAGAACATGTTAAAAAATTCACTCTTGAGTTTTAAGAAGTATACCCAAGTGCATCTGAAAAAATCATCAATGAAAGCTAAGAAGTACTTGCAACCAGAGAAAGAAACAACAAGAAGTGGACCAAATAAATTACTGTGCACAAGCTGCAAAGGGGATGAAGCGTGTGAAGAGGCACGTTTGTTTTCTTTAAGTGATTTCCACAAGGTATTATATGAGCATTATAAAGAAGATTTTCCATCTTTATCATTCACTGAAAATTTTTGTGATAAGTCTGAAGATCTCATACAATACCTTGTAAACATTGATAAAGATATGGGAAATTAGCATCCTGAGGATCTATTAGAGGAAATCCATGCATTTCATACTCAAGCTAACCATCATGACAAACAAAAGGAGTTAAATAAGGATGAAATCAATTAGGAAATAAAGGAAGATCCACAAGAACTCTATAAAAGGATTAGTGATGATTCTTAATCTCTTTTGTGTGATGCTTAAGAAGACATTCAACCTTGTGATCAGTCACAAAAGGAAGAGAATAATCGTAGTTATACCCAAGGAAAAAGGAAAATGCCTCCCCCTTTAACTAATGAAGAAATCAATCAGATTCTAAACATACAACCAACCTCTAAACTTTTATGTAAAGAAGATATTTATATTTTTTATACTGCTAACTTATCCACTGATGCATTTTTTCATGCAGAAACTATAGAACAGAATAATACTGATTCAGTGCTACCTTCTCAAGAGGACCTACTACTAGGAAATGCTCCTAATGATGTCTTCCAGACAGAATTCAGTCCACTCAATCAAGGCATGTCAGGTTTTCTTAAAGACAACAAAGCAACACATTATGAGGCTACCAAATCAGATGATCACGAAGAAGAGGTGGAGTTTCTCTCTCAAAAGAACCCCAAGCACAACAAAGTGGAGCAAGGAGTATTCCTAGATAAAGCTTATTTCTCAAATCCTCTACGCCAGGTATTATTCAAAGATCCCTTTGTTGTTTTCTTAGAGACATTTGAAAATGGAGTAAAATATGACAATAATAGTTTGTTGCCGAGTTTAAAGAAAATTTGGAGCACTACTATTCAGAATAAGGCAAAATGGGAGTGACCTTTCAGCATACCTAAAGGGATGAATGAAAATCAATCATGTAGTCACTTACTTGATTGGCTGTATTGGAAAAGAGAGTTCACCTAATGAATATATATCATATGAAATTTAGATTAGGATGGATAGGTGAAAATAAGCTCAGTACTATGAGCATATTTTTATTTTAGTTTCAGATTGTTTTGACAAAAATAAAGAAAAGAAGAAAAGAGGGAAAATAAAAGAAAAGGTAAAGCCCCATACCAAAAAGAATATTTCTGAAAGTGTGAAAGTCCAAAGGCCACTCCTTTTTGAAAAGAAAGTATTGTTCAATCATATAGCCTAATCATGATTGAGAAAATTTTGAATTTTTGCTGATAAATTAGAAAATGAGGATTTTCCAAACTGTGTAAAATTGGCTTATCAGTAGATTAGATAGGAAAAGATATTGGTTCCAAAATTCAAATCTAAACCAAGGATAAAGAGGGGGATGAATGACAAATTCCAAATTATAGCCCTCAATTTTTAGTTTCACTTTTTGCAAGAATAAAATCTGTGTGCAGCTTCTCCAAAATACAACAATGGCAAATCAAACTGCTCAATCTTGATTTGATCATGCTTTCAATTTTCTGTCAATAGATTAGAGAATGAAAATCTGTCAAACTATTTAAAATTGACAGATAAGTAGATTAGGTAGAGAATAAAAGAGGTCATCAGTTTAATCTGAGCCTTTGGATGATATAAAGGTAGAAGTAGATAGTTTTATGATTTCAAAAAGAAAAATGATGTCAAGGGTTTTCCAATCTAAATGCACCCAAATGAAGAAAAATACTAGAATTATGATGGGTAGGTAGAGTTGAGTTGCAACAAGATTTTTTTTCAAGGTTTTAAAGGTTCAAGTTATAAAGAATAACAACAGATCAACAATTGAAGAATGAGAAATTTTCCAAGTAAAATCAATGCATTGATCTACAATGTCTAAAGATTTGAACTCTGAGGTTCTTGACACCTCCTAAAGGAGCTGCCCTCCCCAACTGGAGCCACTGTTATCCTCCTGTATTCTACAGTTTCACTAGGTGACTTTGGATTTTCAACAGATTGTTGAAGATAGTGTTAGTCATTAGTAATTTTTGCTATTTTGTAGATGACTAAATTCTTGTCCTAGATTTCTAAAAACAATATTCATGAATATTGTGAGTTTTAGAAATCTCATTGCCTTCAATATCCTTATGATAATTTTTTCACTATTTCACCATTCTATCATGTCATAGTCATCTTACCACTCCTAGAAGACCCCTCATGGGATCATGCCACTCATCTTCATCCTATTTTCCTACCTATTATCACAATAATCTGTTTTTCCTTTGCCTCACCGCTCCACTTGCCCCCTAGGATCACCAACTAGCTTAATCCTTCTTATGTTTCCCAGATGCCTCAGGCATTGATGGTCTCAAAACTATCTCTGTAGGCTCTTTAGATAAATCAAGTACCTTGGATTTTGGATCTTCAATACATAAAATTGTCAAAAACTCTGGTTTTCATACTTGAAGACCCCGAGCCAAGCTTTCAGTCAAAGACCAAGTCAAAAGAGCCTCCCACTAGGTCATTAGGGTTTTATAGGTTGTAGGATGGTCTTTGGTGTTCTAAATCACTGTTCTTCATGTGTTAACAAGCTGAATCAGATGTGAAAGAAATTTCGTGCCTATTTATCCAAGATAGATTAGAAAAATCTCCAAGGTAGACCTCCTTAATCAAGTAAAAATTCTACAAATGACAACTATACATGTTTGAAATTTCTGCAGGAGTGTCAAGGTGGCTATCATCAAGAAAGTTGGTAACGTAAGAGGCCTGCTCCTTATTAGAAGATATACCCAAGAAAATGGAAGAGGATGCAACCTATTTTCAAGGAAAATCAGGGTTTCTAGGACTGATTAGACCAAAAATGTGCCAAGAAAAGATCAATACAGAAAATCACAAGGATGGAGGCACACCAGCATAACCAAGCATGAATTGAAGATTTTTAGAAATTATATATGAAGAAGGGAAAAAGGTGAGGTGAACTGAACATAAATGAATGAACTTGAAAAGGCTATAAAGAACTTAGAAGACAAAAATAATTATTTTTCTCTAACAAACCTAAAACCTAAGGTTTTGGAAAGATAGGGAAAGAAGGTGAAGGGAAAGAAGGTGAAATGAAGATAATGAGCCTCCATGATGAAAATAGAAAGAGAGTTTGAAGAAGCTATTGTTGGTGACCTCCATGATTTGCCAAGATAAAGTATCTCACTGCCTCAAAGGGAAATAATGTAAAGAGTATTAGGGTAAGGAGGTCAAGGTTCAGAATGTCAACTACAACGAAAGAAACAAAGAATATGGTTAGAAAGGAAAAGGATCACTTGAATGCTTTTTGTCCACCTACTAAAAAGCTCAAAATGATAAATCAGTAAAAGTGAAACAGAGGACTAAAACCTTAGTAAAGTGGGTTTTTGAGTTTAATTTATTTTCCTAAGGGTATAAAAGGCCATTTCTTTTTTCCTCCCATCTCATCTTACAGTTGAAAGGAGCAAAAATGTTCAAGCGAGATTTTTTCTGAGTTTCAGTGAAAATCGGGCAAAGTTACTTGGTGCTATGCTTTGGAAAAGGCGCTGTGCTTAGAGCACCCGACGCTGCGCTTAGGGAAGATTCCGTAGTGTAAAAATACACTACGCTGCATGTACAAGAAAGCACGCTGTGCTTACAGGTGGGCGCTACTCGTTTGCTTAGGAACCCAACAGACCCACAAGAATTTACCCGGCACTGCGCCTAGGAGGATCCCAACTCACTTGGAAGTGCCCAACGTTGCGCTTAAGGAGGACCCGACAGACCCTTTTCTGCCCGGCACTGTGCCCAGGAGATTGGCAGGCCTACATTACATGCAGCGCTGCGCCCAGGAGACCTGACAGACCTACACACGGGCAGCGCTGTGATTAAAGAGGAGCTTGAATCACGCAGAAGGCATGCAACACTGTGCTCAGGGAGCCCGAAAGGCCTGCATGTGGGCAACACTATGCTCAGGAGGACTCGACAAGCCCATTTCTTCCCGGCGCTGTGCCCAGGAGACCGGTAGGCCGGTACGAGGGTAGGCATTGTGCTTAGGTTAGAAAGCCTCTCCTATCTGCAAAAATTTCCAAAAACACAAGGGGACACCTTCAAGGTACATTTAAAAGCCTGAAAGAAAGTTAAAGGTTGGTAGATGCTGATTTTCCTTTCCCTCCAAGTGATTTTGTTGGTTTAATGCATAAAGGAAATTGACTAAACCCTAACCCACATCTCCATCACACTCACTTTCAAGAGCTTCCCTTCACCATCATTTCAGTTCAATCTTCTTACGTATTTTCACAAGCAGGCCTAAGTTTGTCTAAATACCATACCAATCACCATGTCAGGAGAAGAAGGGAGTGTTAGCAGTGAAGGGGGCCAAGTGGCTATGAGGCAAAGGCACAAGGTTGGAAAAGTTAACAGATTTGAGCCCCAAGACACAATGGAGATTACTTCCTCCCCCATGATTCTCACGTGATTTCAAAATGTGGGGTGTTTTTAGTTTTGTGAGAAAGTCAAACAAGTGCAAATCACCCTGAGCTCACTAGGTTGTTTATCCTCAATCTACACAATAAACAAGTAAATCTTACAGGGGTAGACTTTGGGCTATCATCAGATACCATTGATCATGCTACCGAACTTCTTGATGTTGGAGAGAAATTGTTCAAAAGGGAAAAGTTGGACATGAACTGCTATGAGCCATTTATCAAACCTAGGTACAAAGAAGGTTGTAAAACCATTTTCCCTTTCTCACACTTGTTGGATAGATATGCACCCTTAATGAAGGTCATCATGAAATATTTCACATGTGAGGGTAGGAATTATAGACTCTACTCCTACCATATTATATTGCTCATGAATTTCACTAGGGTCAAGATGCTTCATTTTCCCTGCTACCTTTATAGGAGTGTTGACAAAATGTCTTCTCTTGTCCGAAGGAGGAACTATTCCCAACAAATGCATAGTTTGTTCCACCACTCCTTGATCAAGATGGTGGTGCTACATCAGCTGGATAAAAAAGGCATAACTTGGGAGGTGTTCATAGCTCATGAATTATTCACAAGCCCTCAGCCCCATCATCAACCAAATTTACCCTCATCATCTCATCCTCCTCCCTCCACTCCTCCATCACCTCCTACTGAACATGACTCATCATCTACCCAAGTATCCTCTCCTCAAGAAAACCTCTCTTCCCCATATTCTACTGATGCATTAGATCAAGAAGGAAGTGGTAGTGAACAAACAAGTGAAAATGACTATGAGAGTGACAATGAGTCAAACCAAAATGAAGATGAAGGAGATGATGAGTTGAGCCAACAAGAGGCAGGAGACATGGAAACAGAGCAGGGTAATGACAGTGAAGACAATCAAGAAGTTGATAGTGGGGATGGGTCAAACAGTAATGAATAAGAGATAAAAAATGAAGCAAAGGCCATGGAGGTATATGATGATGCAAAATCGGTAAGTGATGAAGAAAGAAACAATCACACTGAAAAAATTGAGATTGAGGAGGAAGAGGATAACATGTGCACAAATGAGGTAAGTGATGAAGAAAGAAGTGAAACTATGAGCCCTAATGAGGGAAAAGATAAAGAGGGCAGACAAAATGAAGATAATGACTATGAAGAAAATGAAGAAGAGGCTAAAGATAGTCATGACTGTCATGACAGTCATGAAGACAATGAAGAAAATCAAGAGGCTGGCAACCAAAATGAAGGTCATAGAAATGATGAAGGCAACTACAATGAAGAACAAGATGAGAGTGCACAAATCAGTGAAGAAGATAGCAGTGAGGCTAATGATGAAGGTAAAGAGGTAAGCAACAGTCCAGGTGATGGAAAATAAGACATAGAGACAAATGGTGACAACCATGAGGAGGACACCAAAATGAGCCAAATTGAACCTTTTCCCTTGGCATACCACAGAGGGGAAAGACATGTGTTTGTTGCCTCTAAAAGGAAAGGGGCCATCACTTCCACTCCTATTAGGCAAAAGGACAAAATAAAATATAAAGGAAAAGGGAATATTAAGGAAGAATGGGAATACCAACATGATATAGAACATGAATTTGACCTCATTGAACTTGACAGTGACAAGGAGGATAAAAAGAGGGCCAATAACATACTACTTCAAAGCAAGAATGAAAATATTAAAGACCTACAAAGGAGCCTTGGCATGGCATGATATGCTATTTATAATTACAAGGATGAGCACAAGCATATGAAGAAGGTGAAGAGGGACCTTGACCTCCAAAAGAAAATGACCAAGCACTATGCCTTGAAAACAAACTTGCTTGTGCCAAGCTCAAAGAAGCCCTCACTGAAATTCAAGGGAAAAAGACTGAGAAAACCTTGGAATCTTGGTTGAATCTTCTCTACAGGATTCTCAAACCCCATGAGGAAGACATCCACCAATTTTGAGAAATTTTTGACAAATTTTGGTTTTTTGTGAATTTGGAGGCCTCTAAGCGTAGCACCCCTGGTGCTATGCTTTCATCTCAGGAATCTTTAGAGGGATACATTTGAATTTTTGGAATCCTCATGTCTAGTATTGTATGATCACCAAATTTCAGAGCATTTGGACCATTTTGTACCCCTCAAAAGGCCAAACAACACCTCATTTTTCACCTTTCTGCCTCATTTTCAGGCCTGGCGCTTCGCCTAGAGTAGTTTTTGGAGATTTACCTTTTGGAAAGGTTATAGGAGCTCAATCAGAAAACCAAGGGAATTTTTTTAAATAATACTCAACAAGATTTCCAATGGGCCATCACGGTGAAAAATCTGACATCGGGAAGGTCACCAAAACTTGGTTGCAAGTGGACCCATTTTCTTCGTGTGAAGGCGCTACGCTTTCAAACCTCACTATGTGTTTTTGGCCAAAAGTAAAAAAAAGACACTCATTAATTGAAAATGATATTTTAATGTTTTTTAAGGAAAATCACTCCAAATTTAGGTGTTAGGAGTTATTTTGGCATTTATTTCATGAGATATTTTGTGCCTTGGGCCTTGCATGGTCTCTTGGGCATTAATGACATTTATGGATGATTTTGACATTTTCAAACCCTAGTTAGGGTTTTTTACCTCCTTTTCTAGATAAATAGAGCATGAGGGATTCTTTGTAAAATTTTGGCATTTGATGACTCTTGAGAGAAATATATGGTTTTTTGAAGCTTGAAGAGGAAATTGGTGTTGTGGAGCTTGTGAATGGCTTGTTTTACTTGTTGATTAAGAAGGCTTGCTTGCAGGATCCCTGAGCTTGGTTAATGGTGAAGTGCTTCTATTTAGTTATTTTTTTCTTGTATATAATTGTGTTTCATCCTTCTATGCTGTAGTAGGACAAAGGAATTAGACTAAGAAATGTTCTTCAAAGGCACCTTGGCTCTGTTTGTTCTTCACTGCCTTTATGTTTTCCTCTACTAGGTCAGTTTAGAGAATCCTTAGTTTCTCTCTAGACCCACCCAAGCTTGTTTATCTCATCAATGGTTCAATACAGTAGATATCATAGATGTTTTATGGTTAGCCCTGCTTGTTTGATATCACTAAAACACTATTCTTGAGGTATCTCTTTGAAGTACCATTGTTGAGGTTTTCCAAAGAGGCTATGTTTCGATCATACCCTTTGTCCATGCTTGAAGAATTATTTCAAATATCTTTATGGCTATGATAAATGATGTTTAGGAGTTCCCTTTTCCTTGATTAAAGTTATATGTTTATCTTAAATGTTTTCTAATCTTGAAGGTGAAATCACTAGAAGTTAACTGAGTTTCTCGCCTTCTATAGTTCACTGAATTGTTTGTGTGAAATGACTATTTGCTTGAGTTGAATCAAAGTGTTACTGGTTTGCCCTGTCTTATGATTGATTATTTATTTTAAATAGTGTTTAAGTCCATTCTTGTTAAAGTATTTGACAAAGGATTCTTGATTTCCATTTGCCCTACTTTGTTCACAAACTTGATGTTCATTTCATTTCACACAAACCTTGAGAATCCATTGACTATGCTAGATTTTACCTATGATGCACCCTGATTCATTGTTGATATTTACATGAATTTTATAGACTCCATAGCCCAATGACTTGAATATTTACTCACTCCATCTATTCTAATTGACCATATTACCCAACCAAAACAAACAAACAAGCCCTACACTTAACAAATAGCCTAAAATCAAACCCTAAAAGCAAACAAGTTCACATCCTTTGCACATAATAAAGAGAGCCCTCTCTGAGTCCAGGAAGGCTAGGTCCTAGGACTCCAAAGATTGTTCTGATGTTACCCTGTGCATTTGGTCTACCAATATACCAAATCATGGGACACTAACATAATGGCGATCACGGTGGGACATTCTGAATTAATGATATCTTAGACATCCTTAAGACCTCATAAAACCACAAAATTCCTTGGATTGGCGTTTAGTTGTTGATGGTGGACAACAATAACATCATTTATAATAGTAAACATCCTCCACCTGGTGACTCCACTGGTCTTCAGTAGCCCTGTTGACCCCACTAGTTCTCATAGACTCCCCTGGGAATGCATTAAGCAATCCTAATCATGTTGATGGTGGACAACAAAGTTGAAACCTTCCACCTAGCGACTCCACAAATCTCAATAGACCTAAAGAATCCACTGGTAGAGGAATCTATATTAGTTGTAAAGATAAAATTACCCTTTCTGATTAACAAATATGGATCCAAGAATACAAAGGAGATATGCTCCGATGAATAGAGATCATATCCCTGGATTTCCACATAAAATGCCTCAGATAAATTGGATCAAAAACCTGCCTATATTTCAATATGAAAAATGTGATGACCCCTTGTTACATCACATAAAATTTCATATACATGTATGGAGGTTAAAGGTTGAATGGCATGAGGATTGCCTCATGAAAATTTTTATGGAAACTTTAGAGGGTAAGGCAAGAGAATGGTATGAATAGGTAAAACCTGGTAGCTTGTTTTCCTTAAAATATCTCCACAAGGTTTTTTGTGATCATTATAAAGAAAATTCTCCATCCTTGTCATTGGCTGAAAATTGTTGTGATCAATCTCAGGATATCATACAATACCTTATAGATAGTGGTGAAGACTTGGAAAATTTGCATCCTGAAGACCTCTTAGCAGCCATCCATGAATTTCATTCTCAAGATAACTATCATGACAGCCTAGAGGAGTTAGTTGAGGAAGAAACCAATAAAGAAATAGAAGAAAACCCACAGGATCTCTCTGAAGGCACAAGTGATGATTCACCATCTCTTTTAGGTGAGGCTCAAGAAAAAATTCAGCCTCAAAATTAGCCTTCATAAGAGAAAGATAACTATTGTACTTCTATCTAAAAAAAGAGAAAAATGCCTCCTCCTTTAACTGAAGAGGAAATAAATCAGATGCTAAACATGTAGCGAGCCTCTAAACCTTCATGTAAACAAAACATTTCTGTCCCTTCTCCTACTAATCCCATCTACCATAAATCAGAAAGTGAAATTGTAGATCAATTCAAAGAAAAAAAATCTAGTAATACAATTTTCTTGATTGGTGACTACTTATTTTGATAATTTTCCAAAGTTTGATCAGTATAATGATAGTCATGTGCTCCAAATAGAAGCTAACCTTGCAAAGCCATCAACAGTTGGTTTGTGGGAGGAAGATCTATTTCATCAACTTGGAAACAATAGTAAGCCAATACATACCATTTATGACACTGATGAGGAAATCCTTGAGAGTTTAGAGTAAGTGAGGGATCTCTGATTCTTTTCTCTACTTCATTTCAGTCCATCAGAAATAACTTTCATGTAATTGGAAATCAGCAGTCTTTTAGTTTTGATGTTGAGGTTGAAGAGGATGATTAAATTCTTGAGAAAGTTGTTAATAAGAAACCTTTTCCTGAAATGGTTGAGGAAATCATTTGGGACATGGAATCCTCCTCAGCTTCAGATTTGCAGCCACCAAGTCCCATTGAATTTCAAATTGCAAGTGAAGCTTATAAATTGACAATCACATAAAAGTTGCTGCACTTCTTTCCCAAGAAGATTTATTGCCAAAGAGTGCTCCTGCTCATCAATATGATGGCCTTCACAAAGAATTCAACCCACTCTATCAAAGCACATCAGGTTTCTTAGAGGACAACATTGCAACATATGATGAGTCTGACAGTGCAGATGATAATGAGGAAGAGGTGGATTTTCTTTCCCAAAAGAGCCCCAAGTTCAACAAAGTGGAGGAAGAAGCAATACTTGATCAAGCTTATTTCCTAAATCCTATAGGCCAGGTATTATTTCAATATCCCTTTGCTGATTTGTTAGAGACATTTTAAAAGGGAGTAAAATATGTCAAGAACAGTTTGTTCCAACATTTAAAGAACATCGTAGGCACTACTGTTCAAGAAAAAGTGAGGTGTAAGTGGCTTTTCTATTTTGTCAGCACACTCAAAGAGCTAAATGAAAATCACCCATGGAATCATCTAATTAACTGGTTATGCTGGAAAAGTGAATTCACCAAATAAATATGTATATATGTATAGGATAGATTAGGAATGAAAATAATCTCAGACCTATGAGCATCTTTCTAGCTTTAGTTTCAAATTGTTTTGTAAAAAAAATGAAAACACAAAACATAAAAAAGGAAAAAGAGGGAAGATTTGAAAAAGAGGTACAACCCCATACCCAAAAAATAGTAGTGCTGAAAGTGTGCAAGCCTAAATGCCACTACTTATTCAAAAAGAGTCTTGTTCAGTCATTTAGCCTAATCATGGCTAAACATGTTTCAATTTGTTGCTGATAGGATAGTGAAAGAGAACTTGTCAAAACATCTAAACTTGACTTGTCAGTAGAAATAGATTAGGACGAAAAGATACTAGTTCTACATGCTCAAATATGAACCAAAGAGAAAGATGGGGAGGCTTAAAAAATGATGAATCACAACCCTAATGATTTCTAGTTTTGTTTAGACAAAAATAATGTTTGTGTGCAGCTTGTTTCAATGCCACAACCCATGGTGAATTAGATTGCTTAATCCTGGTTCAAATCATGTTTTCAATTTCATGTCAATAACTTAGAGAATGAATTCTGTCATACAGCTTAATCTTGAAAATCAAATAGATTAGGTAGAGAATAAAAAAGTTCACTAGCATAATCTATACTCTTGGAAGTGATAAGGGTAGAAGTAGATAGTATTTTATGCTTTCAGAAATAAAAGAATGTCAAGGGTTTGCCAGTCCAAGTGCACCCAAGTGAAGAAAAAATGTTAGGCAAGGTATGATGGGTAGGTAGAGATGAGGTTGAAGTAATCATGTTTTTTATATTCTTGAGATCATAACTTCAAATATAAACATCAGCAAATGAAAGAAGAAAAATCTTCCCAATGGATGACGCACTGGTCTTCATAAACTCAGAGATTTGATATTTGACGTTCTAGACACCTCCTTAAAAGGAGCTGCCCTCCCCAAGTGGATCCACTGTTAGTCATCAATAATTTTTTCTATTTTGTAGATGACTAAATTCTTGTCCTAGATTTCTAAAAACAAGATTCATGAATATTGTGAGTTTTAGAAATCTCACTGCCTTCATTATCCTTAAGATAAAATTTTCATTGTTTCACCATTCTATCATGTCATGGTCATCTTACCACTCCTAGAATACCCCTCATGGGTCATGCCACTCATCTTCATCCTATTTTCCCACCTATGACCACAGTACTCTGTTTTGCCTTTGCCTCACCCCTCCACTTGCCCCCTAGGATCACCAGCCAACTTACTCCTTCTTATGTTTGTCAGATGCCTCAAGCATTGATGGTCTCAAAACTATCTCTGTAGGCTCTTTAGATAAATCAAGTACCTTGGATTTTGGATCTTCAATACATCAAATTGTCAATTTTTTTTTTTTCATACTTAAAGACCCCAAGCCAAGCTTTCAGTCAAAGTCCAAGTCAAAACAGCCTCCCACTAGGTCATTAGGGTTTCATAGGTTGTAGGGTGGTCTTTGGTGTTCTAAATCATTGCTCTTCATGTGCTAACAAGCTGAAAAAGATGTGAAAGAAAGTCAGCGCCTATTTATCCAAGATAGATCAGAAAATTATCCAAGGTAGACCTCCTTAATCAAGTACAAATTTTGCAAAGGACAACTATTCATGTTTGACATTTCTACATGAGTGTCAAGGTGGCTATCAACAAGAAAGTTGGTAAGGTAAGATGCCTGATCCTCATTATAAGATATACTCAAGCAAATGGAAGAGGATGCAGCCTATGTTCAAGGAAAATTAGGGTTTCTAGGATTGATTAGCCCAACAATGTGCCAAGCAAATATCAATACAGAAAATCACAAGGATGGAGGCACACCAGCATAACCAAGCATGAATTGAAGATTTTTAGAAATTATAAATGAAGAAGGGAAAAAGGTGAGGTGAACTAAACATAAATTTATGAAATTGAAAGGGCTATAGAGAACTTAGAAGACAACACTAATGATTTTTCTCTAAAAAACCTAAAACCTAAGGTTTTGGAAATATAGGAAAAGAAGGTGAAATGAAGATAATGAGCCTCCATGATGACAATAGAAAGAGAGTTTGAAGAAGCTATTGTTGGTGACCTCCATGATTTTCCAAGATAAAGTATCTCACTGCCTCAAAGGGAAAAAATGCAAAGAGTATCAGGGTAAGGAGGTCAAGGTTCACCATGTCAACTACCTGGAAAGCAACAAAGAAGATGGTTAGAAAGGAAAAGGGTCACTTGAATATTTTTAGCCACCTACTAAAAAGCTCAAAATGATAAATTAGTAAAAGTGAAACAGAGGACTGAAACCTTAGCAAAGTGCATTTTTTATTTTAATTATTTTTCTAAGGGTAGAAAAGGCCATTTTGTTTTTCCTCCCATCTCATGTTATAGTTGAAATGAGAAAAAACGTTCAAGGGAGAATTTTTCTAAGTTTCAGGGAAAATCGAGCAAGGTTACTTGGCATTACACTTTGGAGCAGGCATTGTTGTTAGAGCACCCGACGTTGCGCTTAGGAAAGATTCCGCAGTGTAAAAATACACAAGGGGAAACCTTCAAGCTACATTCAAAAGCCTGCAAACAAGTTAAAGGTTGGTAGATGCTAATTTTCCTTTCCCTCAGTGTGATTTTGTTGGTTTAAACCTAACCCGCACCTCCATCACACTCACTTTCAAGAGCTACTCTTCCCCATCATTTCAGTTCACTCTTCTTACCTATTTTCACAATCAGGCCTAAGTTTGTCTAAAGGCCACACCAATCACCATGTTAGGAGAAGAAGGGAGTGTCAGCAGTGAAGGGGGCTAAGTGCCTATGAGGCAAAGGCACAAGGGTGGAAAAGTTAATATATTTGAGCCCCAAGACACAGTGGAGATTATTTCCTCCCCCATGATTCTCACATGCTTTCAAAATGTGGGGTGTTTTCAGTTTTGTGAGAAAGTCAAACAAGTGCAAAGTCACCCTGAGTTCACTAGGTTTTTTATCCTCAACCTACACAATAAAAAAGTAAATCTTGCAGGGGTAGAATTTGAGCTATCATTAGATACCATTACTCATGCTACTAGAATTCCTGATGTTGGTGAGAAATGGTTCAAAATGGAAAAGTTGGACATGAAATGCTATGAGCCATTTATCAAACCTAGGTACAAAGAAGACTGCAAAACCATTTTACCTTTCTCAGACTTGCTGGATAGATATGCACCCTTAATGAAGGTCATCATGAAATATTTTACATGTGAGGGTAGGTATTCTAGACTCTACTCCTACTATGTTAGATTTCCCATGCATTTCACTAGGGTCAAGATGCTTCATTTTCCTTGCTACCTTTATACGAGTATTTACAAAATGTCTTATGTTTTTCGGAGGAGGAACTATTCCTAGCAAATGCATAGTTTGTTCCACCACTCCTTGATCAAGATGGTGGTGCTACATCAGCTGGAGCAAAAATGAATACCTTGGGAGGTGTTCATAACTCATGAAGTATTCAGAAGCCCTCAGCCCCATCATCAACCAAATTTACCCTCATCATCTCATCCTCCTCCCTCCACTCCTCCATCACCTCCTACTGACCATGAATCATCATCTACCCAAGTATCCTCTCCTCAAGAAAACCTCCCTTCCCCATCTTCTCCTCATGCATTAGATCAAGAAGGAAGTGGTAGTGAACAAACAAGTGAAAATGAGAGTAAGAGTGAAAATGATTCAAACCAAAATGAAGATGAAGGAGATGATGAGTTGAGCCAACAAGAGGTGGGAGACATCGAAACAGAGCAGGGTAATGACAGTGAAGACAATCAAGAAGTTGATAGTGGGAATGGGTCAAACAATAATGAAAAAGAGATCAGAAATGAAACAGAGGCAATGGAGGTAGATGATGATGCAAAAGAGGTAAGTGATGAAGAAAGTAGCAATTACACTAAAAAAATTGAAAATTAGGAGTAAGAGGATAGCATGAGCACAAATGAGGTAAGTGCTGAAGAAAACAATGCAACTATGATCGCTAATGACAGTCAAAACAAAAAGGCTCTTAGTCATGACAGAGATGAGGGAAAATATAAAGAGGGAAACCAAAATTAAGATAATGACTATGTAGAAAATGACTAAGAGGTTGAAGATAGTCATGACTGTCATGATAGTCATGAAGACAATAAAGAAAATCAAGAGGCTGGCAGCCAAAATGAAGGTCACAACAATGATGAAGGAAAATACAATGAAGAACAAGATGAGAGTGCACAATTTAGTGAAGAAGCTAGCAGTGAGGCTAATGATGAAGGTAAAGAGGTAAGCAGTAGTCCAGGTAATGGAAAATAAGACATAGAGACAAATGGTGACAGCCATGAGGAGGATACCAAAATGAGCCAAATTGAACCTTTTCCCTTGGTATACCACAAAGGATAAAGACGTGTTTACTGCCTATAAAAGGCAAGGGGCCATGAATTCCACTCCTATTAGGCCAAAGGACAAAATAAAATATAAAGGAAAAGGGAAGATGAAGGAAGAAGGGAAAGACCAGCATGATGTAGAACCTGAATTTGACCTCATTGAACTTGACAGTGACAAGGAGGATAAAAAGATGGCCAATAGCATACTACTTCAAAGCAAGAATGCAAAGATTAAAGACCTACAAAGGAGCCTTGGCATGGAAAAATATGTTATTGATCATTACAAGGATGAGCACAAGCATATGAAGAAGGTGAAGAGGGACCCTGAGCTCCAAAAGAAAATGACCAAGCACTATGCCTTGAAAAACAAACTTGCTTGTGCCAAGCTCAAAGAGGCCCTCACTGAAATTCAAGCACTCAAAGGGTCAAAAGACCAAGAAAACCTTAGAATCTTGGCTGAAGCTTCTCTAAAGGCTTCTCAAACCCCATGAGGAAGACATCCACCAAATTTGAGGAATTTTTGACAGATTTTGGTTTTTTGTGAATTTGGAGGCCTCTAAGCGCAGCACCCCTGGTTCTATGCTTTCATCTCAGGCATCTTCAGAGGGATAAATTTGAATTTTTGGAATCTTCATGTCTAGTACAGTATTGCCACCAAATTTCAAAGCATTTGGATCATTTTTGACCCCTCAAAAGGCCAAAAAACACCTTATTTTTCACCTTTTCTGCCTCATTTTCAGGCCTGGCGCTGCGCCTAGAGCAGTTTTGGGAGATTTAACTTTTGGATATGTTACAGGAGCTCAATCAGAAAAAAAGGTTAGTTTTGGAAAGAAGACTTAGCAATATTTCCAATAGGCCATGACAGAGAAAAATACGACATCGGGAAAGTCACCAAAACTTGGCTGCAAGTGGACCCATTTCCTTCATGTGAAGGCGCTACTCTTTCAAACCTCATTGTGCGTTTTTGGCCAAAATTCAACAAAAGACATTCATTAATTGAAAAATGATATTTTAATGTTTTTTAAGGCAAATCACTCCAAAGTTAGGTGCTAGGAGTTATTTTGGAATTTGTTTCATGAGATATTTTGTGCTTTGGGCCTTGCATGGTCTCTTGGGCATTAATGACATTTATGGATGATTTTGACATTTTCAAACCCTAGTTAGGGTTTTTTCCCTCCTTTGCTAGATAAATAGAGCATGGTGGCCTCTTTTTAAAACGTTGGCATTTGATGAATCTTGAGAGAAATATATGGTTTTTTGGAGCTTGAAGAGGAAATTGGTGTTGTGGAGCTTGTGAATGGCTTGTTTTGCTTGTTGATGAAGAAGGCTTGCTTGCAGGACCCCTTAGCTTGGTTAATGGTGAAGTGCTTCTATTCAGTTATTATTTTCTAGTGTATCATTGTGTTTCATCCTTCTATGTTGTAGTAGGACAAAGGATTTAGACTAATAACTGTTCTTCAAAGGCACCTTAGCTCTGTTTTTTCTTCACTGCCTTTATGTTTTCCTCTACTAGGTCAGTTTAGAGAATCCTTAGTTGCTCTCTAGACACACCCAAGCTTGTTTATCTCATCAATGGTTCAACACAATAGATATCATAGATGTTTGATGGTTAGCCCTACTTTTTTGATATCACTAAAACACTGTTCTTGAGGTCTCTCTTTGAAGTACCATTGTTTAGGTTTGCCAAAGAGGTTATGTTTTGATCATACCCTTTGTCCATGCTTGAAGAATTGTTTCAAAGTTCTTTATGGCTATAATCAATGATATTTAGGAGTTCCCTCTTCCTTGATTAAATTTATATGTTTATCTTAAATTTTTTCTAACCTTGAAGGTGAAATCAACATAAGTTAAATGAGTTTCTTGCCTTCTATAGTTCACTAAATTGTTTGTCTGAAATGCTTATTTTCTTGAGTTGAGTCAAAGAGTTACTAGTTTTCCTTGTCTTATGATTGCTTCTTTATGTTAAATAGTGTTGAATTCTCTTCTTGTTAATGTATTTGACAAAGGATTCTTGAAATCCCTTTGCCCTACTTTTTTCACAAACTTGATGTTCATCTCATTTCACACAAACCTTGAGAATCCATTGACTATGCTAGATTTTCCCTGTGATGCACCCTGATTCATTGTTGAGATTTACATGAATTTTATAAACTCCATAGCCAAATGACTTGAAGATTTTCTCACTCCATCTATTCTACTTGACCATCTTACCCAACCAAAACAAACAAACAAACCCTACACTTAACAACTAGCCTAAAATCAAACCCTAAAAGAAAAAAAGTTCACATCCTTTGCACATAATAGAGAGAGCCATCACTGAGTCTAGGAAGGCTAGGACCTAGGACTCCAAATATTGGTCTGATGTTACCCTGTGCATTTGGTTTTCCAGTATATCAAATCACAGGACACTAACAGTTAGCATTCCTTCATTATCAGCTATCTTCAGAAATCTCACTGCCTTCATTATCTTCATAAAACCTTTCTCACTATATCTCAGTATGCCTTCTCAAATTTTCATTCCTGCTCTTAAGAACTCATTTTGGGCTTTAAATCCTCTCATTTTCATCCTTATTTCCTACTTAGAGCCTCATTTCCTCATTTTTCCCACTAAAAACCCACTTTCGTTCCTAAAAACTACATTTGACCCCCTCACCTTCATTATTTTCCATCATTTCCCTAAAATAATGTAAAAAATACTTTTTTACATTGTTTTGAGTCAAGAATATAATGTTCGGGCCTATTTGTTTTATATTTAAAACTTTGTTTTAAATTAACTTAAAACCCGACTTTTTGTGTTTTGTAACCCCGCCCCTTTATAAATATTCAAGCCATGCCTTAATGTTTTTAACCCCTCCGTCCTTTGTTAAAACCCTCATATAACCTTCTGCCCTCATTTCTAATTTTTTCTGCTCCTTTTTTTAACCTAGGCTCCTTCTCATTTAGCCCCCACCCACATGCACCTATCTCCACAGCCATATAACCTCGGCCCTTACTGCAGAATAAGTGCCTCCGCTTGTTTAATAGACACGGGCCCCACCATTTTTCCTGTCCGTTGTCTTAAAACCCTGACCACCGTAGATCTGTCTCCCTCAAGATCTAACAGTCGATGATGCATATCGCATGATTCTCCGCGCACGGGTTAAACAAACCCCAACCCTGCAAAATGGGCGGTTTTACTGCCCATACCCTCTGCCACGCGACATCTCTGTTATGGAATCATACACCTTCCTCCAATACCATTTACCACTCTCCATTTCGTGTGAAAAACACCTCCCTCACTCGCGAAAAACGTCCCTCCTTCCTCCCGCAAAAACCCAAAACCATTCCTCCATTCAAATGATCCAAAGGCCTGTGCCTTTTCAATGAAGCCCAAACTGCCATTTACACCTCTGCAACACTTTGACAGCCCAAAAACCCTAGATAAATGCAGAAAATCCCCTCAACGCAGGTTTTAAGCTAACAATTTGTTTAGTGTGCAGGTTTTATGACATGAATGCGAGAAATGCATTTCAGGGATCCAAAATTGATTGAATAAGTGTTCTAGGTGACGATCCAGAAGACTTGTTTCATTTGAAGGACTGAAGGTGTAAGATCAAGCATGATCATCAATAAGTCATGACCATTGATGGTTATTCAAGCCCTAAAACAACAGAAGATTCTCTAGTGCTCAGTAAATACAAACAAAGATGTAAGTGAAGGAGCATAATATTTATGAGTCTGTGGCAGTGAAGGTTAGTGGATTAAGACGTCAAAGCAGAGGTTAAGGATGATGAAGACAGAAGCAAGGATTAAAGATTTAATCATAAATTAAAGGGAAAAGAATCATAATTAAAGTTAGAATTAAGAAAAGAAAGTAATATCATATAGTGAAGGATAAATCCAAGTTTAAAAGACCTAAATAGAGTTCAAAGGATAAAACAAAGGGCGATTAGCACAAAGGCAGATTCGAATGACACAACAAAAGGAATTTACTTCTTCAAAAGACACATATGACCACCTACAACATGTTTTATTTCAATAAATACATCAACAGTTATTGAAACAGTTAGAGATATTCCTCATCTACTCAGTAGTTAATGTAAAAGTCATTTAAAATCCTTAAAAGTCAAATATTTCCAAAGGTTAGCTCAAACAGTTAAGTTAGGAGTTATTATTGTAGTGAGTTAGTCATAGATATTTTTCCTTAGGCCTTGCATGGTATCAAAGGTAAAAAATACATTAACTCTGTAATAAATAGCAATCTGAAACCATAGCTTAGGATCACCTCCTCATTTTGTAGATAAATACTACATGTATTGACCATTATCATTGTTGGTTGCTTGGTTGAGTTTGTGGACTGGTGGGCTTTTTGATTAGTTGATAACTGTTAGGCTAGATTTGAGAAAGCTCTGAGTTGCATAGGTCTATTGTACTGGAGTAATGTAATTTTTTTGAACATCAGTAATACATGCACGTTCACGGGATTCTTGAGCATATTAATGGTGATGTTATCCTTCTTTGCAATGTTTCCCTTCTATTTTCCCTTCTGTCCATTACTTCTCTGATAAAAGAACAAATTTTTTAGATTAAGATATGCTGTCTTGGCAACCTAATTCTGTCTGATTTATTTATCTTAATGTTTTCCTCTACAAGGTCTAATTTAAGAATTCTTAATTGCTCTCTGGTTCCACTTAGCTTGTTTTCTTAGAAATAATTCAATAGAGTCAAGCCAAAGAAGTCTATGGTATGCCCTGTCCTTTGGTGTAGCTTGAAATATTGCTTTTAGGACCTTTATTTGAAGTTTAATTAGTAGAGTCTAGCCAAATAATTCTATGGTATGCCCTATCCTTTGGTATGTCTTGAATTGTTGCCGCAAAGTTATTTTCAGTTGATTAAAGAATTCTTAATTGCTCTTTGGTTATGCTGACAGTTATATTAAATGTTTTTTTTGTCTGAAAGTAATCCTAGGATTGTTGGATTGTTGTCTTGAAAGGTTTTCTTAGTAAATTCTGGCCAAAGAAGTCTATGGTATGCCTTGTCCTTTGGTTTGCCTCAAACAGTTACTCTTCCTTGGGCATGCAACAATACATGAACACAAAACTGGAAATAGCAATGTAAATCAACTCATAAATATTGGAGACCAATATGGAGACATAAAATCATGTATTATATCAACAAATCAATACATAATAGTGAGGCGTGAATCATAAACAACGAAGGAACAAGCTTCCCATCAGAAATCACTCCACAAATGAGCTGTTGTCACAATACAAGAATGCCAGAGACTACTACAGTGCAGTTATAAACACACTGCTAAAACAAAAGAATGTAAAAAAATAAGTAGGGCTATTATATGCCTCAAAGACATTCCCAATACAGATTTAGGCTCAATACAAACTGCTACAAGAATCCCGGAAAGGGTTTTCAGAAATACACCCTATACAACATGGGATATAAAGCCCAATGGCTGAAGATTCACTGTCAATTGAAGAAAAAGAGTGTATAAGGCTGAAGTATAACAGATCTGATGTATATCCCCTCAAAGGTCTCCTCCCATGAAAGGATGAACCCCTCAATCACAAGAAAACACTGTAAAGGAACCACAAGATCTCCCACTGAAGCTGCCCTCCAAAATAACGTAATTCCCAGCTGGAACAACACTAGAAATTATGGGAAATATATAGCCTAGTTCCAAATATCTGGAATATTCTCAAGGACTCTCCAAAAATATCTCCCAAGAGAAGGAAACCTCCCTCCTATGATAAAATAGCTCAGAAAGTGGGATTCTAACCCCTGCACTGCTGCACCCTGCAACACAACACAATAACTTGTAGGAAATGCACTGATGAAGAAATCTATAGCTTGGCCTGAAAACTTGAATGTGGGAATGAATACAATACTCTTCCAAGAGGAGGGATTCCCTCTCAGGAACACCCTTGTGCTAAACATCAATGCAACCCTGCTAAACAACAAGAGGAAGCAAAGTCTAAGTAGACCAATATCAAATGATAATCTAAAACATGAATCCATATGGCTGCCATCCTATTCCTTAAATATAATATAAGATTTCTTGCCCTTTTCCCCACTCAATTAGGCCATTTCCTCCATGAGATCCATCTCCCTCAAAAACTGCATTATTCCTCAATTAATCTCCACTCCTCCATGACAGCGCTGTTGACTTGGTCAAAGTTGATTGAATCAACATGATACAACCCCTGTTCACACTTGGAGGTGCTTTATTTAGCTGCTAAAAAGGTCTCCTTTCACACTTGAAGTGTTTTTATTGCTGCTTAGGAGACTTATGGGCCTTCCCACCCATTTATTCACCTACCTAGTAATAAAACAAACTATAATATTCCTTTTAGTTGAAGGCTAAATTTTTGGAATATTACAGTCCTCCCCTCCAAAATGTTGCTTGTCCTCAAGAAAATATATAAGGAGAGAAAAATTCCTCCTTTTCTCCTCTTGTGGCCTCCTCATCAATAGTCCCCACCACTACTCAAGATAATCTTCAATAAATCTGCCCTCCAATGGCTCCTCCCAAGTATGCAAACCCAAATGGCTCACATCATGAAAAGGTGGAAGGTGTATGTGGAAACCTTCTTGCTGTCCAATGGCCTCCTCAAGGTAGGAATGATGAAAAACATAGGGAATATTATTCCAATTGAGATACTCCCACACCCATGCTATCATCCAAATTAAATGAGCCATCCTAGGTAGCTCATCAAAGAAATCCTCAACCCTCGGTTTCTGCAATGTATTGGGGCTGCATGGAGAGATTATATTTTTCCATCCAAGTTTTTTCTTTCTCCATTTATGGTAAGTATGGGGCTGTAGCTGATCTTAGGCTGAAATATCATGGCCTCCAAGAATGGCCCAAGTTACCCCATCAAACAAATCAACCATGAAGTGCCTCCTCTAAGAACTCAAGTTCTCCAAATGGCTCCTCCCACATGAAGAAAAGAGATGTGGTATGGAAATCATGGTTTGCCCATTGTTTCTCCTGAAACATACAACATGTAAAGTATGGAGAATCATACTCCTAATGGGAACTTCCAACTCTTGTCCCACTCTCAAAACAAATATCCCCATGAACATAGGAACATCAACAATATATGGAAGAAAAAACCAGTGAAGACAAGTTGCCATATGACAACTGGAAAGTGGATCATAGTTCCACTCATGGTACCAGCGCATTGAATCCATTTCCTTCCTAAAAAAAAAGAATAACAAGTGCCCTTATAGCCACTTGTTTGCTGCCACAATCATCCCATAAGATGGAATCATGAATGTAGGATGTGGTGTCAATGATGCACACCAAGAATCATGTAGCTTCCCCCACAAATCACAAATAAGATAGCCAATCTCAATGCTAAATTTGGCCTCAAGTACATAATAATATAATGTATAAGAAGGAATGACCCTCCTTAATACAACAAGCTGCTCATATAAAGTAAAGAAGTGCAAATCATAATGAAAAAATGTACCTTCTCTACTATGTACTTTGGTCATTGAGCTGAAATGGCTCAACTGAAAGCTATCCCTCACCCCCAATGAGTAGGGAAGTGGATGTGACAACCTATCCATCACCATCTGGGCTATTCATCTCTCCTCATGCTAATCTACATCTAAATTCCCTCCCAAGTGAACTCCTCCATCAAAGAATGAAATGCATCAAAGTGCATGGAAAGAAAGTCCACATGTGCTGCATGTAATAGCTTCCTCTTGAGCTCAGAAACTCTAGTCAAGAAGAATATGCCACAAGAATATATGACCTCTCCAACCACCATGTATCTATCATCTCCCTTTGGTTCATCAAGAATCATGCAAGCACCAAGATCCTTGAAGTACTCTACCAAGAGTTGAGACCTCCAATATGGATCAATCCGCTTAAGGGACAATGCTGAAGATCTGAAATGTGAAGCTCCCCACATGTTTCTGTCTACTCCTTTGACATCCCCCATTCAAAATTAATCCTCCAAAGTGCTGCCATGCCCATCATGTAGCTGCTCATGCTCAAATAGAAGTGGTGACTTTTGGAAGTTGGCTTCCCATGAGAAGCTACCATCCAAAAAGAATCTCCTGATCTTAGCCAATATAAGCATGAGTGGCCTCCATCTATTCAAATGTATGGATGATTCCTTCCTCAAAGGAATTACCCTCTATTTCTCCAAATCCATGGAGCAACTCCCTTGAACCATGGTGGTGCCATCCTCCATCACTGCAGCCACTTCTGTCAATGCAGTATGGGTAGTGAGAGTGGGTAATGCTAAAAATGGGAGAATCTCTCCCTTCTCCTTGAGTCTACCCTAGACTCTCTGCACTGTACTAGACCCCTCCAAATTATCCACCCCTCCGGGATCTAAGAGTGGTGCTATCCAATGTGAAGAATTCCTCATCATCTCCTGATCTGGTGGTTTCCCTGGTGGAATGCCTCCATGTAATGAGGCATCAAGGTCAAGAGTAGACTGCACATATGGATGTACAACTTTGTCCCTACCCTCACAACGAAAATCAGTATGCCTCTCCTTTGTATTAACTCTCTGAAATAGATAGGGGTGTGTACTACTCATCAAGTGATGCTGATCTTCCTCCCTACCTTCTCCTTCCATTTGCAATGCTTCGCAATCATGTTTTTCATTGATTATGCCTTGACCTCCATATATGAGATCCTGGGGAATTCCTTGCAATGATACCAGAATCCCTCTTGTTGGAGCAAGTGCTCCACCTACCTCTGCATGAGGTGCTAGATGTGCTCTAGATATGACAGGGCTATTGCCCCCATCCTTCTCTTCTTCTTCAATATGAATGGGAGTCACCTTCTCAATAAGAGGATCCTCTTTTGAAAAAGGGATCTCGATGCCCTCTTGTCCAAGGATATGAGTCAGAGATCTTGCCTCTAGCAAAGTATTATGCAAGATGTGCGCTTCTCCAATATTTTTCTGAAGTGTATTTTAGTTTATAAGTCCTTCCAACCCATGCAAAAAATTTGTTTGTTTTGGTTTGTTTGGTTCCACCAAGGATGTTTTTGAATGTTATCCATCAAACCTTTCCACTAATCTCTTAGTGAACTTTGCATAAAAAGAAGTATTTACATTTTTTAATGAAAAGGAATCAAATATCCACCATGCATAGGCCTTACCTCCAAAATGCAGCGCTGCAAATTTGATGGCTTCATCTTCAGAAACTTGGTGCTGCTGCAAATAGTTATCTAGCTCCTCCACCCAAGCTCTAGCTGAACATTTTGTTGAACCATCAAAAGTAGATAGAAAAAATCTATCCATACCATGCTGATTGCCCCTCTCCATCTTGATCTTGCAAAACTCTTGGAAGGTGATATGATCTCTAAAATTCTCAGTTTGAGATTCATACTCTTGCAGAAAATCACTAAGAGTTTCCCTCCTTGGTATTTCTTCTTCTTTCATCTCCTTCATAGTAGATCTGGGAATTTTACTGCGCTGAGAATCATAGTGTGTGGCTGCATGCTCACACCTATCATGTGAAAATCTAGAGTTTTCTTTAGATCCAAACTCCTTTGGATATTCCCTCTCCCTTCTCATTTTCTTGAGATCTCCTTTAATGCTCTGTATAGATTGAAAAAGAAGCTTTGAGAGCCTCTCTTCCTTCCTTCCTCCATATAATGGAGTCTTATATTTATCTTTTTTTTTACATCTCTCTTTCTTCTTATTCTCCTGTTAGCATAATGGCTAAGATCCATAGGCCGAGCCAAGATTATACTTTGATACCATTGTAATATTCCAAAATGGGGATGCAACAATACATGACCACAAAACTAGAAGTAGCAGTGTAATTTAACTCATAAATATTGGAGACCAATACGGAGACATAAAATCATGTATTATATTAGAAAATTAATAAATAATAGTGAGGCATGAATCATAAACAATGAAGGAACAAGCCTCCCATCAGAAATCACTCCACAAATGAGCTATTGTCACAATACAAGAATGACAGAGACTGCTACAACACAGTTATAAACACACTGCTACAGAAAAAGAATGTACAAAAATAAGTAGGGCTGTTATATGCCTCAAAGATATGACCAATACAGATCTAGGCTCAGTAAAAAATCCTACAAGAAACCCGAAAAGGGTTTTCAGAAATACACCCTATACAAGATGGGATCTAAAGCCCAATGGCTGAAGATTCATTGTCATCTGAAGAACAAGAGTGTAGAAGGATAAATTATAATAGATCTTATGTAGATCCCCTCAAAGGTCTCCTCCCATGAAAGGATGAACCCCTCAATCACAATAAAATACTACAAAGGAACCACAAGATCTTCCACTGAAGCCGCCCTCCAAAATAACACAATTCCTAGCTGGAACAACACTAGAAATGATGGAAAATATATGGCCTGGTGCCAAATTATCAAGAGATCATGTCCAAGTTAAAAAAGTGCTAAAAAATGGAAGTGCTAAGAAATGGTTGCAATCTAAACGACTAGAAAGGTCTCGTTGCTGTGATTATGGCGCCGCGAATGGTTCTCAAAACTGAGGTTGTATGTGAAAGTTACTGAGGTTTGAAATCGTCCAATGAACTCCAAAATAAGACATTTTAATTAAATTGACTTAGCCATTTTTTCAAAAAAATATATGGGTAAAGTTAATTTTTATTACTAAATTTTGGGCCTATCAGTGGGTGCCACGTGGCCTGCCCGAAGGATGCCACGTGGCCTCAGGCCATTGGTTGAAAAGGCATACATAAAAGTTTGGTTGGTATGGGTCTTGAACCCCTGACCCGAATGTTCGGGCATAATGACTGGACCGGCACGTTATAGGCAGCTATTTGAAAGTTCGGGTGGTTGTGAACTTGTATTCGGGTCGTTGGCGTGTTGATTCAGGTGGAAGAATTGGGGACCAGCCCCTCAGGAGCCAACTTCTATCCGCATATAACCTCCAACTAAGAACTTGGCACTTAAAAAATTTGAACCGGCGGAGAAAATGGAAGGGGATAGCCCTCAAAGCTAGCCTTGTCTTCATGTGCCCTTACGTGGTGACTAGGGGTGGTATTAAACCATAACCATCAACGACAACCCTGTGGTTTCGATGGGCACATGGCCAGCGCAAACATGTAATTTAATGTTTGGATAAGGCACGGTTTAGGAGGAGGCTTAGGTAGAGGTCCGTAATGTGACCACTTACACCAAAAATTTAACTTAACTGCCATTTTGATCCAGCGTTTCTGCTAGCAGTCCACCTAATCAGGCGAAAATTTCCAAAATAGTGGAGTTAACTAGAGTTCACCCACTTTTAGTGGGGTTTTTGGGGGACATTGGGCATTTTTGTTGCAAAAGTCATAACTCTCTCAATTTTCGATCAAACAAGATGAAATTATAGTCAATGTTGGGTCTCTTTGACCTTTTGGAGAGTTTGGAACAAGTTTTATAGCAAACAGATGTGATATACAATAGATTTTTCTTCAAGGAAGAGGAAGGATCCATAAGGGTCCTCATGGAGGAGGCACTATATCGGGTTGTATTTAATTGTTTAAGGTGAAAAAAAAGCCATTTCTAGTTAATTTCTATCTTCTGAAGTCAAATTTATAGTTGGTTTTTTTTTTAGGCATATTTTTCACTGTGTAACCATTTTGAGCAAATTAATAGAGCAAGGACATGCCATTGGGGAGCCTTGGACCAGCAGATGTAGCCCAGGAGGGGTGGAATGCCTCAACATTTTGCTGTGTTATGTTATGGTGAATTTTAATTGTTGTGTATTTCTGTTGTGATATGTTAAACAGTAAATTTGAATAAAAAATCCTCACACATAAAACTCAGAAACATTACCAAAACTACTTTGTTTAACCTGCAAGTCATGGAGAACAAATTTCACACTAAATTATATGGAAATGGATACTTTGCATAGAATTAGACATAGTTCCATTTTCAAATCTGTTGGTATCATAGCTAGAGTTTTAATCTGCATTTGTTCTTGTGGAAATATATAATTGACTGTTTGCAAGTTTTGATGCTTACTAGGCTTAAGCTCAAGAGAGGGGAAGGAAAATTGGTTAGAGCACAAATTAATCCTCAAACAAGGAGGGCCAGAGTGAAATTAAATCCACCTTCTAATTCACCTCAAAGAGCCATATAAAAAGCCTCAAGCATGTCTTCAATAGAAGGAGAAGTTGCTTAAGACATTGATCCCAAAGAAGAAGAACGGGTGTTTTGAAAGGATTTCCTAGACATGACGAAGATGGTGAGGATACTCTACGAAGAAAGGAATGATTGGCTTGTAAGAGAAGGGTATAAAAATTAGAAAGAAGGAGAGGGTTATTCAGGAGGAAAGAAAAGTGATGACAAGTTAAAGAAAGGACATGGAGGAAATGGTGATCCACCATCCCCATCTTCATCCTCTTCCTCTACATCGTCATCCTCAACTTCGGTGAATCAATCTCACAATTCTAAAACCACTGGTAAAAGTCCATTTTTAAATCTTGATGTTAAATTTGAGTTGCCTATGTTTAATGGTGAAGTCAATGCAGAGAAAATTGACAATTGGATAAGGCAGTTTGAGGTTTACTTGAGGATACAGAACCTTCATGATGACGACACCAAGATTCAGTTAGCATCTTTTAGAATCGATAGAGCAACATTGGTATGGTGGGAAGCCAAGACCAAGGACGAAATCAAAAAACTTGGTAAGATCACTTTATCATGGGCTGAATTTATTACTGCAATTAAAAATAAATTTTATCCATTAGGTTATTTACAAAAGGCTATCATGAACTGGCAAAAATTCAAACAACTTAAGGGACAAAATGTACAAGACTACACCCAAGAGTTTAGGAGAAGAGCACTCTTATTAGGGGTAGACTTACAAAGTCAAGATACCTTGCTGAAATATATAGGTGGTTTGCACAGCTACCTTAGACATACTATCCTTATGTTCAATCATACTATTCTAGATGAGGTTTGTGTACAAGCCACACATTTATAGGCTAGAGGGAAACATACTTTTGAGGAGGGTAGAAACAAGCCTTTTAAGGGGAAAAAAAAGATAAAACCTCTAAGGGAAAAGGAAAAAAGAATGCGTCTGTCAAACAGGAGGGTGAGAAAGTGATATGTAAACACTATTCAAGAGAAGAACATGAAGAGAAAAACTGTTGGAAGCTTCATCCTGAAAAAATAACTCAGTTTAACAAAAACAAAGGAAAGAAGAAAACTGCAGCTACTACAACTACACAACAAGACTTAGGTGATGATTCAGGTGAAGAAACCAAAATTACAGCCATGGGTTTGAAGAGTATGAAGGGAAAGGAAACTGAAACTAAGCCAAGCACTAGTACTTCAAATTGTCATGTACAAGCTCCAAATGGGGAAGAAAGAATTGAATTGTTCCATGTGAGGGTAATCTCAAAACACACAAAAATTGACACATTGTTTGATAGTGGGTCACAAGAAAATCGCATATCAGAAGACTTGGTCAAAAAACTTAAACTTGAGACCATTCCACATCCAAAGCCATATCCACTTGGTTGGATATGCAAGGATGCAAACTTACAGGTCTCAAGGAAATGCATATTGCATTTTGCAATTACTGCACACTTTATTGACACAGTTGAACTTGATGTAGTGCCGCTTGATATATCAGGAGTTGTTTTGGGAAGTCCTTACTTACTTGACAGGAAAGCGATCTTCCATCGCCATGAAAATAAGTATCATATTTTCAAATATGGCAAGGAGTTTATTTTCAGAGCATATCGCAAGAAGACAAATATAGCGATGGTAAATGTGAGACAGGTAAAAAGGCTAGTAAATTATAGTAAGAGTTTTGTACTTCTTATGGTTAAGCCTAAGGTTGATGTGAATCATGAGTCATTTGAAAATTGTGATTTCAAGTTAAAATTAGATTTATATTGTGTAGTTGATGCACATCATGAGATGTTTCAGGAACCGACAGGGTTGCCTCCTAAAAGGGAGATTCAACATGAAATACAGTTGCAACAAGATTTTCCTCTTCCTAACATAGGCATGTACCACATGTATATCATGGAGAATGCTGAAATAAAGAGCAAATTAAGGACTTTTTGGACAAATGTTTCATAAGACCAAGCATTTCGCCATGTGGTTCACAGATAGTGTTGATTCCAAAGAAAGATGGAACTTGGCGCATGTGTGTGGACTTCAGGGCATTGAACAAGATAACGATAAAGAATCGGTACCCACTCCCAAGGATATATGATTTGTTAGATCAACTGAAAGATACTAAATATTTCACTAAGTTAGACTTACGTAGTGGTTATCATCAATTTAGAATTGTAGAAAGTGACATTTGGAAGACAACATTTAAAACCAAATAGGGACTCTTTGAGTGGCTTGTTATGCCATTTGGTTTATGCAATGCACCTGCAACTTTCATGTGGGTAATGGATGATGTCTTGTGTCCTTTTCTTAATGATTTCATTATTTTTTACTTAGATGACATCTTAATTTTCAGCAAGACTAGAGAAGAGCATGTCATGCATTTTAAGAAATTACTTGATATTTTGAAGAAAAATTAGTTATTTCTTAAAATGTCAAAGTGTGAATTTGGAAAGACTTCTTTGGTTTATTTGGGACACATAGTAGGAGGAGGTGCTTTGAGAATTGATCCTGATAAGGTAGAAGCCATTGTGAATTGGCCTACTCCCAAATCCATTACAGAGGTAAGAAGTTTTTTGGGTGCAGCTCAATACTGGAGGAAGTTTATTTCTAACTTCTCTGCCATAGCAGCTCCTATGCATGTAGTGACAAGTGTGAAGCGTTCTTTCCAATGGTGTTAGGTCCCTATATTACTAGTATAGTCCCTTATTGTTGTTAGTGTAACCCCCTTATTGTTATTATTGTACCCTTGTAACCCCCATTTTATTATTATTGTGCCCTTAAATTATTATTGTTAGGTCGGCTAGGATTACATTGTGGCCCACTAGGATTACATTATGGCCCCGTGGACTCCTATATATAGAAAGGAAATTTTGTAAATTGGATCATCCAAGAATTGTTCATTTATGTAATGTATTGGAGGTTTCCCCCTTGAAGTGGCTTATTTCTAAGGCATTTATATCTCTTTTTTTCTATTTTTGGAGTTGGTTACACAACATTTGGTATCAGAGCTTTGGATTCTAGGGTTTCGCTTCTCCAAACAGGTCATCGTGGATTTTTTGCTATAAATTTTTTTCTACGAAGTTTCAGAAGCTGAAATATTTATGGTGTGAAGCCGAAATCCTGAGGAATATTTTCTAAAAATTTCAGAGCTTGGTTCACAATATTTTCGGAGATATGATCAGTGGAAGTTAGGTCTTTTTTCAAGCTCCTAAACAGGTCATCGTGGAATTTGTGCTATAATTTTTTTTCTACGAAGGTTCAGAATCTAAAATTCATATGGTGAGAAGCTGAAATCCTGAGGAAATTTTTAAAAAAATTTCAGAGCTTGGTTCGCAATATTTTTGGAGATATGATCTGTGGAAGGTAGTGATTTTTCAGGCTCCTGAATTTCATCTCAAAGAGGTGATCGTGGGAAAAGTTCAATAAATATCTCCGTGGGCATCGGATTGGAGTGCTGTAAAAAGTGCTCGCAAGTAAACAGACTGTAGTTTCTTGGCTATCAATTTCAGAGACAAAGGAAGAAACTGTGACACGTGGAAATTCGTACAAGTTCGCTCTACTGAACCAGTCCATAATTAGGTCATTGTGGGAGATTGGACACAAATTTGTCTTGGAGAATCCAAATCAGGCCAGACCTGTGGCATTTGAAAGATAATTCAAAGGGCTACGTCGGTACCAAAATTTAGATATTTAATTTCTGCAATCACAGAGATAATCCAATTTCAATATCGAGCTCCTCAAAAGCAAGAAAAAGGTGTGTATTTTTTTCCGAATTGCATAAGTCTTGTTTGAAGAATCAATTTGAATTGATTCCAAGGGAATATTGTAGAATAGATATTAGTATTGGGTTCTAAAATATGCCTCGTAAAAATAATTCAACACCCATTAAGCCTTCATAATGGTCTACTATGACTCATGAAAATGAAGAATTGCAACATGATCTTTCAAAATTACAAGAACAAGTGCAACAAAGTTCACTCTCGCAAAGAGAAACAAAAAATGAAATGGAAGTTTTGAAGAAAGGCATGGAAGAGAAGATGGATGGTTTGAAGAAAGGCGTGGAAGCTAAGATGGATGGCATAGAAGCTGGCATGGAAGCTAAGATGGATGGCATGGAAGCTGGCATGGAAGCTAAGATGGATGACATGAAAGACAACATGGAAAAAAACATGAAAAACATAAAGAATGATCTAAAAGCAGACATCGAAGGTTTGGCCAAGTTGATACAAGAAATTTTTCCTAATGGTGAAAAGATAGTAGAAGAACCTCATGATGAGAACAAAATAAATGTTAATCGCGATTTCATAAACTCTAATGTTGGCGGGAAGAACCACCATATTCCAAAAATGGATATGAGGAAGTTTGATGGGAAGGATCCTGTAACATGGATAATATAGATGGAGCAATATTTTGATCTCCATAATGTGAAAAACACACAAAAGGTACGCATTGCAACTTTACATTTATAACAAAATACATTTGTATGGTATCGATGGCTTTGCTCCCGTAAAAAAATTGTCACTTGGTCAATTTTTACGGAGGAAATGATAGCACATTATGAGGATACAAAGAGCAACACCTTCTTTAGCCGATTGATAAATCTCAAACAAAAGGGTTTAGTGGGGCAGCACATTGAGGACTTCCAAAAATTGAATATAAGGGTAACTGATATTCCAGAGGAACACAGGATTGATCTCTTGATAGGCACTTTAAAGGATAACATCCAACATGAAGTTCGCGTTTTGGAACCTGATTCATTGGAGAAGGCATTCAGGTTGGCAAGAAAAGTTGAATGTAAAATTATGGCGACAAGGAAGCCTACCCCTCAATTCTATAAAGAAGGAAGTGTTGCTACGCCTAGATTTCCACAACCTACAAGGTTGACACCACAACAATTGGAAGAAAAAAGAGCAAAAGGGCTTTGCTACGGTTGTGATAGAAAATACACTAAAGGTCATAAGTGTGCTGAGAAGAAATTATTTTACATAGATTGTGAAGAGGAAGAAGAAAATGAACAAGAAGAGGATATACACCGGGAACCAACCCTAGAAGAGGAAGAAATGAATCCGACCATATCGTGTAATGCACTGGCGGGAATTACCACTCCTCAAACTCTCAAGATACAAGGACAAATCAAGAAGAAAAAGGTAATAGTGTTGATTGATTCAGGTAGCACCCATAATTTTATTCATTGTAAGGTAGCCAAGGAATTAAATTGTTTTCTATACCCAACACCAGAATGTCAAGTGATGGTTGCAAATGGAGGAACTATAAATTTCTCTGGGAAATGCCATAATATCAAGCTAACCATGGGGGAATATGTATTGACTAGTCCAATGCTTTCCATTCCTATGGGAGGTGCTGATGTTGTACTAGGAGTACAATGGTTACAATCTTTGGGGATGGTAACTTTTAATTTTCAAGAACTTTTCTTGAAATTTTTTTCAGAAGGAAAGGAAGTCGAATTACGGGGTATTGAAGGGAAGCCAGGAAGGATAATAAGCTCTAATGTCATGACAAAGCTTCTAAAGAAAGAACAACGAGGCGTAATTGCACAATTATGCTCACTAGAAGTTCCGACATCAAAATCATCTATTTCTATAGATCTCCAACAAGTCTTGGACAATCATTCCAAGGTGTTTGAAACTCCCAAAGGACTCCCACCTATTCGTGATCATGATCATGCTATTCATTTGATTCCAGGAAGTGTTCCTCCAAACATCGGGCCTTATAGATATCCTTATGTCCAAAAGAGCGAAATTGAACGTATGATTGCAGAAATGTTAGAGGCTGGTATAATTCAACCTAGTCAAAGTTCTTTCTCTGCTCCTGTAGTATTGGTACACAATAAGGATGGATCATGGCGCATGTGTCCGGATTATAGGGAGCTCAATAAGCTCAACATTAAAGATAAATTTCCCATTCCTGTGATTGATGAATTATTGGATGAATTACATGGAGCAATTTATTTTACCAAGTTGGATCTTCGTTCGGGATATCATCAAATTAGAATGAAGACTGAAGATATTCCAAAAACAACATTTCGAACTCATGAGGGTCATTATAAATTTTTGGTCATGCCTTTTGGCCTTACCAATGCACCTTCTACATTTCAAGGGTTGATGAATTCCATTTTCAAACCCTTCCTTAGAAAATTTGTGCTAGTATTTTTTGATGATATACTAATCTACAACGGGTCTTGGAAGGATCATGTTCAACATGTTGACAGGGTGCTCAAACTATTGGAGGAGAAACAATTATATGCAAAAACATCCAAATGTTTCTTTGGAGTACAAGAGGTGGAATATCTGGGTCATATTGTCTCTCACGAGGGTGTTAAGGTAGACCCTAACAAAATTAAAGCCATTAAGGAATGGAAAGTCCCCACAACCATAAAGCAGTTGCGAGGATTTCTCGGGTTAACAGGGTATTATCGCAAGTTTGTTAAGAATTATGGGAGAATAGTAGCACCTCTAACAACATTATTGGAGAAAGATGCATTTTCATGGACTCCTGAAGCAACTAAGGCCTTTGAACATCTTAAAGAGGCAATGTGCCTAGCACCGGTCTTAGCTACGCCAGACTTCACAAAACCTTTATTGTGGAATGTGATGCCTCAGGAAATGGAATTGGTGCAGTTTTAATGCAGGAAGGAAGACCCATTGCTTTTGAAAGTCGTCCAATAAAAGGAAAGTATTTACATAAACCTATTTATGAGAAGGAAATGTTAGCAATACTGCATGCACTAAAAAAATGGCGAACTTACCTAATGGGAAGACACTTCAAGGTAAAAACTGATCATGATAGTCTTAAACACTTTTTGGAACAAAGACTATCTTCAGAAGAGCAGCAAAAATGGGTCACAAAGATGTTGGGTTATTACTTTGAAATAATCTACAAAAAGGAAAGCTTAATGTTGTTGCAGATGCACTCTCAAGAAAGAATGAAGAGGTGGAAGCATTGCTTTGTGCCATTTCTATTATCCAACCAGATTGGATAACTGAAGCAAGAGATGAATGGAAGAAGGACAAAGATGTATGGATACTCATTCAAAAGTTGCAGCAAGATCCTAGTACATCTGATACATTTAGTTGGAAAAATAATTCCTTATGGTACAAAGATCGCTTATATCTTTGTAAGAATTCTCAACTAAAACAAAAGATTCTTCTGGAATTGCACACTTCTCCTTTAGGAGGACACTCAGGATTTTTAAAAACTTACCACAGGGTGAAGAAATAATTTTTTGGGATGGCCTTAAATCTGATATTCAAAAGTTTGTGGCAGAATGTTTGGTTTGCCAGCAGAATAAAGTTGAGACAATTAAGACCCCGGGACTTCTACAACCTTTATCCATTCCAAGTCAACGTTGGGGGGAGATTTCAATGGATTTTATCACAGGTTTACCTAAGTCCGAAGGAAAGAGTGTCATCATGGTGGTAGTTGATAGACTTACCAAGTATGCACACTTTTGTGCATTATCTCATCCATTTAAAGCAAGTACAGTTGCTACTACATTTATGGACAGAATTCAAAAGCTACATGGAAGCCCAAGGGTTATTGTGAGCGACGGAGATCCCATTTTTACTGGAAATTTTTGGACGGAGTTATTTTCTTGTTTGGGTACTCAATTAGCTCATAGCTCATCTTATCATCCTCAATCCGATGGTCAAACCGAGATAGTAAATAAATGTTTGGAAGGATATCTTCGTTGTTTTGTATCTGATAAACAAACACAATGGGTCAAGTGGTTACCTCTTGCTGAATGGTGGTATAACACTTCCTTCCATGCTGCAGCAAAAATGACCCCATTTATGGCACTTTATGGATATCATCCACCATCCATCACATCATCTTTAAGGGAAAATTCGAAGGTTCAAGCAGTGGAAGATCACATCGAGCATCGGCAAGAAGTTCTCCAACTCTTAAAGGATAACCTGAATTTGGCACAAAATCGAATGAAACAACAGGCAGATCAACATCGTAGCGAGAGAAGTTTTGATGTAGGAGATTGGGTATTTTTACGGCTACAACCATACAAACAAATGTCCCTCAAGCGAGCAAAGAAGGATAATAAATTATCGCCAAAGTACTATGGTCCTTACAAGGTGTTGCAAAAGATTGGTACTATGGCATACAAATTGGAGCTTCCTGCTTCTTCGTGAGTACATCCAATTTTCCATGTTTCATGCTTAAAGAAGGTTATCGGTGAAAATATTCCAGTTCAAACAATATTACCAGAACTTGATGAGGAAGGAAAAATCATATTGGAACCTGAAGCGGTCACGAAAACAAGAACTCAAAAACTACGGAATCGATCAATTTCAGAGTATCTCATCAAGTGGAAGAACTTACCCACTGAAGATTCTACATGGGAGGATGAGAATTTTATACAGAAGCACCCAAAGCTACTCAAGTGTTGAGGATAACACTTTTTTGAAGGAGAGGGGCATGTTAGGTCCCTATATTACTAGTATAGTCCCTTATTGTTGTTAGTGTAACCCCCTTATTGTTATTATTGTACCCTTGTAACCCCCATTTTATTATTATTGTGCCCTTAAATTATTATTGTTAGGTCGTCTAGGATTACATTGTGGCCCACTAGGATTACATTATGGCCCCATGGACTCCTATATATAGAAAGGAGGTTTTGTAAATTGGATCATTCAAGAATTGTTCATTTATGTAATGTATTGGAGGTTGCCCCCTCGAAGTGGCTTATTTCTAAGGCGTTGATATCTCTTTTCTTCTATTTTTGGAGCTGGTTACACAACAAATGGGGAGGAAAAAAACAGAAAGCTTTCGAGTCATTGAAAGAGAAGATAAGTTCAGATCCACTCCTTGTATTACCGGACTTGAGAAAGCCATTTGAGATTCAGACCAATGCTAGTGATTACGACATGGGTGCAGTTCCCTTAGAGCATGTTGAGCCTATCGCATTTCATTTTGAAACATTTAATGGTGCTGTTGTGAATTATCCTACATATGATAAGGAGTTGTATGAATTGGTACAAAGTTTCAAAAAGTGGAAACACTATTTGATGGGCAAAGAGACAGTTGTTCATACCGACCATCAGCCTTTACAGTACTTGCAGTCGCAAAGAAAATTATAGCAGTCAAGAAATTTCAGATGGATGGGTTTCCTACAACAATTTCACTTGGTAATAAGGTACAAGAAAGGTATTTTCAATAAAGTTGCTGATATGCTTTCAAGGCCTATTATTAGTGCTACTAATTTAATTAAAAATGATTCTATTGTACATGAGAACTATATAGAACATTATGCATCAGATGTTGATTTTAAGGATGTGTATGCTAACTTGAGTGAAGGGAATCATGTTGAGAAGAATGATTATTACTTGCATAATAATTTTCTGTTTCATATGGGCAAGTTATGTATACCACAGGGAGAGAGACTAAGTGTCATGAGAGAAGCTCATTCTTCTCTTATTGTTGTACATTTCAGGGTAAGAAAAATAGTGGCACATTTATAGAGGTATTGTTATTGGTCTCGCATGGTAGATAGTGTTTCACGTTTCATTAGAGGTTGTTCATTATGCGCTACAAGAAAGCCTAGCAGTAGGAATCTTGGTTTATATATGCTATTTCCGGTACCTTCTATACCATGGGAAAGTGTTTCTATGGATTTTATGGGAGGTCTACCATTTTCTAGAAAGCAACATGATTATCTTTATGTAGTAGTTGATAGATTTAGCAAGATGTCCATTCTTATGCCATGTAAGAAATCTATAAATGCTGAAAAAACTGTTGATTTATATTTTCAACATGTATGGTTTCATTATGGCTTTCCTACTTCTATTGTTAGTAACAGGGATTCCAGATTTGTTGGGAATTTTTGGTCCAATTTATGGAAGATGATGGACACCAAGTTGAAGAAGAGTACTGCTTTCCATCCGCAAATAGATGGCAAAACAGAGGTAGTGAACAGAATCATTGTACATATTTTGAGTGGTTATTGCAGAAAGCATCCCAAGCTTTGGGATGAGCACTTGCATTACATTCAACATGCTTACAATCGGGCCAAGCACTCTTCTACAAATACTTCATCTTTTGAAGCTTGTTTTGGGTATTTGCCTAAGTCACCTTTAGATTTCATCCTTGAGAAGGATGTTGCCATTGATGGGCATAGTGAAATTGACAAAGCTCGCATGTTCATTGAAATAATTTAGCTCATACATCAACAGATTCAAGAACAACTTGAAAAAAGTCAAGGCAAGTACAAGGAGAGGCATGAAAAACACAGAATTGATCATAAGTTTCCAGAAGGAGATGAGGTATGGCTGCATATTAGTAAGGAAATAATGTAAGGAGAAGGTAAAAAGATGAAGCCTATTCGTTATGGTCCATTCAAGATTCTTAAACAACTTGGAAATAATGCTTTTCAACTAGATTTGCCTTCATATATGAAAATGTATTCTGTTGTGAATGTGGAAAATTTACATTTGTATGGGCCTCCTTTAATTGTTGATCATGAAAGTGACATTTAGCTGCCATCTATAGAGTATTTCTCGCTAGAATATTTGGATGAGTTGAAAGAGGATGCTATCCTTGACAGGAGGACAAAAACTTCAAAGAGGGGAAGTGTCGATTATCTTCGGATTGGTCTAAAAGGTAGCAAACCGAATAAGGAAAAATGGATGGAGGTGTAAAAGGTGAGGGATCTGTAACCTCATCTTCTGAACAGGTAATTGAAGGCTTTTGGGGTCCAAAATCTTCCCAATGGGGAGGTGTGATTAGGAGAGCATGTTTAAGTTAAAAAATTGTTGAAAAATGAAAGTGCTCAGAAATGGTTGCAATCTCAATGACCAGAAAGGTCTCGTCACTGCAATTCTGGCGCCACAAATGGTTCTCAAAACCAAGGTCGTATGTGAAAGTTACTGAGGTTTGAAATCGTCTAATGAACTCCAAAACGAGACTTTTTAATTAAATTGACTTAGCTATTTTTTCAAAAAAATATATTGGAAAAGTTAATTTTTATTACTAAATTTTGGGCCTATCAGTGGGTGCCACATGTCTTGCCCGGAGGCTGCCACGTGGCCCCAGGCCATTGGTTGAAAAGGCATACATAAAATTTTGGTGGTTATGGGTCTTGAACCCCCGACCCGACTGTTCAGGTAGAAGGACCTGATCGACATGTTATAGGTAGTTGGTTGAACATTCGGGTGGGTGTGAACTTGTAGTCGAGTCATCGACATGTTGAGTCGGGTGGAGAAATTGGGGACCAGCCCCTTAGGAGCCAACTCCTATATGCATATAACCTCCAACTAAGGACTTGGTGCTTAAAAAATTTGAGCCAACGAAGAAAATGGAAGGGGATAGCCCTCATAGCTAGCCCCGTATTCATGTGCCCTTATGCGGTGACTAGGGGCGGTATTAAACCATAACCGTCAATGATAACTGTGCGGTTTGGATGGGCACATGGCCAACGAAAACATGGAATTTAATGTTTGGATAAGGCACGGTTTAGGAGGCAGCTTAGGCGGAGGTCCGCAATGTGACCACTTACACCAAAAATTTAACTTAACTGCTAGCTTGATTCGGTGGTTCCGCTAGTGGTCCACCTAATCAGACGGAAATTGCCAAGATAGTGGAGTTAACTAGAGTTCACCCACTTTTAGTGGGGTTTTTGGGGGAAATTGGGCATTTTTGTTTCAGAAGTCATAACTCTCTCAATTTTTGACCATACAGATGAAATTTTAGTCAATTTTGGGTCTCTTCAACCTTATGGAGAGTTTGGAATAGGTCTCAGAGTGAACAGAGGTGATCTACAATAGATTTTTCTTCAGGGAAGAGGAGGAGGCATTGCATTGGGTTGTATTTTACTGTTTAAGGTGAAAAAAAGCCATTTATGGCTAATTTCTATCTTCTGAAGTCGAATTTATAGTTGGTTTTGCTTGTTTACGCATATTTTTCACTGTGTAACCATTTTGAGAAAATTAATAAAGCAAGGACATGCCATTGGGGAGCCTTGGACTGAAAGATGTAGCCCAGGAGGGGTGAACTGCCTCAACATTTTGTTGTGTTATGTTATGGTGAATTTTATTTGCTGTGTATTTCTGCTATGATATGTTAAATAGTAAATTAAAAAAACAAATCCTCACACATAAAACTCAGAAACATTACCAAAACTACTTTGTTTAACCTGCAAGTCATGGAGAACACTTTGCACACTAAATTAGATGGAAATGGATACTTTACATAGCATTAAAATAAGTTCCATTTTCATATCACCAAAGATATGAAATATGCTCAAGGACTCTCCAAACAAATCTTCCAAGAGAAGGAAACCTCCCTCCTATTAGAAACTAGCTCAGAAAGTGGGATTCTAACCTCTCCACTGCTGCACCCTGCAACACAACACAATAACCTGCAGTAACTATGCTGATGAAGAAATTTGTAGCTTGGCCTGAAAACCTGAATGCAGGAATGAATAAAATACTCTTCGAAGAGGCCCCTCAAGGAAAGAGGCGTGATTCCCACTCGGAAACACCCTTGTGCTAAACATCACTACAACCCTGCTAAACAGCAAGAGGAAGCAAAGTCTAAGCAGACCAATATCAAATGATAATCTAAAACATGAATCCATATGGCTGCCATCCTCTTCCTTAAATTGAATACGAGCTTGCTTGCTGTTGGCCCCACTCAATTAGATCATTTCCTCCATGAGATACATCTCCCTCCAAAACTACGTGATTCCTCAATTAATCTCCACTCCTCCATGACAACGCTGTTGACTTGGTCAAAGTTGATTGAATCAACATGATCCAACCCCTGTTCACAATTAGAGGTGCTTTATTTAGCTGCTTAAAAGGTCTCCTTTCACACTTGAAGTGCTTTTATTTCTGCTTAGGTGACTTATGGGCCTTCCCACCCATTTTTCCACCTACCTAGTGATAAAACAAACTATAATATTCCATTTATCTTAAGGCTAAATTTTTGGAATATTACAGTTACCTACAAGGCTTTTCTTTTTGAAGTAGAGGTAAAGGATTCTTAATTTCCCTTTATTTTTACTATTTTCACAACTTACTTTCATTTCATATTTCATCTAATCTAAGAGATCCACATTATATAGTTAGCCTTCCCAATGAAAACCCTTGCAGATTTGATGAACAATTAAATCCTTTTATGACTCCATAGCCCAATGGATTAATGTCTCTCATGGTATATCTATTCAACTGAAACATTCCCTCAATTAATCACACCATTGATCTATCAATTAACCAATCAATCAATAAAAAAACCAAGTCCTTAGAACTTCATAACTAGCCTAAGATCATAAAAATTAAAGCACAAAGATAAATAATTTACAAACACACATATAGAGAGAGCCTTCTCTGAGTCTAGGAAGGCTAGGTCCTTGGACTCCAAAGTGGTTTGATGTGGTTCCATACAGAATTATTCTTACCAATGTTGCAAATCACGGGGAGCCAACATAGTGGCGACCATATTGGGGAGATATTGAGTAATAAACAACTTAACTGTTTTCTCAAGAACTCATAAAACCCTTTTCAAACTTAGATGAATCAAATGTTAGCCAAGAATGGTATATGGTTGCTGATGATGGACAACATCCAACCTCAAAATAATTAAAAATCATCCACCTGGCAACTCTACAATTATCAATAAGCCTAAAGACTCTGTTGGTAGAACATTCCAGACTAGTTATGAAAATGCAGTGACCCCTTTTTTCTCTGACAAGATGAAAAATATGGATTCAAGGATAAAATGAAGGTAATCTCCAATGACCAGAGATCACATACCTGGATTCCCACACAAAATGGATTAGATAAATTGGGATTCAAACCTGCCTATGTTTCAAGTTGAAAAGTTTGATGACCCCTTGTTACATCTAATTAAGTTTCATATACACACATGGAGGTTAAAAGTTGAATGGCATGAGGATTACCTCATGAAAATGTTCATGCAAACATTAGAAGGGGAAGCAAGGCAATGGTATGAAGGTCTAGACCCTAGTAGTTTGTTTTCTTTAAAGGATTTCCACAAGGTATTTTATTAGCATTATAAAGAAGATTTTCCATCTTTATCATTAGCTGAAAATTGTTGTGATCAGTCTGAAGATATCATACAATACCTTGTAAACATTGATAAATATTTGGGAAATTGGCATCCTGAGGATATATTAGAGGAAATACATGCATTTCATACTCAAATTAACCATTATGACAACCAAAAGGAGTTGGTTGAGGATGAAATCAATTAGGAAACAAAGGAAGATCCACAAGATCTCTATAAAAGGACAAGTGGTGATTCTTCATTTATTTTATGTGAGGCTCAAGAAGACGTTCAGCCTTGTGATCAGTCACAAAAGGAAGAGAATCATCGTAGTTATACCCAAGGAAAAAGGAAAATGTCTCCCCCTTTAACTAATGAAGAAATCAATCAGATTGTAGACATACAACCAGCCTCTAAACTTTTATGTAAAGAAGATATTTCTATTTGTTATACTACTAACTTATCCACTGATGCATTTTCTCATGCAGAAAATATAGAACAAACTAATACTGATGTTGTGCTACCTTCTCAAGAGGACCTACTGCCAGGAAAAGCTCCTAATGATGTCTTCCAGACATAATTCAGTCCACTCAATCAATGCATGTCAGGTTTGCTTAAAGACAACACAACAACGCATTATGAGGGTGCCAAATCAGATGATTATGAAGAAGAGGTGGAGTTTCTCTCTGAAAATAACCCCAAGCACAACAAAGTGGAGAAAGGAGTATTCCTAGATAAAGCTTATTTCTCAAATCCTCTAGGCCAGATATTATTCAAAGATCCCTTTGCTGTTTTCTTAGAGACATTTGAAAAGGGAGTAAAATATGCCAAGAATAGTTTGTTGTAGAGTTTAAAGAAAATTTGGAGCACTACTGTTCAGAAGAAGGAAAAATGGGAGTGGCCTTTCAGCATACCTAAAGGGCTGAATGAAAATCAATCATGCAGTCACTTACTTGATTGGATGTATTGGAAAAGAGAGTTCACCTAATGAATATATATCATATGCAAGTTATATTAGGATAGATAGGTGAAAATAAGCTCAGTACTATGAGTATATTTTTAGTTTAGTTTCAGATTGTTTTGAAAAAAATAAAGAAAAGAAGAAAATAGGGCAGATAAAAGAAAAGGTAAAGCCCCATACCGAAAAGAATATTTCTAAAAGTGTGCAAGTCCAAATGCCACTCATTTTTGAAAAGAAAGTCTTGTTCAATCATACAGCCTAATCATGATTGAGAAAATTTTGAATTTTTGCTAATAAGTTAGAGACTGAGGATTTTCCAAACTGTGTAAAATTGGCTTATCAGTAGATTAGATAGGAAAATTATATTGGTTCCAAATTTCAAATCTGAACCAAGGAGAAAGAGAGGGATGAATGAAAAATTCCAAATTATAGCCCTTAGTTTTTACTTTCACTTTTTGCAAGAATAAAATCTGTATGCAGCTTGTCCAAAACACAACAGTTCATGGCAAATCAAACTTCTCAATATTGATTTTATCATGCTTTCAATTTTCTGTTAATAGATTAGAAAATGAAAATCTGCCAAACTGTTTAAACTTGACAGATAAGTAGATTAGGTAGAGAATAAAAGATCTCATCAGTTTAATCTGAGCCTTTGGATGATATAAGGGTAAAAGTTGATAGTTTTATGCTTTCAAAAAGAAAAATTATGTCAAGGGTTTTCCAATCTAAATGCACCCAAATGAAGAAAAATACTAGAAGTATGATGGGTAGGTAGAGTTGAGTTGCATCAAGAATGTTTTTAAGGTTTTAAAGGTTCAAGTTATAAAGAACAACAACAGATCAACAATTGAAGAATGAGAAATTTTCCAAGTACAATCAAGGCACTGATCTACAATGTCCAAAGATTTGAACTCTAAGGTTCTTGACAGCTCCTAAAGGAGATGCCCTCCCTAGCTGGAGCCACTGTTATCCTCCTATATTCTACAATTTCACTAGGTGAATTTGGATTTTTTACAGACTGCTAAAGATAACATTCCTTCACTATCATCTATCTTTAGAAATCTCACTGCCTTCATTATATTCATAGAACCTTTCTCACGATATCTCAATATTCCTTCTCAAATTTTCATTCCTACTCTTAAGAACTCATTTTCGGCTTTAAATCCTCTCGTTTTCATCCTTCTTTCCTACTTAAAGCCTCATTTCCTCATTTTTCCCACTAAAAACCCACTTTCATTCCTAAAAACTCCATTTAACCCCCTCACCTTCATAATTTTCCCTCATTTCCCTAAAACAATGTAAAAAATCCCTTTTTACATTGTTTTGAGTCAAGAATATAATGTTCGGGCCTATTTGTTTAATATTTAAAACTTTGTCTTAAATTAAATTAAAACTCGACTTTTTGTGTTTTGTAACCCCACCCATTTATAAATATTTGAGCCCCACCTTAATGTTTTTAACCCCCCGTCCTTTGTTAAAACCCTCATATAACCTTCCACCCTCATTTCTAAAGTTTTTTGTTGCAATTTTTAACCCAAGCTCCTTCTCATTTAGCTCCCACCCACATGAATTTATCCCCATGACCATATAACATCGACCCTACCTACAGAATAAGCGCCTCCATTTATTTAATAGACCTAGGCGCCACCGTTTGTCCTGCCCATTGTCTCAAAACCTTGACCAACGTAGATTTTTCTCCCTTGAGATCTAACGGTCGACGACGCATATCACATCATTCTCCGTGCACAGGTTAAACAAACCCTAACCCTGCGAAATGGGCAGTTTTACCTCTCGTACCCTCCGCCACGTGGAATATCCCCTATGGATTCGCACGCCTTCCTCCAATACCATTTACCACTCTCCATCTTGTGTGAAAAGCACCTCCCTCGCTTGCAAAAAACCACCCTCCTTCCTCCCTCAAAACCCAAAACCATTCCTCCATTCAAATGCTCCAAAGGCTTGTGCCTTTGCGATGAAGCCTAAACCACCATTTACACCTCTGCAACGCTCCGATAGCCCGAAAACCCCAGATAAACACAAAAAATCCCCTCAACGCAGGATTTAAGCTAACAATTTGTTTAGTGTGCAAGTTTTATGACAGGAATGCGAGAAATGCATTTCATGGATCCGAAATTGATTGAATAAGTGTTCTGGATGACGATCCAGAAGACTTGTTTCATTTGAAGGACCATAGGTGTAAGATCAAGCATGATCATCAATAATTCATGACCATTGATGGTTATTCAAGCCCTCAAACAACAGAAGATGCTCCACTGCTTAGTAAATACAAAGAGAGATGCAAGCGAAGGAGAATAACAGTTAGGAGACTGTGGCAGTGAAGGTTAGTGGATTAAGATGTCAAAGAAAAGGTTAAAGATGATGAAGACATAAGAAATGATTAAAGAGTTAATCATAAATTAAAGGGAAAAGAATCAAATTAAAGGCATAATTAAGAAAAGACAGTAATAACAGACAGTGAAGGAAAAATCCAAGTTTAAAAGACCTAAATAGAGTTCAAAGGATTAAACAAAGGGAGATTAGCACAGAGGCAGATTCGAATGACTCAGCAAAAGGAATTTACTTCTTCAAAAGACACATATGGCCACCTACAACATGTTTTATTTAAATAAAGACATTAGCAGTTATTGAAATGGTCAGAGATATCCCTCATCTACTCAACAATTAATATAAAAGTCATTAAAAAGCTTTAAAAGTGAAATATTTCCAAAGTTTAGCTCAAACCATTAAGTTAGGAATTATTATTGCAGTGAGTCAGTCATAGATATTTTGCCTTGGCCCTTGCATGGTCTCAAAGGTCAAAAATACATTAAATCTGTAATAAATACAAATCTAAAACCCTAGCTTAGGATCACCTCCTCATTTTGCATATAAATACTGCATGTATTGACCATTATCATTGTTGGTTGCTTGGTTGAGTTTGTGGACTGGAGGGCTATTTGATTAGTTGATGACTGTTAGGCTAGATTTGAGAAAGCTTTGAGTTGCAGAGGTCTATTGTACTGGAGTAATGTAATTGTTTTGAACATTAGTAATACAATCACGTTCACAGGATTCTTGAGCTATATTAATGGTGATGTTATCCTTCTTTGTCAATGTTTCCCTTATGTTTTCCATTCCGTTCATTACTTCTCTGATAAAAGAACAGAAATTTTAGATTAGGATATGTTGTCCTGGCACCCTGATTTTGTCTGCTTTCTTTATCTTAACGTTTTCCTTTGCAAGGTCTAATTGGAGAATTCTTAATTGCTCTCTGGTTCCACCTAGCTTGTTGTCTTAGAAATGATTCAATAGAGTCAAGCCAAAGAAGTCTATGGTACACCCTGTCCTTTGGTGTAGCTTGAAATATTTCTTTTAGGACCTTTCTTTGAAGTTTACTTAGTAGATTCTAGCCAAGTAAGTCTATGGTATGCCCTGTCCTTTGGTATGTCTTGAACTGTTGCTGCAAAGTTATTTTCAGTTGATTAAATAATTCTTAATTGCTCTTTGGTTATGCTGACTGTTATCTTAAATGTTTTCTTTGTCTAAAAGAAGTCCTAGGATTGCTAGATTGTTATCTTGAAAGGTCTTCTTATTAAATTCTAACCAAATAAGTCTATGGTATGCCCCGTCCTTTGGTTTTCCTCAAACAGTTACCTAAAATTATTTTCTTGTTGAAGTAGAGGTAAAGGATTCTTAATTGTCCTTTAGTTTTACTATTTTCACAACTTACTTTCCTTTCATATTTCATCTAATCTAAGAGATCCACTTGATATAGTTAGCTTGCCCTATGAAAACCCTTACAGAGTTGATGAAAAATTAAATCCTTTTATGACTCCATAGCCCAATGGATTAATGTCTCTCATGGTATATATATTCAGCTGAAACATTCCCTCAATTAATCACACCATTGATCTATTAATTAACCAATCAATCAATCAAAGGAAAAAAAGTCCTTAGAACTTCAAAACTAGCCTAAGATCATAAAACATAAAGCACAAAGATAAATCATTTGCAAACAAAAATCCAAAGTGGTTTGATGTGGTTCCTTGCAGAGTTGTTCTTGCCAATCTTGCAAATCATGGGGAGCCAACAAAAACTATACCGATGATGTTTTTCGAGTACACACCCAGAGCAAACACCATCTCGGAAAGATACTAGAGGAAGACCTATCACCATATTTTATTTACATAGATTTTGAAGAGAGTGATAGTTTAAGTGACCAAATTTCTCATGCCAAAGTTTACTCACATTATCATTATGAGAAAAAAAAATGGAGGGAAGAAATGATGACCCAAAGTTGTCAAACTTATACAACCTTGTGGAATCATCAACAATTCCAATAGCTAAAATATGTCTAGGATTTTTGAGGTCCTTGATTACAACATCATGAGGTGATAATTCTACTATTTTCCCTTCACCTGAATGAGTTATCTTATAAACAGATAGAAGGCTACATGACAAGGTAGGAACACATAGTACATCATTAAACAGACCATTATCTAGATGAATGGTTCCAGATCCTACAACACTAAGAGATCTACCATCACCAACATAAATATGTTTGGTGTTACAATCATTTAAAGAAGAAAACATGGCTTTATTTTTGGCCATGCGGTAAGAATCTCCAGAATCAATGAGCCACTGATGAGAATGAGAAGAAGAAGATACATTTAATTCATAACCAAATCTTGATGCTTGACAACCACAAGAAGAAAGTGTCATTCCGGAGGATGAAGGTGAAGAGTGCTCCAAATTGATGTTGTGCTTCTTCATTGCTGCTTCTAAGGCTTCCATCTTCTTAAAACATTTGGAATCTATATGGCCATCACGATTACAAAATTTGCAATGTATATCTGTCTTCGTCCCTTTGTTTTTATTTGCCTTATCATTTTGGTGAGTTTCTTTTTCAGTTTGTGGCTGAAATTGCCTAGGACCCTTGTTTGGTTTCAGACCATAATTTTTAGGATACTGCTTATTGTGATTCTTTTGATATGGTTGTTTTTGGGCTACTAAGGCTTTCTTAGAAGCATTTCCAGAAGTGATAAGACTAATGTGTAAGATTTTTTCTTTTTCTCTTATCAAAGAATCTCAAAAGGAATCAAAAGAGGGGTTCTTGTAGGCGGTTCCTGAAGAAATGATGGCTTCTATAGTGGAATGGAAGGTGGAAACAAATACAAAGTATTGAGGGCCAATCTTAGCAAGAATGGAATAGATGAGGTTGCCATCTCCCTTTTTGACCTTACAACCTTCTAAAAGAAGTCTAAGGGTCTTGAATTTGGACAAAAAATCTTCAATAGAGGAGAAATTATTGGGGTCTAAAGTAAGCAACTCATTTTCAAGCTGGTGGGCCCTGATTTGATTTTGAATGCCAAAAACAATATTTAGCTTTTTCAGGGCTTCATCAGGGGTGTCAATGTCAAGGATATGAAATCAAAGATAATGGAAATTCCTATCAACCCTCGTGCTTGATCTTGTTTATTTTCCCATTTAGCGACTTTATCGTCATCGGAAGGTTTAGTTTCTTGTCCAGTGACTATTCTATAAAGCCCTTTACTTCTAAGTATATCTACCATGTGAGGTAGCCATTGGAAATAATTGGTGCTGTTAAGAATAACCGTGCATGCACTTTCCATTTAAAAAAAAACTGAAGCTAAAAAGAGCTGAAACTAACTGGTCCAATGGAAATATCTCGAAAAATTAGGCCGATTAAAAAAATGGCTCGAGAAACGACTTCTGTATGAAGAAGTTATGCCTTTTGAAAAAACTGAGTTGTAGATGCTGAATAGTTACAGGAACAATTTAAAATTTGATGAAGTTCAAATTAAAAAAAAAAAATCCAGCCCCTTTAACAAAAACTTTTTACAAAAATAATCTTGAGAAATAGACTTGAAACCAAGACCTCTATTCTCATAAACTAACTTCTCACCAAGTGAGATAGTAAAAGGATTTTGTGTGCGTGCTTTTTATTGCACAAAAAACACAAAAATTTGAGCAAAAAAATAAAATGAAATGCAAGCCTTATGACAGAATGTTAGATTTTCGGTTAGCCTTACTAGAAACTATATATATTTCTAATTTCATGAGATCGCACAAAGACGTGGGGAAAGAGCATAGAAAAAAAAATTCCTTCTTCCTGTTTCTGATTTGCCGAGATCACACACAGCGTAGAGCAAACAACATACATAGAGAAGGGGGTATGTCTGGAAAATAAATAAAACCTGAAAACCGAAATAAACAGAGGGAACCAAAATAAGAAGAACTATTAACAAATATATATCCAAAACAAATACTTTATACCTCCATATCTAAACTGCACAACTTGGGCAACCAAAAACCTTTTCGCATGAAAAGAAAGGCATTTCTCACTGTAATAGATGCTTTGGACACAATAGAGCAGTTCTTTAGGCCCGAAAATGTTCAAAAATAGTATATCTAGAAATTACAGTCGCATGCTATCAAACCGACTTCGGATTTGGATCAACAATGGATGCGGCCCTCAAGATAGCTCTGATACCATGTAGGAATTTACAGGGTAAGTTCCGTAGATCAAAAACCAAATTTCACCGCTCACAAATAGATCACAAATCAGTACACTAGTATTATCACGTGGTTAAAACCCTCAAAGAGGGAAACAGGCCACGGCCTAAGCCAACACGACCACTTCAAGAAATTTATTAATATAAAAAGAAAAGTTACATATGTTTCTATCATAAACACTTACTGGACAAATGACCCTCCATGCTCTTTAAATAGAGGTCATGGACCAACTGGGTGCTAAGCCATGGATCAAGTGTCGTTAATACTAAGGAGAGAGTGAACCGTCGGATCACTACAAATCGTGACCATCGGATTATAAGTTACAAATGTACATATTAAAGAAACACAATTTACCTAACTCTACACTAGATTAAGTTATTCTTAACTATTTGCTATGTGTCGGAATATCCTAACAGATATAAGCATACATATGAGAAAATGAACAGATATCTTTATTAAGAAGGTAGTGGGAGAATATTACAACCAACAGATCGATTTGTCATCAACCTGATCCAAGTTCATTTCGTCGTCATCAAATCAAGCATCATCTCAATAGCATAACAATAATTCTAGCTCTCATCAATTGACAATCCAACAACACAACAATACACAAATTCTTCCTCCCTAGCACTTAGATGAGTTCTCAATTTAGAGTGAAATTGAAGGTAGTTTCTCAAAAAATGGAATTGAATGACTTTCTAATAATAGGTGAGACATGTTTCCAAGTTCAGAGGTGATGGATGGACACTTGCATTCAAAGTATGACACCTATGAGCTCTTCTAGAAGGCACTAGCCATGTCGAGATTCCTAGAACAATGATGATTTAATTCCCAGGAGACCAACGCACCCTTGAGTTCCAGGAAGTGCACTACAGTGCACCTTTGCATGGAGGTAAGTTCACTGCAACATAGTTGGTACCTCTCAGAGGAGTGTTGATGAGTCAATGGGTCATATAATATATACTTCAAACCTTGGAAATCTCACAATTGAAGCCATCAAAGGAATGTATTCACTTAGGGCATATAGAAACTAAATTAAGGGGATGATAGACCCTATTCATTGGCCTTGGGGGATGATGCCCAATTTGACCAGGTCTTGGGGGATGCTGCCCAAATTTACCTATAACAATTTCCCCCTAAAGCATGAAGTCAAAATAATGATAATTTTTGAATGATATGCTTTACGATGTGATGAGTATGATTTGAAGCAGACAATGAACTGTAGCAATTTTCAATACATTAAATCATGATATATTACATCTTGGACATGAATTACTGAGGGAGGCATACCCATGCTCAACACATATACTATCATAACATGTACATAATTCAGAAAGTCGTCTATTGTAATGTTGCCTGATATAGACATGCCTACAGATACAGGCCCATGTTCAGATGATGATCTATATGTAAAGCCATCATATAGATGATGCACACAATTCCTGAAATCACATCCTGGATGGATGAAACTAGATCCAGGGTCTTATTATCTCATTCACTCGATTGTTCAGGTACAAGTCTAACCATACGAATATATGATCCGAAGTCGAACATGGGAAAACATCGTATGATTACCAGCCAATGATGTAAGTTGTTAATAGATGCGAGATAAACCACCTTTGATGTTAATGGCTCTCAAGGTACTACAACACAATTTGGAAAGCGTGAATAGATGATTTGATGTCGAACACCAAACAAAATATTTTGATTGAAGGCTCGAAAGAGAGAAACTTGCCAATGATGTGACAAGCCCCAAGGTACTAGAAGATGTTCTAAGTTAAATTCCTAGATCATGAGATGATGTCGACAGGAAGAAAATTTATCATGAAATGGGAGTAATTATTTCGGAGACAAAATGTGAATTGATATAGAAATGTTCAGGGATGACTATCATGAAAATGAAGGTTTATGAGTATTGTAGAAGATGAGGAATTACTGGATGACTTCTCTAGAACATATCGGCGACACTGAAATGAGTTGGCAGCATTGAACCAGAACTAAAGTGATGGTATGACCATAGGTATGATGAACCATCAAGAAAATTACCCAACCCAAAAGTCACGGTGATGGAGTGAAAGTGTCATGTTCAAGAGCGACATACTACCATAAAGTGTTCTGTTCTTTTTTCCCAAATTTTCCCCAGTCATTGCTGACCAACACCTCTTTATTTTTTAACAAGCTTGAGGAGGGTAACATATGCTTGATCTATAATTCAACTGTTCGGGTGAATCCATTGCTATTTAATGATTTAGTGAGTCTAGAGATAATGAAACTCGATCTTTCCATGATTGACAAGTTCGTCGCTATTTTATGTTTTAACGAGTCTAACGACAGTGAAAACCCAGTTCTTTTACATGTTTAGAGAGTTTGGAAAAGATACAAAAGAAAACTCTATGAGTCCTTTTTCGTAAATTTGTCGCTTAGGTCCGAAAAGTGTAGAATAATACCTAAGAAAACCCCTTAGCCATGTTCGACTAAGGTTTTCCTTTTTCGTAAATAATATATCTTAGTCCGGAAAAGGGTTAAACTTATACTAAGTAGGTATCATTTCATTTACTTTTACGAGATCGCAAAGATAAGTTCTCAACAATATTTTCACATTATTGGAGTCTGAAAAGAGCTAAAAGAAGACTCCAGGGGGTTCATTTTTCGCATTTATCAAAGCTCGAAAAAGAGATAAAAGTGCGCTTTAATTCCTTTTTCATTTTTATGAAATCTCGACAAAACAGGATAAAAGTATGCTTTGTGGTCAAATCATTCTTGAAACGTTGTGCATGTCACACTCACTGTATCAGCAGTAAAACTTGTTCAGAGAACCATCAAATGGATTAAAAATACTCGTTTCATAGTAAAAACGAATAAAACACTATATTCACAACATTAAATATGATTAAAATAATCAAAATGACTAATAAAAAGAGTTTTTAACATTTCATTTTTACCATTCCATAGTTACCATTTCAAAATTAGGAGCTCTGAACTAGTTCTTCCCTCGAACTTTAGCAGTCGATTGTGACAGTTTCAGTGTGTTATCACTCATAAAAATGAAGCATCATTGAAAAAATCCTAGAGGTTCATGTGTCAATGGGAGGGTCATAGAATTATTTTTTCATTACTTGGTCAAGGGAATTTTTAAAATTTTCTTGTTTAAGCTTACCCTAAGGTCTAAACCCACTCACTTTCAAATTCCCTCATGTCACATTACTCATAATTTTCTGACAGATTTCAATTCCAAAGGTTTTTGTACCAAAAAGGTCATTTTAGCCAAGAATCCACACTTTCATAGTGATTTCAGTTTAAAATAGGTAGAAAACGCTATGAAACTGCTGAAAGTTTCGTAGCGAAATATGAAGCATTTCTCTGTTTTCTAACTTTGAATAGTTAACTTCAAAGGCGGTTTTTGGGAAAAAAGAAAGGTATTTTCCAGAGCATATAAAATAAAAATAACCTCTCTCACTTCTCTCAAAAGTGTTATTAGTTGGGAGACACAAGGATTTCTTGGAAGCCCTATTTTCAGAAAACAAAGTTTTCCTGTTTTACACATGTTTTTGAAATGACGATTCTGGACCGCTGGAGATGGTTTTATAAAAAAAAAGAGGTTTTTCTTCAGAAAATTATTATTACAAAAAATCGCCTCCTATTTTTCACAATACATCATGGATTAGAAGATATAGGCTCTTTTCTAAGACCTGTTTTTCAGAAAAAACAGGAAAAATCTACAAGGATGTCTTAAATATGAAAGGTGAGATTGACACTTCAAGGAACATAAGGTGAGCTGGTTTATGGTTGATTGAGGCTAATGAAATTTTAGATAAATTTTTTTGGCACTTATAGGTTTCATATTTCAAAATTATACAAAAAATTTCATTTTCAACACTTTTCAGCAGTTTCGTAGCACCCCTGGGCTTGAAGGGCAACAAAATGCTACGAAACTACTGTAGCTACTCTTTTGACTTTTTGGACCAGTTTTGAATGCTATCAAGAGGTGAAATTGGCGTGGGAGATGTTTTTAATGATGATGAACACTATGCAAAAGGAAAGAACCAAGAATTTTGAGGTTAAAGGTATGTTTTACAGCGCTACGAAAGTACGCTACGAAACTGCCTTACTTTCGTAGCGTGTTGCATTTCAGCTCTTTTAGCAGATTTTGGAGAATATTTGGACATATGGAGATTTTTGAAGGATCAAATACAATGAAAAAAATTTAATCAGAACTCAAGGACCACGAATTTAAGATAAACTGATAGCCAAAGTGTTCGTGGAAGAAGAAGATTATTTGCTTAAAAAACAGGGTTCTTGTTTCCTAGTTTTGAGGAGGTCAGTTAAGTGGTAATAAAGTGTTGAATCCCATCATCTAAATTCAAACATGTGAATGTATACTTGTCAAAGAATGTAATTTCTTTAGTAGATAAGGTTGTTAAAGGAAAATAATGAGTAGTTTGAGTCCTATTAGGAAAAGGACTATCAAGTAGGATAGGTGTCTCTTTGTCATTAATTTGATGTTTTATGGTTATGTAAGGTGTAATTAGGCAAAAATTCAATGAATCTAGCTAGGAGGTAGATCATATCATAATGTAACAAGTCTATTAAAGGCCATTTGGTTGAATTTTTCAAGAGTTGGAGATTTTTGGCAAAATTGCAGCAAGTTATTGTAAATTAACTATTTCAGCAATACATAGATTTGTTACTTGACCAACCTGAGATTCTGAAAGAGTTTTTAGTGCTTTTCTATTTTATATATACCTTTTATGTATCTCATTGCAGTGGTTTTCATTTATAATACTTATAATTCATTCATGTGATGCTCTGACTTCCTTTATAGATGAATTGACAGTGTATTTTCCTATTTCAGGTGTGTGTGACCTACTACTAAAAACTATGACCTGCCTCAGCTTCCATGTCAAGTAAACTCATCGAATCAGTGAAAGTGTTGACTACATAATCCAAATTTTTACATAATGATACTATTTTCAACCATACACTCATCATAAGCAAGTTTTTTTTCCTAAATAGAGTTAGCCATCTACATCTTTATTCAATATCATTAACCCTTGAGAGAGCCCTCTCAGGCTGAGGAGGCTAAGCCTTAGTCACTAGATTGGTTTGAAAAAGTTACATGAAATTGTCTGATTAGCAGCCTATCAGAAGCAATTTTGTGATAACATTTTGGTGCATCTTTTGGGAGACCAAAGGTGTAACTTTTCCTTGGGAAGAACGACAAATTTTCAGTTCTAAGGTTTGAGAGCAACAGACACTTCAGCACATATTGGCTATATTTCTGTTCTGGAGACTCCACACATCAAATAATCATTTGGAAGGTGAATCCACTACTTGAAGATCAGTAGCTTGATGAAGTTTCAAAATGAGTTCCATTGCGAGAATAAATGCCAGGTATGATCCTATAAATCGGTCTCACATCCCTGGTTTTCCAAATCCTATGCAAAAGGTTGAATGGTTAACTGACCTTCCTATATTTAAAAATTAAAAGAAAGACCATGATGCTCTTCATTTGGTTAGATTCCATATGCATGTATGCAAGCTTAAGGTTCAGTTCCTTGAGGATTGTCTCATGAATATATTTATGGTCACTTTAGAAGGAAAAGCATGGTCATGGTATGAAAGCTTGCCAAATGGTTCATTATATTCTCTTGCTTATTTCCATGTTGCATTTTATGATATGTATGAAGGGTGTCATCCCTCATTATTTCTGGTTAAAGACTACTGTAAACATTGTGTGAGTTTTATTGAATATTAAGAGAATTGTTATGAAGATGATGACTTTATGGATGATGAAATTTTATAGGCCTTTCATGACAATCCATTTCATCACCAAGAAGAAAGGATAATGTCTCTCTTGGATGAAAATGAAACCCAAGAGGAGTTTATTTGAGAAAATCATGTTACATCCTTTGAGTCTGATGAAAAGCTGCAGTAGACTTGTGAGCCTTTTGATTATTAGGAGTATGAGAATCATTTCAAACAACAAGAGGAAATATTGGAATATAATTGCTACAATCCTCAAGGTAAAGGAAGAAGTTTATTTTTCATGTCATTCCTTGAATCAACCTACATCAAATAATGATCACACTAATGAGGAAGTGGATGAAAATTTTTCTTTATCCTTCTCTTCTAATTTGAAGTCATTTGACTGCAAGTCAGAAGATAAGATTCAATTTGTGGATGAATTTGCTAAGAACATTGAAAAGGACATTGAAGTTTTAGAAAATTAAATTCAATATTATAGTCTTCATGATCAAAATTAGTCTTTTTAAAAGTTTTTAATGCCAAAACACAAAGAGAGGGTGCTGCTGCCTTTCTCTTTTGAGATTGAGGAAGAATACCCAGTTTTTGAAAATCAGTTTGATAGTGCACAACTTAAATATTGTGTGGCTGAGAAAATCATATATGAGTTGTCCAAAGTTGTGGAATGTCATGAGAATCATAAAAAAAATCATGTCTTCTTTGATCCTATAGTTGAATACATGGAAGAGTTCTACAATCCAAATTTCCACTTATATTTATATTATGAGGATCAGATATATTTTATGTTGCCTTGGTCATTTCAGTATCATGTTTACTTTGGGTTAAAATCCAGTCAAGAGGTTCAAATTTCAGATCAGATCAATGACTGGCTTCATTGGAAGTTTCATGTTGCTTGAGTTAAAAATGGAGATTGCAGCTGTTAGGGTGGGTAGGAGTGCGTGAATAATCTCAAAGTTGACTGAGCATCTTTTCAGTAGGTACAAAGTTGGTTTTTCAGCAGTAATCATCAAGCTTGAGCTCGAGGAGAAGGCCATAAGAGCTTGGTGAAGTTTTCATAAATTTCAAAGTTTTATTTCCAAGAAGATGGATGGCACTGGAACTACAGGTTCTTTGGTGTACCAAATGGGCACACCATCCCAAGTGGAGCCATTGTTATCACTCATAAAAATGAAGCATCATTTGAAAAAATTCTATAGGTTCATGTGTCAATGCAAGGGTCATATAATTCATTTTTCATTACTTGGTCAAAGGAAATATTAAATTTTTCTTGTTTAAGCTTACCCTAAGGTCTAAACCCACTCACTTTCAAATTCCCTCACGTCACATTACTCATAATTTTATGACAGATCTCAATTCCCAAGGTTTTTGTATTGAAAGGGTCATTTTAGCCAAGAATCCACACTTTCGTACTGAATTAAGCGTAAAATAGACAGAAAACGCTATGAAACTGCTGAAAGTTTCATAGCGAAATATGAAGCATTTCTCTGTTTTCTGACTTTGAGTAGTCAAATTCAAAGGTGGTTTATGGGAAAAAAGAAAGGTATTTTAAGAAACTGAGAGAGGTTAGTTTCCAAAAAATATCAAATAATAATAACCTCTCTCACTTTTCTCATAAGTGTTATCAGTTGGGAGATACAAGGATTTATTTGAAGCCCTATTTTCAAAAAACAAAGTTTTCCTGTTTTACACACGTTTTTCAAATGTAGATTCTCGTCAGTTGGAGATGGTTTTCTAAAAAAAAAAGAGGTTTTTCTTCAGAAAATTCTTATTGAAAAAAAAATCCTCCCATTTTTCAAACTAAATCATGTATTAGAAGATACAAGCTCTGTTCTAAGACCTATTTTTCAGAAAAACAAGAAAAATATACAAGGATGTCTTAAATATGAAAGGTGAGATTGACACTTCAAGGACCATAAGGTGAGCTGGTTTATGGTTGATTGAGGCTAATGACATGTTAGAAATAATTTTTTAGCACTTACAGGTTTCATATTTTAAAATTATACAAAAATCTTCATTTTCAGCACTTTTTAGCAGTTTCGTAGTGCCCTTGGGCTTGAAGGGCATCAAAACGCTACGAAACTACTGTAGCTGCTCTTTTGAATTTTTGGACCAGTTTTGAATTCTATAAAGAGGTGAAATTGGTGTGGGATATGTGTTTAATGGTTTTTTAAGACTATTCCAAAGGAAAGAACCAATAATTTTGAGGTTAAAGGCTTGTTTTGCAGCACTACAAAAGTACACTACAAAACCGCCTTACTTTCGTAGCGTGTTGCATTTCAGCCATTTTAGCAGATTTTGGAGCATATTTGGAAATATAGATATTTTTTAAGGATCAAATACCATGAAAAAAAAATAATCAGCACTCAAAGACCACGAATTGAAGATAAAATGACAGCCAAAGTGTTCGTGGAAGAAGAAGACTATTTGCCTAAAAAACAAGGTTCTTGTTTCCTAGTTTTGAGGAGGCCAGTTAAGTGGTCATAATGTGATGAATCCCATCATATAAATTCGAACATGTGAATGTATAATTGTAAAATAATGTAATTTGTTTAGTAGATATGGTTGTTAAAGGCTAATATTGAGTAGTTTGAGTCCTATTAGGTAAATGTCTGTCAAGTAGGATAGGTGTATGTTTGTCATTAAGTTGATGTTTTATGGTTATGCAAGGTGTCATTAGGAAAAAATTCGATGAATCTAGCCAGGAGGAAGATCATCTAAAAATGTATAAATTCTGTTAAAGGCCATTTGGTGGAATTTTTCAAGAGTTGGAGATTTTTGGCAAAATTGCAGCTTATTGTAAATTGACCGTTTCAACAATACAAAGATTTGTTACTTTACTAAACTAAGATTCTGAATGAGTTTTTAGTGCTTTCCTATTTTATATATACCTTTTATGTATCTCATTGTAGTGGTTTTCATTTATAATACTAAGAATTCATTCATGTGATGCTCTGACTTCCTTTATAGATGCTGCGACTGTGTATTTTCCTATCTCATGTGTGTGTGACCTACTATTAAAAAATCTGACCTGCCTCAACTTCCATGTCAAGTGAACTCACTGAATCACTGAAAGTGTTGAATCCATAAGCCCAATGTTTACATACTGATACTATTTTCAACCATACATTCATCATAAGCAAGTTTTTTTTTCCTAAATAGAGTTAGCCATCTACATCTTTATTCAATATCATTAACCCTTGAGAGAGCCCTCTTAGGCTGAGAAGGCTAAGCCTCCGTCACAAGATTGGTTTGGAAAAGTTAAATGAGATTGTCTAATTAGTAGCCTATCAGAAGAAATTTTGTGATAACACAGTGGACGATTTCTCTTGCCATTTGATCCATGTTGGAGCTATGAACCTTCTCATTATTTTGTATAATTTAAGTTGCATTTCATGGTAAATTTTTAGGGTTTTGAGCCCCTTAGGGTAAATATATTACGTTTTGAGGGCAACACACCCTTGAATGCTGAAAGGTGTGTTGCAATGCACTGAAATTGAAGGCCAAGTGCACTGCAACACTCTGTACCTTGATCTGGGGTGCGTTGGGCGCATTTCTCATTTTTGTTTCTTGCTGTGTGCCCAAAATTTCCCAAGTTTTTTGCATGAAATGGATCCTAATGAAGCTTATGGTTGGCTTTCAGGTATTCATCAGACCAAAATTAAAATTACATGGTGAGAAAGAAAATGAATAACAAGATATGATTTCCATAAACTATCCGGGTACAGTAAGATCCCTCAGGGATTGCGGGTTGCTTAAATACTTAAGATTGTCAGGGATGAGGTAGCATATGGAACTAATAGGGTTCCTATTTTGTTCATGGGATTCAGTATTGTAGGATTTTCACATTGGGGACAAATTTATCCCAATATTGGTTGAGGATATTTACTTTCTCATAGGATTATCGAGACGAGGTTATCCCATTTCCCTTGTAGGATCTGCTCCTGGAGGAGAGACAGTGAGGGATTACATACAACAACATTGTCATCCAAGGATTGAAACAAGTAAATATGGGAAAATAAACATCTGTGATGTACGTGATTTTCCTTTGAGGACCATGCTTTTTACTATCGCAAAACTTTCTGGTTCCGCGACACTGAATGTTGCAAACCGATCATACATGCAGTATGCCCTTGAGTGCCCAGTATTAAACTCGGGTGAAGTAGTACCCTTTCAGATGAGAGAAAAACTTACCAAAGAAAAGGGTGGCAGGAAGAAGCATTTCAACTATGGCTCGATCCTGATTTTCTTCATTTTAGAGCGAGTTCCATTGATGCAACCACAACATGTGACACTGAGTATATCTGGTCCTAGAGATCCTTAGGTGCAGAGATGGGTTGAATTGATGTCTAGAAATGCTGGTCAATCAACCATCATATTATCTACTGCATTATTTGCCTAGTTTAGATACATATGATCGCCATAGATGAGTATCCATATGTAGGCATAGATTTCCACAAAGATTCAGACTTGATTCTGCCATATGGCGCTTAATGGGGTGCAATAGGTAAGAATGTTTTGACCATGTTTTTTGATTTTTTGAAGTTTCTACATTTTTTTGTATTTTTATATGTTTTCCAAGACTAAAATAAAGTTTTTATGTACACAGATGTGGATCGAGTTCGACCAGTGGGTCAGTGAGAGCAGGGAGCAGTTGAGCCAACAGAGAGGGCTATCAGGAGAGAAGTCCTTCATGATTTAGATATGACTGAGACTCTTGTTGAGCTACAACAAAACATAGAGGTATTTACTCTTGGGATTCAATATTTCCTAATTGAAGAGTTACCTATGAGACTTCAACGCCATACTATTGGCGTTCCTAACCGTTGGATGTGGTTATTGCGTAGGATAGCTAGATCAGTTGCTTGTTACCATGAACATCACTAGTTTACTTGGACATTTTGTATAAATTTTGAGGTCAGATGACCAATGTGTCTTGGGAAAATTTTTTGTAAGAACATAAAAATATCTATCTATTTGTTTTTCAGTTTTTTCCTATGTTTAATGCGCAATCTTGTTCAATTATATGATGTGAATTGAAAATATGTCTTTACATGTGTTGAAAATGTCCGTTTAAAACATAATTCTATAAGGAATCGGTTAATGTGTTCAAATTTATGGAAATGTGTTGATATTGAATGTAATAAAAATGTATTTCCAAAAGTCGATCTCTAAGGAACATACAATGTAGTGTTGGATTTCAGACAATATAGACGTTAGTAAGATGCAGTACAACAAGTTGTGAGTCTAACCTTATGATGATGCGGTTAATACCAAATGAAATGAAATTAGAGAGAAGTTAAATCAACGCGCTATACTCAATGATATTGTTTTTTTATCGACCAATAAAAATCCCTTGAAACTCACTAACTTGCCGCCTGGAGCGAAAATGGCCCGTACTGCAAAGGATAGATTCTGCATACTATGACTAGCACCATTGACATACCCAATGAATGGTTCCAAAGATTTAGTCATTTGAAATGAAATTTAAAGTGGATTACTAACTTAAAAAAAAAACTAAAAAAAAAAAAAAGACAGTAAATGAAAATCAAAAGCATATAAACAATATGGTACAAAAGTTTACTATGCTAAATTAAGCATAGTAACATTTGAGATACAATCCATTTCGAGGTTTCACTAATGGACTTCCATCATAATCAACCAAATGGTAGGCACCCTTAGCCAAAACTCTTCTGATAATGTAGGGGCCATGCCATAGTGTCTAAAATTTCCCTGTTCCTATGAAATCAACTTCCTAATCATAAAGCAAGACAAGGTCCCCCTATGAGAAGATGCGAGGCTTGACATATTGGTCGTATTGTGCCTTGATTAGTCTCTTATGCACTTCGTTGGCCAATGCGGCTTCATGACGCGTTTCATCTAGATGGATGAGGTTAAAAGGACACACTTATTCATTAGAGGTGTCAGGTAACAGGTCAATCGCAAGTTTTAATGACTTTGTTTCGCATTGGATTGGAAAGGTAGCTTCCAGGCCATACACCAAATGAAAGGGGGTAAATATGGTTGCATTTATCACTGAGGTTCGATATGCCCACAAAGCTGAGTACATGATTAAATTACAATTTCATTTGTGAACTCCTATAATTCGTCGAAGCATTCATTTGAGGATCTTGTTAATGGATTCAACTTGTCCATAAGATTGTGGATAATAAGGAGTAGAACTATGATGCAACAGTCCTAATTTGGTAGTCAAATCATTCACATGTGATTGCGAAAATGCTTACCATGATATGTAACTATAGCTTGTGGTAAACCAAAACGTGAGATGACATGATTGAAAGAGAAAAATGTAGTTGTTTGTACTGTGTTATTAAATGTAGGCATCGCTTCGACCCACTTGGTAAAGTATTTGACTGTGACAATAATATAACCATGCCCCCCAGCCGAATGAGGGTTGCAGGTTGCGAAGTCAATGCCAAAATTTTCAAATGGTCCCACAGTGATAACATGATGCATGGGTACTGGTGGCACTTGGATTTTACGATTAAAAATATGGCACGCATGAAAAATTCTGACTGCGAGGATGCAATCACGAAATATGGTTGGCCAAAAGTAACCAGCATGGAGTATCTTCTGCGTGGTAGCATATCCAGACAAGTGTCCACAACAAGCACCAGCATGAAAATCATTTTAAACATTCTCGACTTCCTCATGAGTGAGGCACCTCCTTAAAATTGTGTCAACACCTTGATGATAAAGTGTATCTTCAATGATTAGATTATATTTGGCTTGGTATCCAATACATCGCTATTGAGAGTGAGAGGTATCGGGCCGGAAAGTTTGGGTTTGGAGATAAATGATGAAATCCCCATACCAAGGGTCAGATGACCCAATTAGAAACAAAGACTCATTTGGAATTGATGGTTCCGATGTAGTTTACATTTAATGGGTTTTATTTTATAAAGACTTCTTTGACTTGGATTTGATGAATTCCAAATCAAATTCCTACAAAATGAAGATCCATTTTGAATATTTTACCCCCAAAAATTGACGTGACAAAATGTATGTCTAGGGTTGCAATCCGAAATGACAATGGTCTTCCGGTGAAGGATATAATGGCGAAATATTTGGACAGTTTGAATGGACGCAAAGGCGAGCTTTTCGACATATGAATACTTAACTTCCATATCATTGAGATTACGACTCAAATAATATATCATATTTTATATCCCATGTTCTTCTTGGAACAAAACGATAGCAATGGTCGTATCAACGATGACAATATATAGTAAATAATCACTCTGATAATTGGGGGATACAATAATGACGCTCAGATCAAGGTATCTTTAAGAGCATCAAAATATGCTTGTGCAACCTTATCCCAATGGAAGGGAATACCCTTTTTCAATAGACGATTAAATACTTTAGCCATTTTGGCATAGTTGGGTATGAACCTCCTTAAAAATTATCCTTTCCTTGAAGTTTCTGTAACTGAAGTAAGTTTGATGGCGCAGGAAAATCAAGAATGGTTTGGACCTTCAGTGGGTCGATTTGAATTCCATATTTTGAAACGAAAAATTCAAGCAAATGACCAGAACCAACACAAAACACACATTTGTGTGGATTGAGACATATCTTGTAGTGTCGGCAATGTAAAAATATAGCTCTCAAATGCGTCGGGTGATCAGTCCGTTTTCATGAATGCATGGGTAAATCATCTAGATAATATTGAACAATGTGCTTGATGTCATTGCAAGCTTAATCCCTTGCTCTATGAAATGTTGGCCCAAAATTATTTAAACCAAATGGGAGTTTACGATAAGCGAATGTGCCCTAGGGACAGATGAATGCTATCTTATATTGGTCTTTTGGGTAGATATTGATTTCATTGTAACCAGATAATCCATCCAAGAACAAAAATATTTCACACTCGACACATTCGTCAATAATTTGGCCGATAAAGGGAGTAGGATAGTTGTCTTTTGTATAAGCAAGATTTACATCCCGATAATCGACGCACACTCTGATTGTCCCTTGTTTCTTCATAATAGGAAAAATGTTGGAAATCCAATCAGTAAGTGGATCAGGGTAAATGAAACCAACACGCAAATTTTTTTCAACTTCTTCTTTAATGGCAACGACCTTCTTTGGATGAGCATGACGAAGGCATTGATGTATTGGTCTAACATCAGGGTGCATTTTAATTGTGTGTTCAAAGATACTAGAATCTATGTGTGGCATTTTCTCATAAGACCAAGAAAATATATCTCATAATTCACGAAAAAGAGAGCGATAAGTTTCGAGTTCGGATGGAGAACAAGACATGTCGACATGAATGTTTTCTACAACATCGGGTTTGGTTGAAATATCGATAGAAATGGTTTCTTCAATATTTTATAATTTTCGCTTGGATTCGATGGCATTAATCAAAATGGAATTCGAAAATAAAGTTTAGATCATAGGGTTATATAGTTCAATAAGATTATCTTCTTCGTAATCCTAAAGATGGGAATGATGATGATGATATTTCCATGGTTCTCCTTCTGGCATCATGGATTCCATAATGCTCTCATCAGTCAAGAAAGTGGATGAAAAAGGATCAGATGGACTACCAAAATCTAATGAATGATCGACCCAAACGATCGACGATGATGAATCAGAATGCGTCACCCAAGCCAAGTAAATATATTTATATTCCAACGGAGTCATCTTTTAAGTAGTTTGATGAGAACCGTAAATGATAAGTTATAACATGTGTTTACGAGACTTATCCAGGGTTTCCATTAAATTTAGGAATATCAGAGGGTAATTTATGTGGTATAACCGGCTACTAAGGAGAATAGCCGATGGGATCATTGGTGAGCCGGTTTAAATTAGGTAATTCTAAAGTTGCAACAAAAGGAAACTATCGATTCAAGTCAGTTTGAACATAACCAGGGCATGATGGAATTGCTGGGGCAACATGCCTTTGAGTACCAACATAAGGAATTTTCTGCTGGTAACCAAAATAGGGGTAGTTTTCATGACAAAACGCTTGAGGGATATGTTGACTGTTAAACACCATGTTAAACACACACATGGTGTATGAGAAAGATAAACACACACAATAAGAGACTCAACACACACAATAAGAGACTCAACACACAATAGAAGGATAAGCGTGTAGGTTTCTTATTTTTCCATTATACATGATGTACATTTATAGTGCAATGGTGTGACTCTTGGTTTCACATTCCAAGGTCACTTGGGCTCCATTGTGACTTTTCACATTCCACACCTACCCATGGAGGATTAGGTGTTCCAAGATTCCCCCCCTTAATCTGAAGGGGTATGTGTGAGTCTAAGAAGAGAGTTGTAATAAAAATCTGTAAAGTATACATGGCAGCACTTGGGCTGAATCAAATCTCTGAAATGTTGGAAAAAAGAGGTGGTTTAAGGATGACCACCAACACTGGAACGCAATACTTGTTGCAGTTCCCAGAACTCTTCCAAAACTGGCAAGAAGCTGAAAGCTTCTTCTAGAGGAATTGTCCCTCATAAAAAAGGGAGACCTTCAACCTAAAAGAAGAGAGGTCTACTACCTGTGATGGTTTTAGGATTACCAACAACACTGGAATGCTTGAAGCATTTCCTAGAACTCAACCAAAGCTGGCAAGAAGTTGAATGCTTCTGCTAGAGGAAGTGTCCCTCATATATGAAAGGGAGACCTTCAACCTAAAAGAAGGGAGGTCTACTACCTGTGATGGTTTTAGGTTATCCACTAACCAAAGATGATGGTTTAAGGTTGTCCACCAACCAAGGGCATGCTCATGGGCATCCGTGTCTCTGGCTACATCTCTGAATCTGGAATGACAAATTGTGGCTCAGGCTCGCTTGAACTGCTGTGTCTCTGGCTACAACTCTGAACATGAAATGAGAGATTGTGGCTCAGGGTCGCTTCATCTGACGTCGAAGCTTGTAAATGACCACCATTTCCCCCCCTGTTAGGGACAAGGTGAGATGATGGCGAAAATTCAATTGCAAGTTTGTTCAATATGCGTGAACAAGTTCTGACACGTGTCTTAAACATCTTCTTGGCTGTTGATGCCCATTGCCAATAAGCGATCCATCCAAGATGAATCTTTGTTCTTGCAGGAGGCTTGTTTCTAAAGAATTTTTCTGAAGAATGAGTGTGCCGATCACAGTGGTTGCATGGATGAAGATCAAAACAATGATCTTTCATATGGCCAACTCGATCACAGTGTTGGCATTTTACAATCTGTTGTTTTTATTGTGGAGCAGGATCTGGAACAACTGCAAGTGAACTGTCATATAGAAATCTAGCACTCTGAAATATGATGGGCTTGGTGTAGTCTGGAATACGAAAGGACACATCCTTGTCATTTCCAAGACCAGTCCGGTGCTTATTGTGGACAAGCTCTTCCCAAGGTCTGATGATGGGCTTGAGAAGTGCAAGTTGAATTGCTGCATCTGCATGTACATCTGCTCTAGTACAAGGAACTGAATGGGAATCAACTGCAACTTTACTGACTTGCTGCTGATGGGAGTCTTTCACAATGTTCTAAACAGAAACAGGTTCAGAATGGTGACTCTTTTGCTGAATTTCATCTTGTTGGAGCTGAGATTCCAACTGCAAAAACTCAATCTTTTCTTGTGCATCTTGCAAACAACTTTGAATGTTACAAAGATCATTCTTGCTCATTTTTATCATGTCATCAACATTGGAATGAATGAGGTTATTCAACAACTCTAATGCCTCATTGATTTTAGCCATTTTTCAACAACTTAGGCTCAAAAAATAAAGTGTGTTGGCTTCAACCGAAATTCACCCGTTTACAATGTGATTCAACTTAATTTCAAGAAAATACAAATGACTCTAAAGAATTTCCAACTATGGAAATCTCAAAGTACAAAATGTGCTCCTAAAATGATGGAGGATAATCAATAATTTTCCAATAACTCAAATACTAATTGAAACTTTGAATGAAGAAGAAATACAATGTCAGCTCAATACAATATTTCTGCAAAATATTTTTGTAAATGTGCGGCTGAAAACTACTGTGCAAGAGGCTTTGAAGGTAGCTGATTTTTCTTCTTCAAGGAGCTGCTTGTCTTCACATGTCAATTTTTTCAGAAAATCAACCTTTTATCAATGCCACAAATCACAATGCAAAAATCTTTTCACTATGTGTTCAGTCCATCTGCTCCTCATATGCGATTTCCATTCCTTCATTTGTTGTTCATTTCCTCTTTTCCTCTCTCTCTCTGCTGTTTTTTTTTTTAATTAAAAATTAATTAAAAAAAATGGGATTAATTGAAATGGGAATTAATTAAAGGGAGGGAGAAAACAAACTTAAGGAATTATTTTGTTTTTTTATTTTATTTTATTTTTATTATTTTAAAAGGAATTGATTAAAAAATTGAAAGGGAATGGAGGGGGGTTTATTAAAATTGTGGGAGGGAAATTAAAAAAAATTGTTTTTAAAACGTAGGAACAAAACCTGCGTGGAGGGAGGGAGGCTGAAAGGCGTGTGGAGGGCATTGCAGATGAGCGTAAGGGAGAGAGGGCTAGTTGAGCGGTCATGAGGGGGCTGGTTGAGTGGTCATGAGGGGGCTAGTTGAGCGGTCGTTGAATGCACGGGTGGTGAGTGTTGAGCATATGGGAGGGTCGGGTTGAGCGTATGGGAGGGGGTTGGTTGTGAGGTCGCCGGGGTATGAAGGGGTCATGGTAGGGGGAAGGTAGCCGAACAAGGGCGGTGGTATGCGTAGAGGGCGAAGCAAGGGGTGGGATGGCCGTGTAATGGTTTGCGTAGAGGGGAATGTAGGTTGCGTAAGGGGGGAGAGCGAGCAGGTAAGGGAATTGAGGGGGTTGTGCGTAGGGTGAGGAGTGTAGCACGGGTAGGGGAGAGGGTGAGTATAAGGGGGAAGGGAATGAGTGGCTATGCAAGCGGGCGGGCCAAGAGTGCAAGGGGAGAGGGGCCGGTTGTGAGAGGGGTGAGAAGGAGAGTTTGTAGGGATGTCGTGAGGGTGTTGGGTAGGGTGGAGTGATAAGGGGGCGGCTTTGTGAGAGATGCTGCGGGGCAGGGTGGGGTGTGGTGTAGCAGAGAGGGTGGGTCGTGAGAACAGGGAGAAGAGGGTGTGGGTATCGTGAGAGTTGCAGGGGTTGAGAGATGTAAGGGGGAGGGTTTGATGTATAAGAAATTTGCAGGTTGCAGAGGAAGGGGGCCAAAAGGCCTAAACAAATTTTTATTTTATTTTTTTATTTTTATTTTTATTTTTTAAAAACAACAGAGTAGCGTAGGGCAACAACATAATTTTAAGCATTGAAATACAACAGCAGATTGCAGAAATTGCCAATAAGACCCAGAAATTTTTCCAGTAGCCCAGCAGTAGAGAATATTGAAATTTTAAACAGAAAAAACCCAGAAATTTGCAGAAATATTCCAATGAAAAACTCAGAAATATTTTCCAATAAAAAACCAGAAACTTCTTCTTCAAAAACCCACTTTAAAATGGTATTTCAGCAGCTCTTCAAAATGTAGAATTTAATAGGCAGAAATTGCAGGAAGAAATCAGAATGAAAACCTTCAGATGCGCAGTGTTTCTCTTCTTCAAAACCACCGCTTCTCTTCTTCAAAACCACTTTTTGAATGCGGCAAAACGTCTGCTGCAGAAACTCTAAATGCTGCAAAAATGCCAAGATTTTTTGCAGATATGCACATGCCATAAACACAAATGGCTCACTCAAGGTTGAGCTGGTTATGGACGTATTAGCTCTGATACCATGTTAAACACCATGTTAAAAACACATATGGTGCATGAGAAAGATAAACACACACAATAAGAGACTCAACACACAATAGAAGGATAAGCGTGTAGCTTTCTTATTTTTCCATTATACATGATGTACATTTAGAGTACAATGGTGTGACTCTTGGTTTCACATTCCAAGGTCACTTGGACTCCATTGTGACTTTTCGCATTCCACACCTACCCATGGAGGATTAGGTGTTCCAACATTGACCAAAAAATGGGTAAGTTGTTTGTTGTTGGAATTTTTGTTGTGGCATTTGAGGTTCTGGCTGCCAAGGTGACAGTCCACTAATATTATAGTCAAAACCAGAATAGATTGGACATAGTTGTGAATAGGTAAGAATAATAGGAGCCTATGACATCCCATAATAGGGTAATATAGACTGTGATTGAAGGATTTCGGATACAGGTTGTTGTTATAAGCCAGCCGGAGGAGTTGGATTCCAAAGGCCCAAAACTTAAGGGTAATGGGTTGAGGGACTTGCCTGAGATGGTTGAGATACAAGCAACTGAGCTTGTAACATGGGTAATGAAGTATTAATAGGTGGAGTAGATGTAGGTTCAATAAGTTGATATGAATGCACAAACATTTATGGTTCAATGGGCAGGATAGGTTGCCACTAACAAAAAATCATTCCAACATTTGGGTGACCATAAAACAACAAAGTACTGTCAAAATGGGTGACCATAGGTTGCCCCCCAGCATGAGGAGTATAATAATATGGAATATATTGTTCTCCAAATGGTGGGAGTCCAGTTGAGATTGTACTGGATGGAATATACCCATATGGACCACCTTGATGTTGCACTGAAGATGTGTATAGAGGATAAAGCCTTTCAATAACCATTAGAGATGTAAAAGATAAAATACTAGAAGATGACATGGGTGAAGTCCATGGATTTGAGGATGCACCAGAGTAGGTTCCAGATAATGATTGGTAAGCTGGTGGGATGGAAAGACCACCATAAATATGTGACTCGGGTGATGCAGTAAACATCTACGAAGTAGCAATAGTAGATGCTATCGCAACTGTAACATATGGTACAACCAGAGATGTTGAATCAACCATGGTTAAATGACCCAATGTATACCCTACAAGATCTATGAGAACTCGAATTGAAACAGGATCAAAAGAAGTAGTGTAAGTCAATCGAGGAATAGACTCGTAAAGATAAATCCCCGACCCAAAATGAATTGCAGTTGAAGGGCATGTTTTGTTGGAAATGTTGTCATTGATGGCAAAGGAGATGGCAAAGGAAGAACACCTGAGGCAGCAACAAGGCAAAGGAGATGGCAAAGGAAGAACACCTGAGGCAACAAAAGGAGAATTAAGGAGTAGCATCAGTCAAGGAGCAGATGAAACAAAGAGAGCATAAGACAAGTAGCTGAGGAATGAGACAGAGTACGATGGGATCCATATCAACTTCTAGTTCAACAACATTGGGTTCAGGAGGTATGGTCTCACTGATTGGATGTGAAGTGTCCACAGGTAGCTGTGAGGACTCCGTTCCAATAACAATGGATAAACCAGGATGTGTAGAAATTACTCAAGATGACTCTGGTAGATGTGATGAAGATGACGCACCAGAGGTACTGATGGCCCTAGTTTTGGTAGAACGATGTCACCTTCACCAACTAGAAATAACTTCTGGTGGTAAATATGGTTTAAGTGTTAATCTACGCAAAAGACAGGGAAAGGGATGTTATTATTCCACGATGACTAATTTTTTTTATTACAAAAAAAAAAAAAAAACAAATAAAAGGGTGATACTAGGAAAAAGGTTTACCAAGTAATTGTGAACTGCAGAATACTTCGTGGCGAACCAAGAAGTATGGGCAGACAATTTCCCCGAATTCTATGTTCAGTGTATCACAAGTTACAAAGCGGCCGACTCGGTTACCTATGGATGGTAAGCAACCTAAAGTTGTCCTCCCAAATATTATTGAAGGTAAGTGGAGGCCCAAGTCCGTGCTAGCATTGTCTAATGCGAAATATCATAGTGAGAGCACCCCCTTATACTTTTCATGCTAGAACACCACCCGATATACTCGAAGGTATGTGGACAAGCTCCGATATACTTACGTACATGGATTGATGTATCACACTTGGAATATGTCGCAGAAAAATTAGCAATAGATGCTATGTTTAACGATGCCAGAACATGTCTCTAGCCTAGACCTTCTAAGTGTTATCGTTAATGTTACAATGCTTTCTTAGGTTGATTGAGGTGAATTTTAAGTTGATCTTGTTTAAAAGTTTATCTTTGAGGTTCACCGCATGATGTAATGTGAAATTCCTAAAATGAAAACTAAATGAGAAGGAAAATTTTCAATTCGGTTATTTCAGTGAAAATCTTAGCTACTAAGGGGAAAGAGTAATCAGATTTTTGAGCATACAACAAAGAGCACAAACTAAATGCATATTTCCCTAACTTGTTCCTATGAAACACACACAATCTCTAAATGCACAAGCATGTTTTTCTTTTCAGTTTCCTTTAATTTGAATGAGTAAAAGAAAGTAAATGCACAAATCAATAAAACAAATGTTTTCTTTTGATAAACAAGGAATGGAACAACAATTTATCTTTGGAAAATGAAAAATGAAATGATAATTTTCCTATAGGAAATGAGGAATGAAACAACAATTCCCTTTTCGAAAACAAAATTGATCTAATGAAAAAATTTATAGCTTTGAATTTGATTTTCCAATGATAAACAAAATAGCTAATGAAACATTGAATAAACTACTTTTCAAAGGAGGAAGAACAAGTAATGTTTACTAATCTCTAAGAGCAATCGGACATCTAAGAATACAATAAAAAATTGGCTGAAACTGAATACAAAGACAATTTTTTATGGAATTTGGTTGGATGAGGAGAAAACACACCTTGTAAGGGAATACAGTGTGTTGGAGAGCACCCCTGAAAGGAAGATAGTGCACTATACACTAACCAACAATGCATTAGGCACAGCTAGGTTTGGGAAACAAGCAACTAAAAACACTTCTAAGGTAATTTTTTCATTCAAATGACTGATAAAATAAAGTAGAGTCTACTGATGATGGTAAACAAAGATAGAAACACCAAGAATGATGGATAGAGTCCCTAGTGGAATCGTCAATTTTTTATACGTAATTCTAATCTATGGATAAACTAGATTCCCTGAGTGTGGTGTTCCTTCACTCAGAACAACAGAAGAAAGACAACTATTTTTTTCTCTAAGAAAAATATATAGACAAAAAGGAAAGAAACCTACTTGATGATCCTTTCACTCTCTTTCTCCTTCTGTCATTGTTGCAGTCTCTTTCAATCCAACTAAATCCTCTAGATCAATTCTTGCAATCAAAGAAAGAGAACAACAAACAACATACAAACATACAAGTATCTACTTATCTTAACCAAATCAAACGATTAGATCTGAGAATACATACAAAATTGAGAATGAAATTCACAAGATATAAGCATACATAATGAACATATATCTTTATTAATAAGGTAGGAGGAGAAACTAAAACCAATAGATCGATTCGTCATCAACCTGCTCCAACTTCATTCCATCCTCATCACATCAAGCATCATCTCAGTATAATAACAATACTTCCAGCTCTCATCAATTGAGAATTCAACAACATAACAATACACAAATTATTCCTCCCTAGCACTTGATGAGTGCTCAATTTATAGGGAAACTGAAGGTAGTTTCTCAATAAATGGAATTGAATGGATTTCTAATAATAGGTGAGACATGTTTCAAGGTTCATAGGTGATGGATGGACACTTGCATTTGAAGTATGACACCTATGAGCTCCTTTAGAAGGCACTGGCCATGTGGATATTCTTGGAACAATGATGATTTCTCTCCCAGGAGACCAACGCACCCTTGAGTGTCGGGAAGTGCACTCCAGTGCACCTTTGCATGGAGGTAAGTGCACTGCAATGCAGTTAGTCCATCTCAGAGGAGCATTGATGAGTCAATGGGTCCTATAATATATACTTCAAACCTTGGAAATCTCACAATTGAAGCCATGAAAGGAATGTCTTCACTTAAGGCATATAGAAACTGAATTAAGGGGACGATAAACACTATTCATAGGCCTTGGGGGATGATGCCCAAATTGACTTGTAACAGTGAGGTTGAATCCTCACTATTTTCTTTACTCTTATTCAAACCTTTTCCTTTGCCCTTATTTGATTGATTGAAAAAGGCTAGGTTCTTGTCACCACCCTTCTTGCCGACCTTTGACTCAATCTGAGTCTCTTCTTGGATACAATCATCCCACAATATTTCAAACTTTGGAAGTTTCTTGCGAGCACAAGAACCTTGGACAAATGGTTCCCATGAAACTAAGAATTAATTTAATACCATGTTCATCAATTTGAAATCTTCCAACTTCTCCCTGATCACTGCAGGTTGAACATGAATCTGTGTGAACTTCATAAAGTAACTGTAAGGGTGTCAAATCTGGCCATGTCTATGTATTTGAGTTTGTTATGCAAGATTATCTTCCTGTTATTGTACTCATTATGGTAGATTCTTATTATTGTATTGAACATATTCTTAGCATTGTTCTTTTCGAATATGTGAGGAGATCAAGTGTTATTTATTGATATCCGTAATCATTGGTTTGGATTTTACCTCCTTGTTGTGGGCTACCAACTATTGTGAATTTGTCAGTGGTGTCATAGATCTTTCACAATTTTCTACCAAGACAATAACCTTGACCTTCCAAGATAGAAAATTAAAGATATCTTGAGGCTCTTTGATGCCATCTCTGATTTGCACACATAGTAAATTACTATAATATCTTAGTCATATTAGCTTTATTCCCATGTAAGTTTTCCAAACACTAGATGGTTGAAAAATACAATGGAAGCACAAAAATTAATATCTCACATAGGAAATTACTAATTTAAATAATTTTTTCATTCAATCAAAAAAATTACAAGGATACCTTTGCACACCTTTAGAAACATGCATGGTTACCAAAAAGATGCTTTTAATTGAGCTAGTACAACTGGTTGAAAATCCCAAAAACAATGGAAAACTACTATACAACATGTAGGATAATCTATATGCTCTATTTGGATAACAACACTAACATGTATGGATTTTCGTATGACTATACAAACAATAATCTTGTATTACATGCTACCCGAGAATGCCTTTTCATTCATTTTCTATTCTCTCACTTTGGCTCAACTTCTCAAGTATATGTAAGAGCCTCTACCTATTATTTTTTCTATCCCAACAATATGACAATTTGTTACCTAGTAGATTTCTTTGTAGTGAAATATTTGGTATGACGATCTATTGAATAAAAGCAAGGTTAGGATTTTAACACAAAAAATAAACAACAAAACAAAATTAAATTACACACAAATATGACACATATACATGAAAGTATTATGCCCTTCGAATTAGTTCTTCAATCAAATAACTTCATAACTTACATGTGCTTCTTTGGATAATGCAACCCTTTGAGGAAAAGTACATACAACAATAAACAAGGAATTTGATCCAGTTGACTAAACCCTTGATTTGTCCTTTAATCCAATGGTTTATTTGGATCCTTACCTTTTCGCCCCTTGCACTATTCCTCAAAATGTGCACACTTGAATGGAAGCCCTCCACCCACTAAGATCTCAATATATCGCTATCTTGTACTCACTAGATGTGTGTTCTCTCTTAGCCTAGTGTTATTTTTTATAAGTTTGAGTTATTGATCAAATCCACAACTCTAATTTCCAAAGTGAGTGACAATTGATATTATATTTTAACATAATCTGAGATCAATGGTTGAGATCATTCTAATTCAATAATATAAATAACTTATGAATTTTATTAGATTATCTCACTTTATCTTTATAAAATTCAATTGATTTTATAACTAAAAAGTAATTGCTAAAGTTAAGGGTTATTTAGGAAACTTCCACACGTCTAGACACTTGATCCCGTGCAAAAGTACCTGCTCGAGTTACTAACATCAATAATTCCTCTTAGCGAATAAGGTACTTCTCGAAAATCCACTTGGACTTTGATGTCCCTTTGAACTTGACACAATTTCCTATGTAACATCCTTCACCATGAATTTACTTTAAAACTCACGATCTATTGCTTGTTTGATGACACTACTCATTAATGCCATTTAATTTGGAATTTTTTTTGGAGGCATGCTCTCTCTGAATGTGTTCCTAGGAGCCTCCACATGATATTGAGCACCCCTCAATGTTTTATCAAACTAGTTGGGTCTTCTGATAGAGTTGGAAGGATCTAATGACTCCTCCCCACCTGAAGGTTGACTACGTGAAATGGAAACCTCTACATGTTGCTCTACCTTTGGAGCCTCTTGTTCCTTGTTCTTTGTCCTTGTTGGTGGAAACTCATGAGACTTCCTGGATGCCCCATTCTCCTCGAACTTAACATATTTTCTCACAACTGTTTTCCTTTACACTAGCATGAAGATCCTATAAGCCTTTGCAGTTTCTTTGTATTGTACACATATTCCCTTATATCCTAAAGGCTCCAACTTCATCCTCTTCTCCATAGGAACATGGATATATACTTGATAACCAAATATATTCAAGTATGGTATCCCTGTGAATGCCTCCTCATGGGTCTTGTCCCTTAATATGTTGTGAGGACCGTGTTTTGCACATATGTTTCAATGTTACATGTCTTTGCCTAAAGAAACATAAGCAAGTCCTGGTCATGTATCATTGATGGATTGGTTTTTTTCATGCTGCAATTCCATTTTTCTGAGGGTTGTATGAGATTGCCATTTCTCTCTTGATCCTTCTCTCCTTGTAGAAATATTTGAATTTATTGGAGTTGTCCTCTCCCATGTTGTTTGACCCCAATACCTTGATATTATTGCCTACGTGATTCTCCACCTAGACTTTGAAGTCCCAAAACCGACTAAAGATCTTACTCTTGGTCTTCATGAAGAAGATCCCAGTTTTCTATAATAATCATCAATGCATGTGACATAGTAATTTGATCCTTGTATTGATGCCACTAATATAGGCTCACATACATTTTAGTGCATGAGACCCAAGATCCTCATGGACCCACTCATGCTGGTCAGAAAAGTAGCATTGAAATTCTTAACAAGTGCACATCCTTTGAAGATTCCCTATTGTTCAACCCTTAACTATGAGAGACTAGTGAAAATATCCTTTACAATTGGGAACACCATGTAGTGCAATTATTCTATTCTCTTATGCCATAGATCACATAGGTTATCACTGTCAATAATAATTATTGAATAGGTTTTCCCGTTAACATGTATAAGTTTCCCTCTCTAACCCTAATAACCATTGCTGTGTTTGAGCTATATTCCTATGGACAAATTAGTACATGTAGATTCCTGAACATGTCTACATATTTGTTGTCTTTGATTAGTAAGATTTGAGATCAAGTTCTTCTTCAGTCCTAATACAAATAGCATGTCCTTGGATTCCAATGTCCACCTTGACTCTAGTTAGAATTTAATGGTTCCAACCCCCTTCACCGCATTCCTAGCATCATTAACAATATCCACATATAAGTCCGAGTCACTCTCCATTAGATGGATAAATAGCTCTTGTGCCTTTGTCATATGACGTGATGCACCACTATCTAGGTACCAATAATTTATTGGGATGGTGCTAGTAGATATACATAAGAAAAATGAGAAATCCTTCTTGAATTTCATCGCAAACTCATCACGATGAATCTTTTTTGTTGTTACTCTCCACCCTGATTTTATGTTTCCCTTATTTTCCAAACACTATGATGCATAGTGCCCATTCTTGTGTAAAATGAAGCACTTGAACTTGCTCAAGTCCTTCTTTCCTATTGGAGAGGTTGCGCCCCCACTATTACCCTTGAAACCCTTCCCTTTGCTCTTTGTTGCTATACTAACCAAAGAAATTTTCACCTCTCCATCTCCTTGCTTGTTGGCTTTAGAATCCTCCCAAGTCTTCTTAGATGCAGTCATTCCAAAGCCTTTCTCAATTGAGAAGGTGTTCCCAACAATAGATTCCTTTGACAAATGGTTCCCTTGACTTGCAGGCTAATCCTGTGTTTAGATGATCCTTATGAAGATATTTCTAATGTTATTAGAACTTGACATCTAGATGGATTTGATCTGATTTTTGAAGATTGTCTCCTTATGCAAGTTTCACTTTGGAATAGGTCCACTAGAGCCTTGAACATTTCCTTAATTATCTTTTTCTTTTCCAAGTGCAAGATTAAGTGATCCTTCCAGGAATCCATAATAATCCTTTGGGCTCTAATGTCCTCCTTTACATGAGCTGCCTTATTTGTTGGATTTTTAGGTTTAAGAACAAATTTTTCTATGAACTCCCACAACTCATGTTCCTTCAACAACTAGGTGACCCTTTCCTTCTGGGGTAGGAAATTATGTTCTGTCCAATCTATCCTCAACTTTCAAATCGGTTTCCACTCTCGGGTACTAACAACAACTATCCTTTCCGCATGGCTTACGTACTGTGGGTCTTTCCTTTGTTAATGGCTTGAACTTGCATACCTGCCCTCTTTCAGTTTGCTGTGGTGACTTGCATGATGTATTTCTATTCCGATGGTTGGCTCAACATCTTTCATTTCCATGGTCTATCGTGACCAATCCTGTCGGCTACTTCCTTGATGGTGTTCAATCATTGTTACTTTCGGTTTGTTTTCTTCTCAGGGATTGTCTATCTTCGCTGTAGTAGATGTTTCTATTGGTTGCTATGTCTGTTGTTGGTAGCTGCTCCTAATACTAGTGATTCCTAATTATTTTTGTTTAGTTAATTACTTTTTCTCCTCCATGGGCACCCATTTTGTCTCAACAAATCCTACTATGCTAGTGTGAAACTGTCGACTGGCTCCCATGGCTTCCCTCACAGCTCACTTTCCACTCATCAGCGAGTCTCATGTGATGTGTATGGTCTTACACACTGCTACGCGAGTTTTCTCACTTGACGTACAGTCTCGACTCCCCCTCTACATGTATGATGGCTCTGTGTGCAATCTTCATACATGGGTTATCAAAGGAAACACTTTAATACTTAATTTTTCTTAACCATTGGAAAATTTATTGGAGTTGTTTACCTAAGCAATATAATAGCTTGGACAACAATTTTTTTATCAGAGAATTTCTTTTTCAAAAAATTAATTAGTTGGAATGTTTGAATTTTTCATAATCTTACAAGAATTTCTGGGTTCTTTAAACTAGGTTATTACCCATCAAATTTCTTTGTGGTAAAATACTTATTACACTGATTTACTGAATTAAAAGAACCACTGAAATTTTCACTAGTAAATAAAATAAAAAATTGAAGCAAATTAAATAACACACCATTCTTATCTATGTTTCATGAGTAATTTACAACGGTTTCTTTCTAGGTAATAGGATCCTTTGTTGTCCCTTGCACTTTTCTCAAACCCTGCACACTTGAATGGAAGTCCTCTTTTATCCAATCAATCAGTGCAATTCTCACTATTTCAATGGCTTGAGTTTAGTAGATCTGTTTTCTCCCTTACTCAAATTTTTTTTTTTAATAAGTTTGACTTATCGACTTAATCTAAAATCCTATTCTCCAAAAGTGATTTATGATTGAGATTAGATCTTAACATTATTTTAATCAATGATTAAAAATTATCTAATTCACTAATTTAAATAACTTTTACATCTCAATAGATTAACTTGCTTTATCTTATAAAAGTTAATTACTTTAACAATTTAAATTAAAGTAATTGCTAAGGTTAAAATTAATTAGACGACTTCTAGATCCTTAAGTTATGCAAATAATTTACTTTATCTTATAAAAGTCAATTACTTTAATAATTTAACCATTAAAGTAATTGCTAAGGTTAAGATTAATTAGCTGACTTCCATGTTGGGTATGTGTTATATTCTTTCCACGACTAGCTCCACGCGTTGTACGTTGCACTAGGCGGGTACCGGGCGGACCCACTCATAGGTGGGCCCACCTATGGTTTTGCGCATGAATTTGCACATGGTTTTGTGAGACGATGGTTTTTGGCCCCTGGTATTTTGTACATCTGGTCAAGGGAACTAGGGTTATGTTCTAATGTAGGGTTAATGGGTTGGGGTTTATGTATGCTTCGGCATATATATATATATATATATATGTGTGTGTGTGTGTGTGTGTGTGTGTGTGTGTTGTAACACTAAAAGTAATATAATGAAAAATCAAGCTAGTCGTCCCGATTTGGGATCCATGGAAAAATTTCTGTGTTTATCTGTTTTATGTTTTATGCTCTCGCTATTGTTTATTTTCTGTTTTAAAATTCGTTTGTAGATAATTTCTGTACAGAGTTAAAACCTACATTCCAGATCCTTAAGTTATGCAAAAATACATTCCAGATCCTTAAGTTATGCAAAAATACTTGTACCAGCTATTGACATCAATACTATCTTATTTTATCTTTATAGTTTTAATGAAAAAATTATTTTAAAAATTACTCTTAATCTAAATATATTTTTTAAAACTAAATTTCTAAAATAAATTTTTTATTTTTTAGTAAATTGAATTATTAAATAAAGTTTATTTTTAAAATTAATCTTAATCTAAATTTAATTTTAACTCAAATTTCTAAAATAAACCCTTTTTTTAATAAATTAAATTACACAATGTAAAATAAATTGCTTTTTTCCCAATATTTTTTTATATATTTACACTCAACATATATAAAAATATGCAAAAATCTTATGGAAACTAAGATTCTGAATACTAATTTATTAATTATTATGAAAGACAAACATGAATTCCTACATAAACTATGATTCTTAATACTAATTTATTCATTATTATACTATTATGCTTTCAATATGACGGGGTCAAACATGAAAATTAGTGTGCTATTGGTGTTATTTTGCAAATAAAATTATATTTTACCTTTTTAATTGTGCTTTCAATATATCCATTTCTATTAGGTTTTGTTAGTTATAAATTGCGTATAATTACTGAACTTGTAATATTATTTGATACTTTGTATGAGTAGAATGTAAACCCTATGTTCCTTTTGGATTATGTTTTGGCATAATAAAAGTCAATTTTGTATCTGTAATGAAGTAAAAGTTCCACTTTTGAACCTCAATTTTGTATATCTAATGAAGTAAAAGTTCCACTTTTGAACCCAAAAAAAGTGTATGCATATTGTTTTGTTTTTGAGTATTAATCTGTGATTGGATAAGTACTTGTGGACATTAAGTGTTGTTGCATTGTCAAATTTTTGTTGGCTTATTATATGATTGCTTAATTATATTTTTATTTTAACATATTAATAACTGGGTTTATATATAATCTTTATATTGACGGAGAAATTCCAAATTCCAAGAAATGAGTGAATTCATATAAAATATCATTTTTTTTTCAACTTTAGTATATTTTTTATTTTGAAGCTTCAATTTATTTATTGAGAAGCATAGAAGATGGTAAGAGAATCGAATATAAAACAAAAATATAATTTTTGTAATAAATAGAAAGAAAAAGCAATATTAAGATAACAAAAAACATTTGAATAGAAAAATCAACAAGGAGAAACACAATTTTATAGAGATAAATAAAACGTTTAGTAGAAAGAGCGCGAAACTGAGTAAGAGAGACCACAACATTTAATATTAATGTTCATGATAATTCACTTTATTAAAAATTACATTCAAAAGTGAAGATTTAACTATTTTCAACATTTCTTAATCTAGATTGAATTATTATATAATTTGTTATTTATCTTGGTATTCTTTAGGGTAGATAATTGGAACTATTGTTTTGTAAGACTTATTTTAGGGACAAGTTTTGTTATGGATATTTGGGGTCCAAAATCTTTCAGAGTTCATTTAAGGCTTTTAACAACCATTTTTGGAGTCAAAACTTTGCAGGCATAACTCTCACTTTTTTGAGATTGTTTTACACTAAAAGATATTTCTAAAGGAATGGAGATTGCCTTAATCATAGCTTGTATGTGTAAGTTATTCCTCATGCAAGTTGACCTATTTTGTTCTTTATCATGGTATTCAATGGATGTTGTGTTAGCATCCATTACTTGCGCATGTGGAGTAGTCACATGCAAAATGTAAAGAAGATTTGAGAGGGTCCAAAACAACAATATTAACTAGGGGTTGAAACATACAAAACACCAAATCATAACATTAGATGACTATTATGTTATATTAAACATTGGGCTACTAGGAAAGGAAGGGGTTCCATTCCTTTTGTATTGAGCATTGTTCCATAGGAGAGTAAATCATTAAGAGTTGGACATAGAAGCAAGTCAAAAGAAGTAGAAGAATCTATAGCACTGATATTGGTTACAATGCCTACAACATCGATATATTGAGTTCCCATTTATTTGTATATACATTTTATAATAGAGAAGAAAAGAGTAGAGCATATGCCTAACCTTTTAGTTGGGTTTTTTTTTTCTCAGTGTTGGATTTTCCCAAGGTGTATCTTGTGTTTATTGTGTGGATGGTGTTATTGTTTAACTTTTTCATTTCATTTTTAACTTATTTCAATGATTTTGTATTAAATTAATAATATTTAAAATTTGTAATTTAATGTAAAATATTGCATAGTAAAAGGTCATAGAATATTATAAGATTTCTTGTAATGAACTATTATAATGGAATATTCATGGGAATTAACATATCATATTAGTGTAAGAGCAATTTTTTTTCGGGGCTTTGTGGGAAGCTACAAGATCCAAGAATTGAGATCTTGTTAGGTCCCTATAATACTAGTGTAGCCCCTTATTTTTATTGTTAGTGTAGTCCCTTATTATTATTGTTGTGCCCATGTAGTCCCCATATTGTTATTATTGTGCCCCAAAATCCCACAATTGTTATTGTTGTGCCCTTACATTTTTTTTTTTTGGTAAGCTTGGCAGGACTACATCTTCATCATGTCCAATATATCACCCCAATTGGGGTGGGGAATTGAACCAGTGACTTCACATCAAGGAGCGCCTTAATAGATCACCCAATCATCGTGTATCAAAGACCCCGTGGACATGCCCTTACATTATTATTGTTATGTAGGCTCTGAATATATTGTGACCCCTTAGACTCTTGTATATAAAAAGAAGGGTTTTTCATTTGAATCATCCAAGAATTATTCATTTGTGTAATTTAAAGGAGGTTTCCCCCTCAAAGAGTCTAATTTTTAAGTCATTGATATATCTTTTCTTCTATTTTGTGAGCTGGTTTCATAACATTTGGTATCATAGCTTTGGATTCTAGGGTTTCACTTCTTCAAATAGGTCATCTTGGAATTTTCACTATAAATTTGTTTCTACAAGGCTTCAAAAGCTAAATTTTTTGCCATGTGGATCCTAAATCATGGTGAACTTCGTGTAAAAATTTTAAATCTTGGTTCGCTATATTTTCAGAGATATGATTTGGGGAAGTTAGGGTTTTAACAGGATCCAGAATCTCGTCGCAAAAAAGTTTCATAGGGAAAATCATCATAAATATCATTTCAGGCATCAGAATTGAATTATGTAAAAAATATCTGAAAGTGCATAGACTGTAGTAGTTCGTGTAGCAATTTCATGGCCTAAGGTCAAAACAGTGACACGTGGAACTCCGTACAAGTTTGTATTACTGAACAAGTGCATAATCAGGTCATCATGGGAAATTGGGAATAAAATTATCATGAAGAATCCAAATTTGGTCTGACTTCTAACATTAGAAAGAAGGCTTAAAGGGCTACTGTAGGATTGAATTTCAAATCTTGGAGATCCGAAATCATAGATATACAACAATTTCAATATCTTTTTTTTGGTAAGTTGAGTTATTCTATTAATTTTGGGAACATAAAGTTACATATGCTACAGGCTGGGTTGCCAAGCTGCGGTTAGTTGATCCCAACCTTTGTTACACTATTTCTTGGCTACCTCGGGGGAGGAAACCAACCCAAACAAAACTTAAAACTGAGAAAAACATTATGCGCAGTAGCGCTTACATATCTAAGAAACACAAAATAAAATGTAGCCGAAGAGCACTTTTGGCAAGCATGACATAAAACATAGTAGAACTGTGCAACAACATAGACTTAATTTATCTTCTTCATCATCACTGTTGGGGATCTCTTCCTCAATGGGGTAAGCAGGAGCCTATGTTGCAGCTGCCGCCGCATCTGCCACTGTATGCCTGGGAGTGCCCATTGGTGCATAGAGGATGGGGGAGTCCGGGTCTATGCCGTCAGGAACACACGTCTAGATGCCATCAAAGTCCATGATCCAAATGTCTGTGTCCACATCTTCCTTCTCCGGTGTAGGCAGAAGGTCAGTTTTGCACTGCTGGGGGTGTGTCTGGGGGGAGATGGTGGACTTCTCCGAACCACGACCTCCTCTCTGCGCAATATGCCTAGAGGCTTCTGCACGCTTCTCAGGATCTGGACTATGGTGCGCAAAGGTGCTATAAGTGGAGCCATATATTGACTCGAGGTGATTATTCTCACCCCGATGATACCAGCCAGAAAGAGCCCCTCTCTAACCTCCAGGGATAGTGAGTTGGTGAAGACGAGGAGCCATTGCACATCGAGACAGGGGGAAGCAATTCAGGAGAAAGGGGAACACACTAGGGCAAGAAGTGCTGGGGTTGATGGGGAGGAAATATATGGGGGGTTGATGCATACGAAGGAGCACGAACGCCCAAAGGAGACAACGCAACACTACACTAAGAGTGGGTCTTCGTAGCCTATTGAAGTCAGTGAGGGGCCAGAGAAAATTTCTGGATGCAAATCATGCTTAGGGTAAGATGATGCAGATCCCATCCTCTCATCATCATTTCTAGATCTGTGGGTCTCTACAAGTGGCTAGCGATATGTGGATCCGTGACAGATGAGGCTCTATGTAGGAGATCTCCGTTATCTACGAAGAGAGGGATGTGATGGTCAAGTGTGTCAACTATGTCACCCGCATCCGGGGGGTGTCGATCCTTTTGAATTAGAGTGAGACAATCCTGTCTGAGAGATTCCTCCTCAACCTATGTAAGGGTGGAGTGATGTAGCTCCCAGTTTCTTTCCACCCCTTTGTTTGCTAGAAGGTCCGCAACAGAGTTGGATTTCTTGCGAACGTGACCAAAAGTGATGGATATGTGGTTGTGAAGCAGCAGTTCCAACATCTTGAGCTTATGGGAAAGTCCCCAACTGTTGGAAAGTTTTGAGGAAGCCATACCTTGGAGGGTTCTTGTGGTAGCCATCGTTATGATTTGTGAGTCTCCCTCCATTTCCAGGGGGAAGTAGGGGAATTCGATGGAAATTTGTATACCTTGTATTAGCCCTTCCAGCTCTGCTGAGTTATTACTGTCCCATCCAATGTTCCCATAATAGTTTCTAAGAGGATCACCTCGAGAGTTCCTGATAATGCCTCCGAAACCTACATTACCAGGGTTGCCTTTGGATGCTCCATCAAAATTTCATTTGAAGAAGCCAGTGGAGGGGGGAGACCAAGTTTTTGAAGCAGGGGTTCTACCAGTGCTTCTGGGATTGTTGTCCATGGGGTGTTTAGACTCATTTTCCAATTGTTCCATATGTGAAATTCTGCTGCCATGGTGGGAAGGTCCTCCTAACTCCAGGCTTCTAAGGCTATAGCTTTATTGAGGTTGACATGGATCCTTTCCTAGAGCTGATTAGGAGTGGAGGCCTTTTCCTTGAAGATATGATTGTTTCGTTCCTTTCAGATGTTCCCGATGAGGATGCCTAGGATGATCTGCCATAGTTTGTTCAGGAGAGTGCTAGTATGAGGGTGTTGAACCCTTGGTTAAACTGAGAGGGGGGGGGGTGAATTAGTTTAATGCAATCATGTTCTTATTAAACTTTCTTTTATACTCATTCAAATCATTATTTTGTGATCAACTTAATACATAGTGGAACAACAATCTCTATAAGTGAGCAGCAGGTATTAAGCAGAATAAATACAGAGTATCAACACATAATCATCATGCATATAGAAAACAGATATAAGTGGAAACCCATAAGGGAGAAAACCACATCTTATTATTGTTGGGATGTAAAGGCAATCTCCAACTCCCTCTCACCACTGATTTTCTGTAGGATCCTACCTACAGGAGGCTACAACCTCAATTATGCAAGCTACAACTTGCAAGGAAGCTCCAAATCCCATATATTTTCTGCAGGCTACAACCTACAGGAGGCTTCTACCTCAGCCAGCCACAACTGACATCTATCAAGCTAAAAATTGATATGGAAGCACCCACTTCCTCACTCTTTCATAAAAAACACATGCTGATTTACCTGGATATCAGCTTTGTTCTGTTCCTTCTTCACTGCTGTCCACCAGCCTTCATATCTGCCTTATATCATCTCTGAACCTTCACAACTTCTTTATCTACTCCTCCTTCTTCTTACCCTCTCTACCTCATTTTTCCATTCTCTCTACACTTTATGCATGTCTATGTGACATAATTTATAGAGATTACCTTATGACTGTTTGTATTCCATAGGGAATTCAAAGTGAATAGGTATGACTATTTTCCTTCCACCTTCTCATTTTCTTGCCTAGAACATTCGGAAAAATATAACAATATGTATACATTTCAATATTATAGTGGGATATTTCTTTTCCTACGGAGACTTGCCTTTGCATCAAAACAATGTAAAATTAATTAAAACATTTACATTTACATTTGCAACAGATATATCTCATTCAACCCTTTGAGTTCTTGGCTCACTGTATGTTTGTATTTTCTGTTGCTGTAGTGTAACAGTTCTGCATACTCTCCTGCTTTCTATGCATGTAGAATGCATTTCCCAAATTATGTTCTAAATTTGGCAGTTATCAATGCCGAAGCTTTCTTCAACCTTCATGTTTCCAACCATAGTCAAAATCTACTTTGCAGACTTACCATATGAAATGATCTTGTTAAACCCTTTATAAATTATCACGTTTAACTGTCAGAAATGACTAATTGAAGCCTTTTAACCAATGTTCAAAACTTCGGGATTAAGGTCGGAGCTCAACACTTTGATAAAAATCTGTTAAATAACCCTTTCAGAGACTGTATTAAAACATTAGGGAATGTTATATAATTACGCTTTAAGCAAAGTTTAAACCCTCTCTCGGCGATATAATAATAGAACTTTTTAACATAGTAATTAACCTTTCAGGCCCACTTGCTGAACTCTTTCTATCTGCCGATGCGATGAAATAACTCCGATGCGAAGATTTCTTGACCGATGCAATAATCCGATGTACTCGGGCCCACTTATCATTTTATTTCATTCATTCAAAGTTCGATCTTGGTTAAAACATAAACCGCCACACATTAATGTTGGTCCCACAACATATTCGACCAACCCATCCATCCATTTCATTGGACGGCTGATAGCTTATCGCATTCCATAGACAATAATATGACGGTCATCGCATTCCATTGCACTCTCACCAACTTTAACTTTGATTAACACATGTGATTTCGGTTCACAACTTACCATATTTTTCATTTCATTAACATAACTTTTCGACCTTGGTTTAAAGCATAAACCATCGCACATTTAATATTGGGTCCCACAGCACATTCAAACCATATATGATAACAACACTATACCTTTATTCTCGTTAACATCCATGCAATTTAATGATGCGAATGCCGTCGATCTCTAATGGCTAGAAATCAGACAGAAATCGCATTTTTTTCATCACTGAGCTTTAACACAAAAATATTTTCTGAAATTCGTGGTTTTCCAATTCCAGCTTTTCTACGTGTCAACAGCCGAATGTTATCGCATTTTTTTCAGCAATACCATATACCATCTATCTGTTATGCGAAAACCACTGGTTTGTTTTTCAAAGCCACTTATATTGTTCATCGTATGGTCCCACCATATTCTTAACTCACAGTTCCACTTCTACTCTTTGACTTCACCTTTTATCTTGATCGTTGATCCTTTGGATCCAACGGTTGTTGTGCCTTTCTTTAATTCAATTTAGTTGTGCTATTCCCTTTGATTACACAGTTATTCTTTTATCATTGACCTGTTGGTTAGAAACCCTTTGGAGGGTTTTAACTCCATCGCTCCATTATCGTCTATGCAAAACACAGTCCCACTTCTAAACATGCGCCATCGCTCAGGCTTGTTCTTTCTTCACCACGGTTCCATTGACCCATAGTTTCATAATCTCGGTTGCATATGAACGCAATTTCAATTCTTCCTTCGCTGCTTCTCTTCATCCACGCTGTTGTCTATCCATCGAACCCATTCATCGATCCTTCCAAAGCTGATGTGCCCAATGCCAAACTTGAATTGAAACCCAAGTTTAGTTCCCCATTTCACTGTGTGGATATTCACAGTGTTGATCTATGCACCCTCTCCAGTATACGCAACTCTCTATTGCCTTCAACATGAAATCAACATTAATTAACATCAATGCTTTCCCCCAATTAGGAGCTACACCCTCAATGGACCATTAATATAACGAAAGTCGATATAACCAATGGCTAAATTAACTTCCTCAATATGATCGATCCTTCAGTGATCAATCTTTCTCAAATTTATATCAATTCCCTATTTCACACAGAGTCACTATTTTAGCCTTTAACACAGAGTTTCCCACTTGCTCATAGAACTCAAATATTACTCATACATAATACTTCACACAGAATTTAGAAACAATTTCCTCATCAATACATATAAATGAAATCAATTAAAAAAGCCCTCTTAGTCCTAGCCAGATATTCATGTCAATGGCCCTGTTTTACAATTGGCCGTAGGCTTGACAAACAAAACTCTGGTTGTCCTATTCTACTCTTGTCTGCAGATCTGCTCCTTCTGCTTCTTTGCTCCTTTGAATGATAGTCTAGGTGTTGCTCATGTCTTCTCCTTTTCCATCAATGACAAGATTTCCAACAGTCTCCCCCTTTGGCATTGATGGCAATACTCCAATGCTTCCTCTAGGACTTCCTCTGCTTGCTTTTTATAAGACCCTTTCTTATTTTGCTTGCTTTTCCTCCCCCTTTGACATCAATGGCAAAGGGTTGCACTTTTCCTAGTGTGGTTTCTATCTTTTCATAATACTTTGATCTTGAGGACCAGTTCCATGCACTGCTCCATTTCTCTAGCTCTTTTGTGACAATTTATTGACTGCTCTCCCCCTGGAATGATGCTTTATTTTCATGTCAGAGAGTAACATCTACAGACACTACCCCTAGTTTTTCTCTTAGATATTCGAATGGCTCTTTAGCAAGAGGTTTTGTGAATATGTCTATTGTTTGTTCCTTTGTTAGTACATATTCCAACTTTACTACTTTCTATGCTACTTGTTCTCTGAGGAAATGGTACTTAATTGGGATGTGCTTTATTTTTGAATGAAATACAGGATTTTTTGATATACTTATTGAACTTGTATTGTCACATTTGATTGAAATGGGATCATCCATGCTTACCTTCATGCCTTGGAGAGTTTGTTTCATCCACATTACTTGTGTGCAACATGCTGCTGCTGCTATGTATTCCGCTTCTGTTGTAGATAAAGAGATGGAAGTTTTCTTCTTGCTTAACCATGCCACCAGAATTTTTCCCAAATAAAATTCCCCTCCACTTGTGCTTTTCATGTCATCCATGCAGCTGGCCCAATCTGCATCTGTATATGCCGTCAAAGTGAAGCTTTTGATTTTTGAATACCATAGCCCATAATGTGCAGTTCCTTGTAGATATCTGAATATTCTCTTGATTGCTAGTAAGTGATTTTGTTTTGGTGCTGCTTGATATCTTGCCACAAGTCCTACTGCCAACATAATGTCTGGTATAGAGGTAGTTAGATATAGTAGACTTCCTATCATGGATCTGTATAGTCTTTGGTCTATATCTACAGATCCATCATTAGCACATAGTTTGCATCTAGTGATCATGGGAGTTGACATAGGTTTGCGGTATTCCATTTGGAACCTTTTCAAAATCTCTATTAAGTATTTTTGTTGTGAGATGAATGTTCCTGTGTTCTTTTGTTGAATTTGAAGTCCTAAATAGAAGGTGAGCTCTCCAATCATAGACATCTCAAATTCTGATTTCATTTCTTCATCAAATTCTTTTGTTAACTTCTCTTTGTTTCTACCAAACATGATGTCATCTACATATACTACTACAATTAGGAGTTCATTTTCATTAGCCTTTATTTACAAATTGCTATCTACTCCTCCTTTCTTAAAACCTTATTTTTGCAAGTATTTGTCCAGCCTTGAATACCATGAATGAGGAGCTTGTTTCAGACCATATAAGGCTTTCTTTAATCTACACACATAGTCATGTTTATCTGTTAATGAGAATCCTTTAGGTTGTTCCATGTAAACTTCTTCCTCTAGATCTCCATTCAGGAAGGCAACTTTGCATCCATTTGATATACCTTGAAATCATGATAACATGCAAAGGCCAAAAACATTCTGATTGCTTCCATTCTGGCTACAGGGGCAAAGGCTTCATCATAATAGAGACCTTCAATTTGTGAATATCCCTTGCATACAAGTCTGGATTTATTTCTGATTACCTGCCCTTGTTCATTCATCGTATTCTTGAATATCCATTTTGTGCCAATGACATTTTTCCCAGTGGGTCTTGGAATTAATTCCCAGGTATTGTTCTTCTCAATTTGGTCCAGTTCTTCATTCATTGCATTTACCCAGTTTTTGTCTTTGCTGGCTTCTTCGAACTTCTTTGGCTCTATTTGAGATAGCATGACTAGGTATACTTCTTCTGTCTGTTCAGCAAGCTGTCTTCTTGTCTAGACTCCCACACTCTTGTCCCCAATGATTTGATATTATGGATGATTCTTTTGAGTGTGTCTTGAGGGACCTTTTGAGTTTAATTCAGTATCTTCTGTTGTCTTGCTTAGTTCATCATTATCTTGGTTCTCTTCTTCATGATCTTCTAGAGGATTGCTTCATCTTGTACTTCTTGTTTTGTTTGGTAGATCTTCATCAAATCTTACATCAATGCTTTCCACAATTTTGTGTATTGTTTTGTTGTAGCACCTGTAACCCTTACTCTTGAATGCATATCCTAAAAATATTCCTTCATCAGCTCTTGCATCAAACTTCCCCAATTTTTCATCATTATTTTTTATGAAACACTTGCTTCCAAAGACTCTAAAGTGCTTGATTGATGCTAGTTTACCATGCCATTATTCGTAAGGAGTCTTGTCATAGTTTGGCCTTAAATGAGCTTTGTTAAGAATGTGAATAGCTATGTGTACTACTTCTACCCAGAAGGTTTGGGGAATGTTAATTTCTTGCATCATTGCTTTGGCAATCTGTTGTAATGACCTGTTTTGTCTCTTTGCCACTCCATTCTGTTGAGGTGTACTAGCAATTGTAAACTGTTGTTTTATCCCATGTTCATTGCATACGTCTACAAAATCATAGTCTGTGAATTCACCTCCTCTGTCTGATCTGATGCACTTTAGCTTGCATCCTGTTTGATTTTTTACCAATGCCTTGAATATTTTGAATTTCTCAAGTGCTTCAGATTTATATTTGAGAAATGCTACCCAAGTCAATCTGGAAAAGTCATCTATTATCAACATGAAATAAGATTCTCCACTTGGTGCTTTAGTTCTTGAAGGTCCACACAGGTCTATGTGAACAAGCTAAAGAGGTCTACTTGTAGATAGTTTCTCTTTGGTCTTGAAAGATGTGCAGGTCTGCTTGCCTAGTTGGTAGGATTTACATATGTTATTTGAAGGCTTCTTTATGACTGGCATATCTCTGACTGCATTCTTCTTGCTCAGACTTATGATGTGGTCAAAGTTTCCTAATCAGTTGTTTCTTCTATGGCAGAAACCTTGGGGTTAAAGCTGGATGGTAAAGATCTTAGAATCTTTTGAACAATTACACATTCTTTTATGGTTTCTCCTAGAGCTTTCATGTTATTCACAATTTCTGCAACCCTTAAGAAGAAGTTGACAATGTCTTCATCATCATTCATTTTTATATTTTCAAACTGAGCTCTATAGACTTGTAGTTTGGCTATCTTCACCTTTTTGTCTCCCTCATGGATGCTTTCTAATGTATCCCATATTTCTTTGGCAGTCTTGTTGTGCATTACTTTGATAAATTCTGCCTCACACAGTCCACTTAAGAGTGCATTCATGGCTTTGGCATTAGCCATAAAATCTTGTTTAGCTTCTTTCTCTATGTCAGAATCCTTTGGGGCATATCCCAACTCCACAACAGCCCAAACTTCTATTCCTAGAGACATTATGTACATCTTCATTCTTATTTTCCAGAAGGCATAGTTTGTGCCATTGAACATAGGGGCTTTATATGTTGAGCATGCTTCTAGGCTAGCCATCTTGGGGACCTCGGATCTCCTTCCAGTTGTTAAACTGATACAAAAGGAACCTGCTCTAATACCAATTGTTAAACCCTTGGTTAAACTGAGAGGGGGGGGGGGTGAATCAGTTTAATGCAGTCATGTTCTTATTAAACTTTCTTTTATACTCATTCACATCATTATTTTGTGATCAACTGTATATGATCAACTTAATATACAGTGGAACAACAATCTCTATAAGTGAGCAGCAGGTATTAAGCAAAATAAATACAGAGTATCAACACATAATCATCATGCATATAGACAACATATATAAGTGGAAACCCATAAGGGAGAAAACTACATCTTATTATTGTTGTGATGCAAAGGAAAGCTCCAAATCCCTCTCACCACTGATTTTCTGTAGGCTCCTACCTATAGGAGGCTACAACCTTAATTCTGCAAGCTACAACTTGCAAGGAAGCTCCAACTCCCATCTATTTTCTGCAGGCTACAACCTACAGGAGGCTCCTACCTCAGCCAGCTACAACTGGCATCTATCAAGCTACAACTTGATATGGAAGCACCCAATTCCTCACTCTTTCATAAAAAACACATGCTGATTTACCTGGATATCAGCTTTGATATGTTCCTTCTTCACTGTTGTCCACCAGCCTTCATATCTGCCTTATATCATCTCTGAACCTTCACAGATTCTTTATCTGCTCCTCCTTCTTCTTACCCTCTCTACCTCATTTTTCCATTCTCTCTACTCTTTATGAATATCTATATGACATCATTTATAGAGATTACCTTATGACTGTTTGTATTCCACAGGGAATTCGAAATGAATAGGTATGACTCTTTGCCTTTCACCTTCTCATTTTCTTGCCTAGCACATTCGGAAAAATATAACAATATGTATACATTTCAATATTACAGTGGGGTATTTCTTTGCCTACAGAGACTTGCCTTTGCATCACAAACAATTTAAAATTAATTAAAACATTTACATTTACATTTGCAACAGATATATCTCATTCAACCCTTTGAGTTCTTGGCTGACTGTATGTTTGTCTTTTCTGCTACTGTAGCGTAACAATTCTGCATACTCTCATGCTTTCTATCCATGTAGAATGCATTTTCCAAATTATGTTCTAAATCTGGCAACTTTATCAATGCAGAAGCTTTCTTCAACCTTCATGGTTCCAACCATAGTCAAAATCTACCTTGCAGACTTACCATATGAAATGATCTTGTTAAAACCTTCAGAACTTATCACGTTTAACTGTCAGAAATGACTAATTGAAGCCTTTTAACCAATGTTAAAAACTTCGGGATTAAGGTCGGAGCTCAACACTTTGATAAAACTCTGTTAAATAACCCTTTCGGAGACTATATTAAAACTTTAGGGAATGTTATATAATTACGCTTTAAGAAAAGTTTAAACCCTCTCTCGGTGATATAATAATAGACCTTTTTAACACAATAATTAACCTTTCGGGCCCACTTGCTGAACTCTTTCTATCCGCCGATGCGATGAAATAACTCTGATGCGAAGATTTCTTGACCGATGCAATAATCCGATGTACTCGGGCCCACTTATCATTTTATTTCATTCGTTCAAAGTTCAATCTTGGTTAAAACATAAACCACCGCACATTAATGTTGGTCCCACAGCATATTTGACCAACCCATCCATCCATTTCATTGGATGGCTGATAACTTATCACATTCCATAGACGATAATCCGACGGTCATCACATTCTGTTGCACTCTCACCAACTTTAACTTTGATTAACACATGTGATTTCAGTTCACAACTTACCATATTTTTCATTTCATTAAAATAATTTTTCAACCTTGGTTTAAAGCATAAACCATTGCACATTTAATATTGGGTCCCAAAGCACATTCAAACCATATATGATAACAACACCATACCTTTATGCCCATTAACATCCGTGCAATTTAATGATGCGAATGTCGTCGATCTTCGATGGCTAGAAATCACACGGAAATCGTATTTTTTTCATCACTGAGCTTTAACACGAAAATATTTTTCGAATTCGTGTTTTTCCAATTCCAGCTTTGCTACGTGTCAACAACTGAATGTTATCGTATTTTTTTTAGCAATACCATATACCATCTATCTGTTATGCGAAAACTGCTGGTTTTTTTTCAAAGCCGCTTCTACTGTTCATCGTATGGTCCCATCGTATTCTTAACTCATGGTTCCACTTCTACTCTTTGACTTTGCCTTTTATCTTGATCTTTGATCCTTTGGATCCAACGATTGTTGTGCCTTTCTTTAATTCAATTCAGTTGTGCTATTCCCTTTGATTACATAGTTCTTCTTTTATCATTTACCTGTTGGTTAGAAACCCTTTGGAGGGTTTTAACTCCGTCGCTCCATTCTCATCTATGCGATACACAGTCCCACTTCCAAACCCGCGCCACTGCTCATGCTTGTTCTTTCTTCACCACATTTCCATTGACCCACAATTTCATGCTCTCGGTTCCATATGAACGCAATTTCAATTCTGCCTTCGCTACTTACTTATCTTCATCCACGATGTTGTCTATCCATTGAACCCATTCATCGATCCTTCCAAATCTGATGTGCCCAATGAAAAACTTGAATTGAAACGCAAGTTTAGTTCCCCATTTCACTGTGTGGATATTCACAGTGTTGATTTGTGCGCCCTCTCTAGTATACGCAACTCTCTATTTCCTTCAACATGAGATCAACATTAATTAACATCAATGCTTTCCCCCAATTATGAACTACACCCTCAATGGACCATTAATACAACCAAAGTCAATATAGCCAATGGTTGAATTAAATTCCTCAATATGATCAATCCTTCAGTGATCGATGTTTCTCAAATTTATATCAATTCCCTATTTCACACAGAGTCACTATTTCAGCCTTTAACACAGAGTTTCCCACTTTCTCATAGAACTAAAAATATTACTCATACAGAATACTTCACATAGAATTTAGAAACAAATTCCTCATCAATACATACAAATGAAATCATTTACAAAAGCCCTCTTAGTCCTGGCCAGATATTCATTTCAATGGCCCTGTTTTACAATTGGCCGTAGGCTTGACAAACAAAACTTTGGTTGTCCTATTCTACTCTTGTCTGCAGATCTGCTCCTTCTGCTTCTTTGCTCCTTTGAATGATAGTCCAGGTGTTGCTCATGTCTTCTCCTTTGCCATCAATGACAAGATTTCCAACAAAGGGTTGTCCTACCAGTTGCTGATGGTGTTTATGATGTTACCTCTAGCGTGGTTGGAACATCGACATAAGACAACTATTCTGTCACATAGGAAATTGGTAGTAGGGCATTGGTCCAATAGGTGGTCGATGGTTTCTAAGTTGTCATGACATAAAGGGAATCTGGAGGGCCCTACAAACCCCCTATTCAAAATATTCTCCCAGGTGAGGATGCATTGTTTACTGAGCATCCAAAGGAAAGTGGCAATTTTAGGCCACAGATTAGCCTTCCATATCTTTTTCCACATGATGTCTGCTAGTCCGGGGTTCTACTGATAAAGAATGTTGTAAGATTCCTTGGTTGAGTAAGTTCCGCTGGGCATATGCCCCCAACGAAGGATGTTAGGACCTGTTTTTACTTTGATTTTTCTTTGTGTGCTGAGCTCCTCCCAGATTTCTGTATGGCTTTCATTGTTCCAGGTGTCTTTCCATCTGCTTGTATGTAGCCGTGGGAGATGTCATCCATCCAGAAGTCTTGAGCCTTTTTTCTTTGCCGTCCTTGGAGTGCTGCACTACATAGAGGTCTGTGGAAGATGGAGGAGAGGCTTGGCATCTGTTTCCAGGAGTCCTCCCATAATCTGGCATGGTTACCACTTTGCAAGGGAGAGAGAGGGTCCCCTTGTCGTATGCCTCTCGAGGAGTTGAAGGTGGTAGAGGGGATGCCATTGACCAAAAGGGAGTGAAAGGAAGAAGTCATGAGACTCATGATCCATCTATGTTAGGTTTGACTGAAGCCAAAGGCTATAAGAATTTTTTTTATGTAGTCCCAACTGAGTTTGTCAAAAGCTTTAGATAAGTAAATTTTAAGAAGCATGCCAGGTCTTTTGTTGGTTTTGAGGGAGTGAATGACTTCATGGGTTAGGATGATGCCATCAATAATTTTCCCACCTTCCACATAACCTGTTTGCTCCGGGGAGATGATGAGGGGAAGGAACTTCTTCAGCCTGTTAGCTATAACTTTGGAGATAATTTTGTAAGTGAAATTGTAGAGAGATATAGGTATGTACTTACTTGGTGAGGCTGCTTTGTCTTCTTTTGGAACCAAGGTGATGAACGTGGCATTTAACGTAGGTAGAATCGAATGGGTGGAACATGATTCCTCCACAATGTCCCAGACTTCATTTTGGATGGTTTCCCAGAATAAATGGAAGAAGTTGGTGGTAAATCCATCAGGACTTGGAGCTTTCCCTACCTTCAGCTGGAAGACTGCCTGTTCCACCTCAGCTAAAGAGATAACAGTGAGCAACATCCTATTATGATCCTCCATTATAAGCTTGGGGATATGTTCAGGGATTTCCCCAATGGATTCATGCCTTTGGTGGTTGGGTTCCTAAAGGATGTCCTTGAAATGGTTGCACAACTCCTTTGTGATGGTCACTTGCATTTCCAACCTTTCCCCTATTTGGCTCTTGAGGACTGTAATTTTGTTGTGCATCCTCTGCTATATGGTGGAGCGGTGGAATAATTTGGCATTTCTTTCTCCCTATTTGAGCCAGTTGATTGTTGATTTTTGTCTCCAGAGGGCTTCTTCTTGGTTCCTTCTTTCTTCCAATTGAGTAGTTAGGGATTGCTCCTGATGATCAGACTCAGCTGAGCGCCCCTCTTAGATAATGCTCTGTTGCCGTTTCTTCATTTTTTCTTCCAGGTCTTTCTGTTCTGTGACTATATTTCCAAAAGTTGTTTTTTTCTAGACTTTCAGTTGGCCTTTGAGTAGTTTCAGTTTTGTCTGGAACTAGAGCATTTTTGTACCTTGTGGGGGTACTATGGAGGGCCACCATTTGGAAACCATTTCCTTGAACCCTGGTTGTCTAAACCAACAATGTTCAAATTGAAAAGGTTTAGGAGCATGCTTACCTGGTTGGAGCCATTGAAGTTGTATCAGCCAATGATTTGATCCTATCGTTGGAATTATGGTGGCATCTATGTTGCCTCCAAGATGGATGAGATCTTTGATAATGAGGAACCTATCTATTGTAGAGGCTATCTGATGGGTGCTTCCTCTTTTGTTATTTCATGTAAAGATGCCATTGGAGGCATGTAGATCTATGAGGTTATTGCTTTAGATGATTTTTTTGAATCCATTGATATCTGATTCCAGATGCATCCTTCCACCTTTCTTTTCCTAGAGATTAGTGATCATGTTTAATTCTCCTCCCAGAAGCCAAAGAGGGAGGGATCGATGTTTGTTGATTTCCTCTAGGTTTTCCAAGAGCACCAGTTTTTGTTGAGAATTTTGAGGAGAGTATACATTTGTGAGAAAGCCATGGATGTCCATTCCAATCAGGTGAACGTTTTCCTAAATGAAGTGTCTGTTAGCATGAAATTTCTCTAAGGATATGATTTGGGGGTTCGAGATGATTTCCAGTCCTCTAGACACCACGTTTGCATCAACCACTATTGTACTGCTGCGTTCCATATTTTTTTGAAGATGGTATCTAGAGTAGAGCTGGAGCATTTGGTTTCTTTCCTGTAGAATATTGCTAGACGTTCCTCAATAATCATTTTCTTTATGATCCTATGCTTCTTGGGGCTATTGAGCCCTCTAATGTTACAAGAGATGAGCTTCATGGGATATGATTGGATGTGAGGGCGTAGAATCTAGTTACCTTGGGGAATCACCTAGAATCCACCATTTCTTTCCCAATTTCTATGGTTCTTTGCAGGTTTGTTTTCCTGCCCCTTTTGTGGGACTCTTTCGTGAAATATTTTGTGTTGATGAGCATTCCCCTCTAGATACCCAAGGAGGGGAGCTTATGTTCTCTAACGAGGATTTCCTTCATTTTTTGGATTTGTTGCTCTGGGATTGATATGCAGTCCTTCTTGTGGTAGGTTTCCTCTAGCCCAATGAGATCCAGGCCCTCCAGGTCGATGCTTTCTGGCTCTTCCTCCATATCTTCTGGGATCGAATCCATGATCTATTCTTTTCCATTTTTCATGTTGTTGTCCCCTGCATCATTTGCAGTAGGTGGTTTCAAGAGGGTCTCAAGGGGGAGCTTGTCCTGTTGAGCCTTGAAGGTCTAGGCCTGAGCCGTGGAGGTACTCCCATCTTCAATGACTGAATTGAGTTTGTTTT